>VSDK01009908.1:3878-38775 GCA_009767595.1 Symbiodinium kawagutii
GCGGCGAAGTATAGTTGTGCCTCTGTGGCTTGGCGCCTTTTTTTTTTCGCACTTAAAAGTGCTGGAATGGCCGCGTGGCCGCGGAATGGAATAGCCGCATGGCCGCCTTAGGCGTGCCTATGTGGCCTACCTTCCTACGTGCCTAAGCCTACCCCTAAAAAAAATTGCCAAAGAAGAAGCGGCTATCGCAAATCGCAATCGCAGCAACCTGCGACAGTCTGTGTTCTGGCAATGGGCGACAGGCAAAAAAACAACAGTAGTCAAGCGGAAGAACCGCTCACTAAATGCCGACCAACAGGCCGACAAGGATCGCCACGCTGTACAGTGCAGGAATAAAAAGGGTTGCGCTGATTGCAGCTGCATGTTCGAAATGCCATGTGGCTGACTCGTTTGGTCCATTGTGAGTTTGCAAGTTTTGAAATTAGAGTTCATGTTTGCTCATGGCTCATATCATAGGATCAGAGGATGTGAATTTGTGATGTTGGCATGATTGGCATGTGAACCTGCTTGTATCGCCTAATTTGATAAATTGTAGCCTTTAACTTACAAACCGTTTCAATCTCATAGGTTTAGAAGAAGCATCATGCATCCAAGCAGGTTCACAGTTCAATTCCAATTTATCTCCTTGCTGAAGTCGAAAGGCTCAAGGAACCCTGGTCACGAGTCACGAGTCCAGGGAACCATGGACCATGGATGGAGCACGCAACAACTAGCAACCCCCAGCATTGCAGAAACATAAGGCATTGACACATTCTGGGCCCATGGGGCCGAACATTTTTGCGGAGAAATTGTGGAAACAACAAAAACATTGAAATCATTTTTTTTAGATATAGCCACATTGGGGGGGGTAGTTCACATTTCACATAGTTTCACCAACACATGCGCCAAACACAGTCTACCGCGGTTTCAATTTCCAATCCCAGAAAATGTTTTTGAGAAAACGTGTATGTATTTGATATAGTTTCTTTGTGTCGCAAACACACAGCCCATCAGCCCATGTTTCAATGACAGCCAGCATGACATTAACACTAAGACTAACATTACAGAAATATCGCAATTAGAAACGGTGCTCTGTGAGAGCACCTTGGCCATTGGTGCCATGGAACCCGAAGGGCCCCCAGCGGCTTTGCGCATGAGCCTGTCGATCCAAAAAGAAGATGATGGTTGTTTTCTAGAAGATGTGAGCGGCAGCCAAGCCGCAGATGACGAAGATCTGGACCCTGAAGAAAAAGCAGCGCAAGAAGCTGCCACCCCTGCAGTGCCGAAGAAAAAAACGATCAACAAAAGGAAAAAAAGAGCAGAAAAAGCAGCGGAAGAATCCGCCAACCAGGCCACCGCCAATGAGCAGGAGCAAGTGACGAAGAAATGCTCTGGCGTTTGCGCCAAGAAAAAGCCCTTGGCCCAATTCAACCAGGACCAGGCCATGTGCAAAGAGTTCTCTTTGAGCACAAGGGCATTCTGGAGATATGCCCAGAAACAAGGCTGCACTGATGAAATTAAAGACTTGTCCAACAACGACGTAAAAGTTTTTCAGGATGTGCAGAAAGCCTTTTTCAAAGAGCGGTCAATCGCTGAAGGAAGAGCAAAAAAAATCAAATTCAGCATCATGGGTTTTCGCAAAACTTTAGAGTCCAAAAGCGGTGAACGCAAAGATGCAGCTCTTTGAGCACAAGGGCATTCTGGAGATATGCCCAGAAACAAGGCTGCACTGATGAAATGAAAGACTTGTCCAACAACGATGTAAAAGTTTTTCAGGATGTGCAGAAAGCCTTTTTCAAAGAGCGGTCAATCGCTGAAGGAAGAGCAAAAAAAATCAAATTCAGCATCATGGGTTTTCGCAAAACTTTAGAGTCCAAAAGCGGTGAACGCAAAGATGCACTTCGGGAAATGATGTGGGAAGGCGAATGGATGGAAAAATCTAAAAAGGCCAAGTTTGGATACTTGACGAAAGAAGAAGCCACAAGAATGTGGCATGAGTGGTTGGAAAACCCAAAGATCAAGAAGGACAATCTGGGCCCTCGAGGCTTTCTCCGGGTGGCCATTCCCACAAGCACCATCTTGTCGGGATTTGATGAGATCGCCAACAAGCGGGAGTTGCATCAAGAAGAAAAGCTGATCCGCAACATAGGGCCGGAACAGCTGAAGATGCGAGCTCATATGGTGATCAACAACGCGAGTGAAGGGGAGGCTATTGGTGGCCTGAAATTGGAGGACATTGCAGAGGAAGCCCGCAAAGAAGGTTTGGACAGGGAAGCCATGTTTGCCCACGACCTGAACCAATCCATTGCGGAAGCCAAAAAACAGCGGCGACGCAGTGCTGCCTCAGGAAAGACAAAACAAGACTCAGATGATTCTGACGAGGACGCAGAAGAAGGAGATGAAGAGGATGGCGACCAGGCTCCGGAAGGGGCTGGGGGCGGAAGCGGCTCAAGTAAAAAGTGGTTTGATGCGGAGACCAAATGCCGCAAGGCGGAAAGAACTTGGCACACAAGCGTCGATGAGCTGGGGAAATCATTGCAAGAGACACTGAAGCAGTGTGTGCAGACTGTCACTGAGTTCCGTAACGCGGGAGCAGCCGCAGCGGAATTCCAAGAAGAACTTCAGATTTTGGAAAAAAGACAGAAGTGGCTTCACGCCATCCTGGAAAAGGACGAACAACCATTGCAAGCACTCTTAACTGAGCAAGAGTCAGAAGAACACAATGCAGCGGCAGGGGCTGCAGAAACACGCACAACGTCACAAGATATTGCGGCGATTGGCCGCGCTGGGCCATGCCAAGGATATCGTTCCTTAAAGACTCTGAGCATGTTGAAAGCCATGGGCGCTGAGTACCGCATTTGCACATCCAATGAACAAATCAAAGAAATTAGTGACAAATGCCAAAACGAAAAAAAATTGGCAAATACCCTTGTAGCTGCTGTGAAGGCAGCGCGAAATGATTTATTGGCAGCAGAAAAAAGATTGATCACACAGCAAAAGAAAGAAAGAGAACGAGCAGCCAAAGCTGCTGCGAAAGCAAAAGCAGCAGGAAAGCCTCCGGCAGGCAAAGGCCATGATGACAAAGCAGGCACAGGCATTGCAAGCACAGGGGTAGCCCGAAAAGCTTCTAGCCTAGAAGCAACCTTGTTTGGCAACAAGTCTGAGATTTGGACAGCGGATGAACACCGCATCCCAGTCTGCGGAGCAATGCAGAACATCGATGACTTGGATGAGTCGCAGCCCTTCATCCAGACAGGTTTCCAAGTGCCCGACACAATCATCCAGGCCTGCAAGGACTTCAAAGGTGTGTTTGAAAGTTCTGCCCTGCGCATTACTGAAGGACGTGCCCAAGCTCCAGCCCCGCAAGGTTCCAAAGAGCTCCAGGACAAGTTGCGCGAGGACAACCGATTGCGATTTGATTGGAGCCCTACGCTCTTGACTGCCGTGACAAAAGATTCGCCTGCGGAAACGCTTTTACCACTTGTCACACAGACAGTGTTTGGCTTTGCAAACAGTTCTATGTCAAAAGGCAGGACAGAGGCAGGAATGTGCTTGCGTATCATTGCAGAGGGCACTTTGATGGTGGCAGTTCTTACTTTGAAGAATTTTGACGCAAATCCTAGCAACCCTAGCAGCTCCAAGCTGATGCAAGCCCAAGCTGCCATGACACACGGAAACCAAGAGGCATTGAAGAATTTTGCCAAGAGCGGGGAGCTCCGCGTGGGGACCCTGGGCCCTGGAGATATTTTGTATTTGCCTCCAGCTTGCATCGTGAGCCACCGTGTCCATGCGCAGGATGCATATGGGGTGCGTGTGGGATTGCTGGGCGCTGGCTTTGTAGAGCGGATCACACAAGTCGCAAACCAGCAGCAGTCCATGCCCAGCAACTTGCAGAAGATTCTCAAGGCAGCACTGGCAGAACAAGCAGCGTCCGAGTACAGCGCAGAAGAACTTCTGAACCGCGAGGAATCCAGATCCAAAGCAGCCGTGAAGATCATGCAGTCCCTGCAGCAAAAAAATCCACAAAGCTTACTGGAACCCATCAGCAAAGAAAAGGAAGAAACCATCGAAAAAAAACCAACCACCGCGGAAAACGCACCAGCGGCAGAAGGTGACCCCAGCAAAGAAAAGGAAGAAACCATCAAAAAGCCAACCCCCGCGGAAAACGCGCCAGCTGCAGAAGGTGTTAAAAGTAAAGCGATTGAGGGCCAAGGCTGCCCAGACCAGACACAGAAACAAGAGCAAGAGAAAAAGAAGGAAGCAGAGACAAAGGAAGCAAGCGTTGACCTTCAGCAAGAAACAAACCAACAATCTGTCCAGGAAGCGGAAGAAAAGCCGCCAGCAGTCGCTGAGCAGACTGCCGTTGAGGCTGAGGCAAAACTTGACAAAGGTGATGATGTTGCCATGGAGCCAGCGGCCAAAGAGCACAGCGGCAATGCCAATGAGCCAATCTCTGGCGCTCCTGAGAATCATTTGCCCGGCACTGGCCCAGACAGTGCCACAGACCGGGCTCCAGGCAGCCCAGGCAAGCCAACTGCAGGAGAAGCGGGTTCCACCGCCACCGCATCCAAGCCAATGGAAATTGAGGAACCCAAACATGCGCCAGGGGTTGCGGCTGCAGAGAAAAAGAAAAAAGAAGAACCAAAGGCCTCAAGCAAACAGAACGAAAAACCTGAAGCAAAAGCCAAGACCCAGCCAAAAGAGAAAGAGGTCAGCAAGAAAAAAAGAAAAGGAAATGATGATGCGGAAGACGCAGCAGCGGCCAAGAAACCCGCCCGTGCCAAGAGGTGAGATTTTGTAGCCCATAGGCGACCGTGCAAGATTGAAAGGTGAAATGTCATATTCCAAAAAACATTGACAAGGAAAAAAAAAACAAACGCTCACGCGGAAAACGCTTTCATTTTCGTAGGGTGGGAGCATTGCCCAGATTTTGGCCAATTGCGCCAAGCGAGGCAACCGCATTTGGACCGTTTTCCCAACAAACCAGCGCAGAAAAAAATCTGCTCGTTGCTGCGCGTCTGGTGTTGAAACAGTCTTGGGATTTGGTTGGCAATTGTGTGAGTGTAGAGACCCCTCCAGGACCAAGGTTGTTCTTGTTGTGTGCAAAATTTTCAAAAATCATTTTTCCATGATTTGATGTAAGCAATTTTTTGGTTCATGTTCATGATGCATGTTGCTCACGCAAGTTTGAAGCTGCCAGCTCGATATCTTCCACCAAACTATCACAATCAAATCAAAACATGCAACTCCAACTGTTCACACCAGATCCATTCCAAACCCACAAAGAACAGGGACTGAGGCAATCCAACAGGAGAGCAAAAAAAAACTGTGTGCTGAAAAGAAGTGACATTCAAGATTTAGTCTCTAAAAGATCGTACCTTGTTTTCTCCAGTAAAAGGTATAAAAGGTTTGACTTCCAAACTTCTTGCTCTTTTGAACATCTTTTCAGAAGTAGTTCGAACAATTTCGTATTGCTCGTATTGCTCTTATTAATTCTATTTAGAACATTGTTACCATTATTCTTTCCATTTGGGTTCTGAGTCTTCTTCTTTCTTGTTGTTCTAGTCGTGTGTTTTTGGTTTTGTTGTTTTTGTGGTGTTTTTGTCTTGTTTATGTTGTGTTGTCTTTGTGTTTTCATGTTTCTATGTTTTTTTTGTTTTTTTCTGTTCTTGTGTTTTCATGTTTTTGTGTTTTTATTTTTTCATTTTTTTTGTGTTTTTATTCTTTGATACTTTCATGTTTTTAATGCCTTTATATCTGCATGTTTTTATGTTTTTATGTTGTTATGTTGTTACGTTGTTAGGTTTTGATGTTTCGATGTTTCGATGTTTTGATGTTTTGATGTTTTGATGTTTTGTTTGTTTCGATGTTTTGATGTATTGATGTTTCGATGTTTCGATGTTTCGATGTTTCGATGTTTCGATGTTTCGATGTTTCGATGTTTCGATGTTTCGATGTTTCGATGTTTTGATGTTTTGATGTTTTGATGTTTTGATGTTTTGATGTTTTGATGTTTTGATGTGTTGATGTGTTGATGTGTTGATGTGTTGATGTGTTGATGTGTTGATGTGTTGATGTGTTGATGTTTTGATGTGTTGATGTGTTGATGTGTTGATGTGTTGATGTGTTGATGTGTTGATGTGTTGATGTGTTGATGTGTTGATGTGTTGATGTGTGGTTGTGCTTGTGCTTGTGCTTGTGCTTGTGCTTGTGCTTGTGCTTGTGCTTGTGGTTGTGGTGGTGGTGGTGGTGGTGGGTGTGGGTGTGGTTGTGGTTGTGGTTGTGGTTGTGGTTGTTGATGTTGTTGGTGTCGTCGTCGTCGTCGTTGTCGTTGTCCTTGTCGTTGTTGTGGTGGCTGTTGTGGTTGTCATTGTTTTTATTTGGAAATGATTTCATGTGATTTTTTGGTGGTATTTTCATGAAAACAACGATTGGCCTCAAATTGTTGCTAGTTACTTTTCATTGTTTCATCAGTGCACTTTTTCTGGTTTTTGCTATTTGTGACCTTGTTGTTTAGGTTTAGATTTTGGAATTATTTTTTGTTTGTATGAATTTGTTGTTAAACTTGCTGCTTTGATCTTTGTTGATGCATTTGTTATTTTAGTTGTGTTATTTGTTTGATTAGTAATGACTGTTCTGATATTTAGTGAAAGTAAACAGGAATTCTAAAAAGGAAGAAAACGTAATCCTAAAACAGGCGGGGGGAACGTTCCGCTTATAGGACTGCGTTCGAGGATTCCTGTTCTTTGCTTGATTGTTGCATTTCCTGCTGCACTTATTTGAGGTGAACTCGTAGTTATGTATTTTTAACTTGGAATTATTTTTTAAAACCTGGTTGACCAAAACTTTTTGTAGAAAAAACTGCTAACAATACGGGTTTTTGCTTTTGCTGCTTTGCTGGCCATCGCAGGCAAGGATAGTTAGGCCATCTGAGTCTAGGCGAGGTTTTTTCTGGGGCGCTGGGCATGTCAAAACAAATTTGGTTGAACCTATCTTGGACCCATATTAGCCCGTGTTTCTCTGGAACATTTCACCAATGCATCACTGTTTGGTTGGGCTACCCGCTGCACTGCATATTGCATGGATGATTTGTGCCTTGCTGCTCTGGGGGTCCATTTTGCCTGGACACTTGGTGTTACTAACATGTGTGTACTCAGAACGGCTGTGCTCGTTCCAATGTGGAACGAATGCATCCTGTGTTGCAGATCCCTGACCTTGCGGTGGGTTGACTCCTTTCTCGGACAGCGCAGAGGCTTCGATGGCGCTTCCTAAGGGTTCACAGTTTGTTGGTGTTGTCTGTGGACACATCATTACTGTCATGTACAGGTTTCTGATTGATGGATGTCCAAGCTCGTGCCGGCTTGGTCTCAAGTTTTGCTTCGCGTTCATGTGTCCGAATTTCATCATGGATGTTTCAAGGATGTTTCACGGACAAGTGGGTAGCCTAAGGGTTCTGGCTGCTGCTGTACCTAGATGGTTTGCTTGGCCTTCGGGATATTTTTTGCGCCCCGCAACTGGGACCTGGCCACCAAGGGGCGTGGGATGCAGTTTATTGCCCTGCCGATGTCTTACCATGCCTATGTTTACGGAGGTCTTGCGTTCTGGAAGCTGTTGTTGAGTTTGCATTTGGAAACCTGGCTGCGGGTTCCTAGGTGGATGCAGTGCATAATGTCATGGGATTCAAACTCTGCTCTGCACCATGAAGTAGGCAACATGGACCAAGACATTCACTGGGCTGCTTTGCAACATTTTCGCGCTGAAGCTGGAACCCCTAGCTGAGATCGTGTGAACGTGCGGGAACGTTGCCTGATTTGACCTTTCTGGTTGAGTTTGGAATTTGTAAGGGCCTGCCTCGAGCATCCTTGGTTTGTTTCTGTTAATTTTTTAAGAAAAATGTAGCCACTGGCCACTGGACCATGAAAGATGTGGTTGCGCGGAATTGGGTTCGCTTTGGCTGTTTTCACACGCGTGGCGAGATAGTTTGTGCAGGTTCCCAACGCATTGAAGATCTCGTTCCGTGTTTTTGTGCAGACTTGGAGGGAAAAAAATGGCTAGTGGCAGAAGTCCATGGAGACCTAAGCATTGAACACATATTATGGGTCGTAGGTTTTTGGCACTGGCTAGTTCATGGGAGCCTGTCAGTTTCTACAGGGAAGTACATTTCCAGCATTTGTCATTTGAAACCTGTTCGGGGACGGCTTAGTTTTGATCCTGTGTCCAAAAATATCTGGAGCGTTCTTTTTGGTTCAAATTAATTTGCGAAAATTGGAATCTGGTGATGAGCGGTCAAACTGTGCGGACATGTACCTATCTAACAACAGCAGGTCAGAGTTGCAAACAGGTTGCAATCAGGAATTGGTTTGGCTTGAGGGTGGACGAAATAGTTTAGACACGTCAAAAACGGAGATGTATTTTTTCGTTTTTCATCCACTTTTTGCAGTTGCGGTACGGGTGACAATTCTTGATCTTCCCTTGTGCACGCTTGATGTGGCATATTGGATGGTCTGTCCTTACAATTCTTTGGTCCAGTCTGTCTGTTAGTGAAAGACGTGACTTTGGCACCAGCGCCAAAGTCAGCTTTCCTTTGCTTTTGCCTTTGCCTTCGGTAGAGCATCCTTTGTTGAAGAACCCGATTGCTTTACTGTATGTTGATTTCAAGTTCACCTATAGTCATTTTCCCGCTTGTTCATCTTACGTAGACTTAGGATACATTTGATTCTAAGTGGTGTCCAACCATTTATTTCTTGGGGCTTCAGGGTCAAAGAGTCACATTTGGCTCGTGCAAAGAGTGTGGCAGGTGGCAGTGGGAAAAATTGGCTCTTTATATTGTATGCAGACGTCCTTGGTGTTTGCTGTTCACGACTGTTTCCGGATGGTACTGATGTACATTGCACGTTGAATGTTGTTTGCAACTCGCCTCTTTTCGCCAAGGATTCACACTATCGACCAATTATATTCAAACTAAGATTATCTCGCAGTCGCAAATGGAGACAGAGTGTGTTGGTAACATCTCCATTGTTCACGCTCTTAGTTGTACATGCCGACATCTCCATTGGTTCAGAAGCTTCCCTATGATCTACAATGATCGTTCCATTTGCGGCATATTTGTTTGATGTTTCATGAACCATGTGTGAGGAATCCCTGTGGGAAGTGGGACGGCCAAACCCTAGGAAAGGGCTTGGAGCAATGTACGCATGGGAGCACTACAATTTACAATTCTCAAATGCAATTATTGTGTCCCATTTTTGATACCTGATACCTACTCGAGAAATATTGGCTTCAACCGTTTGAATGTTCACTTTGGGTTGTGCCGGAAAGACTCACAAGTGCAACCTGTTCAATCCTGAGATTCTCATCATGGCTTCAATGCTTTCAGGCCCAAGGTATGAGTTTCAACGAGGTCGGAAGCAGCAATAGCATGGCAGCATTGTAAAACAAGCCCTAAAGACCAGCATTAGCACCAGGACTTGCGGCCTGATGTAAGTGCTGTCACGCACGGCAGTGATGAATGCACATCCCTTGGGCAGGCTTGGAAGCAACATGGATTCACAGCATATTTTCACTTAGAAAAAGTCATGGAGAAACCGAAAGCATAATGATTATACATTAACCATGGCAATCCACATGATAATGGTAACCAATGGGAACCAATGGGAACCAATGGAAACCTGCTGGGAACCTGCTTGTCATTGACTCCATGGTTCCACCACGCGCCATGGATCTGCCACCAGCCTTCCGCGTGGCAGTAGTTTGGGGGCCAACGGGGTCAGGCAAGACGCGATGCATCGCTGATCTCGCGCTTTGGCAGCAGAGGGGTGGTTGATCAGTGGTGGTTGATGGTGCTAGCCATCGATGTTCTTCATTCTACTTCAAGGCGAGGCTGGGCTGAAGATTTTGGCATGTCAAACAAGGGCGGTGGTGGACGACGCTTTGTGGACCTGACAGTGTTTGATTCAAGTGCAAGATGCGCTGTCTTAATCTATTTCCATGCCTAGCAGCCTTTCAAAGTTGCCAGGAAGACGGGTTGGTTTGGCCTTCCACACGGTGGTCTTGCCAAATCATTCCATGAGTACCGCAATGACATGTCTTTTTTGTAGCTATCGTCCAGCGTACTGAATTGTATTGTGTCTGGGTACCGTGTTGTGTCTTGTGTATGCCATGTATGACTGTATCTATATGATCTATGTGCTTGTGTCATGTGTGTGCAAGTGTAAACTGTAGGCACTGGAACTTGTGTATGTAGTATGGTCGTAATGTGCAGCAACCTTATCTTGTGTTCTGGTATGAAATTGTGCATGTGGTATAAGACTTGTATCTACAGTACTTCTTGTGTTGTCTATATCGTAAGCATTGTAAGCACTTGATGTTTTGTATGTATTGTACGCAATGTGTTGTATGTAGTTTACGTAGTGTGTGTGTTGTTTGCCAGGGAACACTTTGTAGCTTTGGTCGGCATCTTCACTGTAATGCAGCATAGAGTGGTTTGATATGATTAATGATGCAATCAAATGTAGTTCAACATTTGTACGATGTGAAATGCATGTTAACTTGTGCTATTGTATGTTCACTTGGGCTATGTGATGTACTGTAAAGTAGATTATGTAGGCAAGTATGTCTATATGCGCTTCTTCATGTTTACACGGCGGTATGCCTGTACATATTTATATATGTCCGTATGTGCCGTAATCTGGCATAATGTAACGAAAATCAATGTATATCATGTAATGTAGTGTAGTATAATTTGTTTTTGTAATATCATGTGTTTCAGTATTGTGGTGTTTTGATACAATAGTGTTGTCATGTAATGTAATGTAAGATAATGCGCGACACAACGCAAGTATGTGCTTGTAGGGACGTAGGTGTGTCCGTATCTGAGTATGCGAGTTTGCAGCGCATTTGCATCTCTCAATGTTTGCACGGCTGTGGCTGGGGGCAGAAAGTGGTCACCATGACAGTTTTGCAGAGCAATGGCAACAGTGGGATCCCATTCCCATGTGCTTTGCTTCCTGGAAGATGGGGTGGGGTCGGCTGTTTTGATAACTGTGGCAGAGTGGTGTTGAACGCTTGTACTGAATTGATGTTACCAGTACGGATTGTAGTGGATAAAGCTGATGTAGCGGAGTGAAGCTTTGGGGCAACTTTCCGAGAAACTTTTGCAGTCCGGAAAGGGGGCCTGAAGTTTCTGTTTTGTTCTTTGTTGTATTTTCTCATCCGTCCTCTTTTCGTCGGTGGTGCACTGTCTCCTTCCTAGTATGAATGTTTGATGGGGACTGCTGAGGTTTTTTTCACTGAAGTCTCTGAGTTTCGCACGAGATCGAACATATAACAAAGCACACAGCTTCAGCCACTGATGAGCAAACGGTGAAGAACGTCGATGTGATAGTTAGGGGGCCCCCAGGCCACCGCAAGTGAGGGGGTGGTTGAGAAGAAAGAACTAGGTGGTCCAGGACAAAAACGAACCAACAAAACTATTGATTCTGCCTCGTCCGAATTCCTTGAGAGAGAGGAGGAATATGTTTACGCCTCAAACAATTTATGCCACTGCGCTTCGAAATCCATCCCAGGGCGGAACATACACACGTAACTGTGTAGCGATTGGCGCAAGCCAATCTGCAGCCCCAGTTTTTGAATTGCAGAAAGTAATAAGAGCCATGGAACATGGAAGTCGCTCCGACTAGGAGAAAAAAAACATAAATTGTCATTTGCGAAGTTTAATAAATCTTCTGTTGGGACTGCTTAGTCCCAAGGGTTGCTGCATATAGCAGTTTGACGCCTACCGTTGGCTTTGCAATTGCAGGGCGCTCTTCTTTCGGATCACTCGAAGGTTTTTGGTGGGATGCAGTGCTTGTTAGTGTCTGCTCCATTGGATCGGATGTAGGGGTTCTTGGAATGCAATGCCTTTGAGGGTTTCTGAAAAAAAATATTGCGCACTTGTTTGAAACTTTTCGGGGTCCTCTTCTTGTCGGTCATGTTGACTGACCTTCTTAGTATGAGAACTGATTTTGGATCATGCAGATTTGTATGCAGGAAGGAATTCGCTTTGGTTGGTGGGGGTTGGAAATAGTCTTCGGATTCCAAAATGATATTTGATTGCCAGGGGGTGGATGAAGCTCGTGTAGCGATTTGGAGCGTTAGAAAGCCTTTGGAGAAATGTGAAGTTTTTGAAGAGTTGTGGCAAGGGAGTTCTTGTTTGGTTGAAGTTTTTGGTCGCCCTGCCCGACAGTTGCCTTTGAGTTTCATCCTTTCCAGTTTTTGTCGTCCACACAAGGGTGTGACGATGACTTTTGCAGTCCCCCTGCTTGTCAGTCATATTGAGAAAGGACACTGTCCCCAAGGGAAAGCGATGTTCGACCGTCAGAGTCCAACGGTGGGGCGTTTGGGAGGGGAGTTGGCACTTGTGTCGGTAGTGGTGCATACCGTGACAATTGAATGTATCAAGCTTGTGGCATTTGAATGTCGGTTTCTTTGGAATGATGCAAGCTTGACGGGCATCATGGATCAATCTCGCGTGTTTTGGGTTTTCAAGCTGGTTTTCGCATTCTCAGTTCCAGCCAGCGTGAGTGGCCCTTCCTCCATGTAAACAAACATCCATGCGGCAAAGAATGCCTAGATTTGCAAGAGAAAATCGACCATGTCCCGAAAGACAAATGGTTTTCTGTCAAACATCATTTTGCCCCCAAAAATTTCAAGCGCGGGCAAGACGGTGTCTTTGAAGCGTCAGATTGGCTGAGGTGGCGCATTACAAGTTGCGCCCTGACCTTCGAAGTTTGGTGCCCCGGCTGAGATCCTGCAATGTTGGGGTGTGGAATTTTCCTTCTTGCCGGCTTCAAAAAGAGATGATACTGGGAAGACTTGAGAAGACTTCCCAGAGTCTGCTTGGGTGCCGAGGTCTTTGACCCTTCCAAGGCCTGTTGCAGCCATCCAGAGTTTGGCGAAAACTTCTTGGAACAGCTGCAGGCGGTCGGCCTCAACTCTGTCCCCATTTGGCTGAAACCCGAGCATTGCCTCAGCATGGGGCAGAAGCAGCGGCTTCACAGCGCTTTGAAGGCCAAGGAAGTCATGATCTTGGACGACTTTTGCAGTTATGTGGACCTACAGAAGCTGTGGCTGAAACAGTGAGTTTGCTTCATGCTTGTCAGATCTTGGGGCGATACGTGTCACATTTGCTATTCTGACAGATCACATTCTTAATAGCGAGCTTGTATCCATGCTGAAAGGTCTATCAGTTTATGCCAGGAAACAATGCTCCAACAGCATTAGCAGCCTCAACTGGCGCTTTCGGTTCACTCAGGAGTTCTTTCTCATGCGCAGCTTCCTTGCGGCGTTTGGTGGGCGACAATGAGGGTTCCTGGGTGGCAGTGCAGGTGCTGGTCGGATCAAAGTCATGTCAGATCTGGATGCTTTCTTACCATTGGTTTATGTCATCCTTCTCAAGAGTAATAGAAATTATGACGTGGAAATATGAACGTGGTGACATCAATGGCTTAACCATGTCGAGTACGTTGAACAAAAATCCGGGGATCCCTTCACCAAGGCATCAAGTTCCTGATCGTGGGAACGACCAGGAAGGAGCTGATCCCTTACCTGGGCCCAGATTTCGTGCTCGAGGCTGCTACGAGGACAGTCCACCGGAACCCCTTGGCCTGGTCAGACCGATGCTTGGCGAGTGATGGGTGCCCGCCCCAAATCCCAACCATCCCCATTTAATCATTTTAACTTAGGAAAACTGATCATCCAGTTCAGATTACTTGTAGGATTTCTTGCCCAGTGTATAATTGGTTGGGGCCTGGATGATAAAAGTGAAATAGTGCAGTTCTATCACATTGCCTTTGTCCCTGCTGAGGACATCTGAATTGATAGTAGTTTAACTGCAGCTTCCGGGCTGTTGGCTTGCATGGACAGCCCCTGAAAATGGGTCTAAGGACCATTGCAGACAACCCCGCCAGCTGGGAAGACAGATGCGTCGCATTTAAGTCGCCGCCGCATCCATTCCAAAGTTGGACGTGGGGAAACATGATCGACCCCCAAATTGCTATGTTTCCCTCCAGCGTCATTCATGTTTGTGTTCCCATGTTGGATCCAAGCTGAGGAAAACTGAAAGTGAAGATTGACCACGCGGAGAATTTGCGGTTCCAGCAGGGAGAAAGTTGTACTGGCTGGGACGGCCCTGTGGATGACGCTCCCCTGCGAAAGGTGGAGTCATACACTCGAAGACATTGCGCCGTGTCTCGGCATTTCTGTGTTGCTTGAATGGGAAAAGTGAGTTGCCAACCACGTGGGGGTTTCTCAAAATGTGGGAACCCCCAAGCATCCGAAATTCAGAAGTTGTAGCAGGAAACCAACCATTTTGGGTCGACCTTTCCCGGCATACAAGGTTTCTTAGAAAGCAGGAACACATCATTTCGCATCATTTCAAACAAGCTGCGCATAGACTTGGTCAGAGAATGTCAATGGATTGTTGGGAATAAATGGCTGAACAAATTGTCCCAACATGAATGGTCTGGTTTGGGGTTGAGTGATGGTGGGTTCTGATGGGTGTACCCCTGAGTCGTTGAGGAGTCCCCTCTGCTTAGGAGCAACCAACTCTTAATACGATTAGATCAGGCGACTCGCTATTGCTGTGGAGTTGATTTCAATTAATTTTTGATACATTTAATCTAGCTGCAGCTTTTGAATTGCCGTTTACTTATCTGGCCATTGCTGGGATCAAGCTTAGCCATTGCTTTTGAACTGAAAGAGGTGCACCCCGCTCACCCGGATGCAACATTACATTCAGATAGTTCGATCTGGGCCGTGAACGATTCGCTAGATGCTTGATGTAGATTGTGGCACGAGATGGAATCGATGCATAGGTTCATTGCTGGTGTCGCGCTTCCTTGGTGTCCTAGATTCCAAAGTAATAGTCGTTGATGCTTGCCTGCGAAACCCCAAGCTGAGGTGAGTTGTAAATCGCATTTTGCCAACTTCCAAAACATTTTTTGGGAGTCAAAACAACCCTGAGCTTCAATGCTTTTCCTGTCTCCTTTGAGGTCAAATTTGCAACAACTGAGAAAGCTTTCGTCTCAGAGGTGGTTCAAGATGAGCGAACAGACGAAGCTGCTCACGCTTTCGACTACGAATTTGATGGGTTTCTCGTATCGCAGTGTGGCAAGTTTTGCTCTTTCAGCGTGAATGTCTACTCGTTGTAACCCAGCACGTATCCAGCATCGGCATGGAAAACAAAACTGTCTGGAGTCTGGATGTTCACTTCTGATGCTCTATGTCATTCGGTGCTTAGGTAGCTGTGGAATTCCTTTGAGCATGCTCGGCACATCTTGGCACACACACACATACACACCATATCCAAATGATATCCACATGCTGTCATCGAGAGGTGCCCTTAAGGTAGGCCTTGTTGAACCAAGCGTTTCCAATGCATTGAGCCAGGAAGATCTCTCAGCGCTTGCAGCTTCTCAAGGCACAATGCCTCCCAGGCAGATGCGGACAGTTCAGAATGAGATTGACCCGAAAGGAGGGTAGCCAACAAGTGGTGTTGTAACCACGTTTTGATATTGCTTCAGTACCGTTTCTTCTGATTCATTCCCGCAATATATTTTTCTATTCTGTAGACAAGGGCATATGGAATTTTTTTGATCAAAGAGACACAGGGGGCCCGAAAATTCTTTGAATTTTGAGAAATGTAAGGAGGGTCTTGGTGGCTCCTCTACATGAGCTCACACTTTCTCAGATTCGCCCAGCATTCATTGTTCTCATTCCCACATGAGGCGAATGGTGGATCGGGGCTATGTGTGGACCCAGCAGTTGTGGCAAATCTGTCAACATGAGCCACTTTGGCTCCGAGGCTGGGATGAAACATGGTTTGGCCGTGTCTTGTCTTTCATGTTCTTTGTCTCTTTGGTGGTTTCTCAACTCATGGGGTACCACAAATCATCCAACACTGATCAATCATTTTTTGGGTTTCCTGTTTTGAGAACCCCCCTTATGGGAGCATCGTAGTTTGTTTGGAGGAGAAAGCATATATTGTACTTCTTTAAACCCAGATCTACCGATATGTGACATCGGGCAGTTGTTTCCAGGATTTCCTGCCCACCCAGACATGATCATCGGGATTTTGATTGGATTGACCGCTCAACAAACTAAAGGATAGTTTTCCTTTCAGATTTCCATCACCCCAATGCCGCAACACGTGCTTTGATTTTTGCTCGTGCGGTTTTCATGCGTGCCGGCGTTTCAAACAGCGGCGACCCTTCCAGGCCACCTTTGAGTGGAATGAGGATCCGATCAAGGAGGTGATAGGTCAAGTTTCCTGCTTGCAGAGAAGCCCAGCATGGGAATTCTGGTTTTGGTCATATCGCTATGGGATCTGGCTATGTCCTGTTCTTACTGTCTACGGTCAAGCAATCGCACAGAAAAGAGACAACTTGAGTTTTCTTCCTGGCTCACTTTTCCAACATGTCCCACCCTTCAAGCCATTCACAACCCGATTGAGGCATTTCTGGATGTTGCCCTGTTTCCAGCCAGTGCAGCAGAGCGGCCCTTTGGAGATCTATCCACAGGAGAGAAGATGCAGGCGCCGGGGAATGCTAGGGTACACGAGGATTTGTGCAACAACTAATTTGCGACAGTTCACGGAGAAATCAACAACCAAAAATAAATCTATCAGATTTCAGACCAATTCCCGCAAAAATCGACTTCTCGAGGTCATAGATTGCAATTTCGTTGTTGAATTTGTGGGCGTAGGGTTGGGGAGCAAGTCTTACTGTCAGTCATAAATACAATCTTGATATTTTATCGCTAGTATGTCAACTTTTAACCTCGATTCTTTTTCTTTTCGCTCTAGAGGTGAAAGAGACTTAGTAGATGCTAGCAATCCACCTGCAGTGCTGTTGTTTCAAGAGATCATGTAGACGGAAACGAGACGATTGAAATCCAGTGTTGAAAGCCATGACATTGTCCATGATGAAATCCATGGTTGTTTGCGTTTGATGTGCGCACTCCCCAGCCAGGCAGTGCTGGCCCGAACTCTAGCGTGTGCAAGCAGCTCACAAGTCGTCCTTGTGGATGAGTTCACTTCAGTGCTGGACCGGCGTTTGGCAGCGCTCTTGTGCCAATCCGTGGCAAGCTATGCGCCTGATCTTGCATGGATTTCTGCTTCAATATGTCTTTGTTCACATTATGATGTGGTTCAATCATTGTAAATCATTCACTCAGGCAATCATATAAGGGCTCTGGGTTCAGGTGGGCTTTCCTAGGAGTTTCTTTCTTGCGAAAAGCCATTGCTTGAGTCAAGACATCCGCTCGAATGGGGGCTTTGTTACCGAGGTCATTGAAAGGAGCAACGCACACACATATTGATGTTGAGTGGGGGTTACAGCGTGGAGTCGTTGATCGGAGCATTATTCTGAGATTTGCAATGTAAATTTCAACTGTGGAATGTCAAACATTTGAAGATGTGTTGTGCGCATTTCAACCGAAAAGCTTCCTTAGCTTTGATATATAAAAGTTGGCAATATTCCCTGTGCTGAACACTTGTTCTTGTTGTTCTTGTTGTTTTTGTTGTTGTTCTTGCTGTTTTTCTCGTTGTTGTTGTTGTTGTTGTTGTTGTTGTTGTTGTTGTTGTTGTTGTTGTTGTTGTTGTTGTCGTCGTTGTTGTTGTTGTTGTTGCTGCTCCACTGTTGCGGGTGCTTGTTTTAAAAAACTATCATGCGACCAACAGTTGTAGCAAGTGACCATGATCTGCCAGGTGCGGGCGCAGCGTTTGCAGCTTCTGGTGGCTACAGTGCACGATGACATTGTTGCTTGGTGGCGGGTGTGTTGGATGGGTTCAACAGCATGGGTCTTTCCATTGCGACTGCAAAGTGGGTCACTGAAACCTAGCGGACACAGTTGACACAGTCGACGCAGTTGAGGCACTTGAGACAGTTGATATCAACCGTGTCAACCGTGTCAATTGTGTCAACGGTGTCAACCGTGTCAACTGTGTCAACCGTGTCAACCGAGTCAACTGTGTCAACCGTGTGAACCGTGTCAACCGTGTCAACCGTGTCAACCGTGTCAACCTTGTCACCTGAACCGAGCTGTCATCCGTTAATCCATTAACCTATGAACCAGTTCTGAAACCGTCTTGGCAGCTTCGGGGGACTAAATTTCACGGCCCGCGGAAAGCATGGACGGAAGATGTGTTCGTCCATGCTTCAAATGTGTCCATTTGAGAGCGAGGTTTGGCCCCAATCGGGGTGATGTTGGGCTCCCATGAGGCCTAAGTTGGGGCATGTTGGGTCTCTTGCAGTGTCTGGGAGGCTAGTTTCGGGGCCCGTGCGAAGCAAGGACGGAAGATGTGCCCGTCCATGCTTCCAATGTGTCCATTTGAAAGCGAGGTTTGGCCACAATCGGGGTGATGTTGGGCTCGCATGAGGCCTAAGTTGGGGCATGTTGGGTCTCTTGCAGTGTCTGGGAGGCTAGTTTCGGGGCCCGTGCGAAGCAAGGACGGAAGATGTGCCCGTCCATGCTTCCAATGTGTCCATTTGAAAGCGAGGTTTGGCCACAATCGGGGTGATGTTGGGCTCGCATGAGGCCTAAGTTGGGGCATGTTGGGTCTCTTGCAGTGTCTGGGAGGCTAGTTTTGGGGCCTGCGCGAAGCATGGACGGAAGGTGTGCCCGTCCATGCTTCAAATGCGTCCATTTGAGAGCGAGTTTTGGCCACCATCGTGGTGATGTTGGGCTTGCATGAGGCCTAAGTTGGGGCATGTTGGGTCTCTTGCAGTGTCTGGGAGGCTAGTTTCGGGGCCCGCGCGAAGCATGGACGGAAGATGTGCCTGTCCATGCTTCAAATTTGTCCATTTGAGAGCGCGGTTAGGCCACAATGGGGGTGATGTTGGGCTCGCATGAGGCCTAAGTTGGAGCACGCTGGGTCTCTTGCAGTGTCTGGGAGACGCTTTTCGGGGTCCGCGCGAAGCATGGATGGAAGATAAAAGAACGCTTGAGAATGATTGATACAATGTGAAAACCACCATCACTAATCATTGAATATCATTGATAAGAAGTATTGACCAAGCAATGAGAGATCCAGCTGCAAAGCCAGGTCCTCTACATTTGATGGTAAATCTCCATGCGTTGGGCCCTGTTGCAAATGACAGTCGTGCTAGAAATGGCGGTTTCTCGAAATTGAGGGTCCTAAAAGTGGTTGGTTCATTAGTTTACGCGGCTGATAGAAACGACGAGTTGGGGCCGTGAATGGCTGAAATAGCCCGGTGAACGCAGCCCGTGAATGACTGCAAAGGAATCATGAACCGGGATGCGGTTTGTTCATGATTCGTTAGGTCTCTCCAAGTTACCCACCACAAGTCCCCAGTACACATAGGTCCAAAAACATATCCTTGGGTACGGCCGTCCTTACCGAATACCAACAAAGACCTACAAAACCCAATTCACACAGTAGATACAGTTGACACAGTTGACACAATTGACACAGTTGGCAAAGGGGACACAGTTGACACAGTCGACATCACCTGTGCCGATTGTGTCAATTGTGTCAACTGTGTCAACTGTGCGTGTCATTTGGTCTGAGTCAATTGTGTCAATTGTGTCAGTTGTGTTTTGTGTTTTCGCGACCCACTTTGCCGACGCACTCAGTGTTTTCAAAACAGGGAACCGAAAAAAGAATCGGCTTATTATCATCAATGATTAATAAAAGATGATTTGGGGGTACCCTTATGGGTGCAGCAAGCGCTGGAAGGAAGCCAAAGGTAAACGTGGCATCAATGATATTGTCAATATGTCATCCTTGAAAGCAAAGAGTAATTAGTGAATCGAAGTCTCGAAACATACCCAACGAACCCAACTAATCCAGCTACCTCTTGGCCGAGGTGCAATACCTCCAGCCAGATTGGCTGTTTCGCCCGAAGGATGGGGCCTTGATCACATTCTCGGGCCCTTTGAAGGAAGGCAGGGTCTTTGTTGCCATGTGTCCATTCTGTGAATGGATGGCTTCCTGATGGATGAAGGTTGCTTAACAGGCAGTCCCATCACTTTTCATGAAATTTGTTTGGGTGCAGTCTCAAGAGATATTATGATCGCGGAAGTAGGGTTTTCTCCCAAACATGTGCTCATGTTCAAGGTGTGTTAGCGGTTGTGGCTCTGTTTTTGGTCTCAGCAACGATTTTTGCCAGCTACCGCCAGGATCTGTCAAGGCCCACCGAAACCAGATTACACCACTGGCACATTGCTGATGCGTTGCAATTTCCCGGCTGGTCCAATGTAGCAATTTGTGTTGAAGGGGTTACCAGCGTAGGGTGCTTCTTACTGCCTCTTGGAGGTCCGTGAATTCTTAGCAGCTTTCGAGAAACCAGTTAGCGATTCTCCAAGAATGTCACGATTATGATGTTTGTTCAAGATCTTATCATGTTGGCACGCTTTCCATCAACACTTGGAGGTTCCCCGGTTCCGTTGGGGATTGCAAGTTGCGGAAAATTATGGGGCCCTGGGGTTCTCCTGTTCGGCTGTAGCCCAACCCTTCCACACCACTCAGACCGTCAATCTCGAGGCTTGGAGGCGCCGCCCGAAGCTTTGGTCGATTACTTCACCCCGCCCGTGCGCAGCTTCACTTTGTGCCCCCTGCGCAGTGCGAAGCGCAGCAAAGAAGTCTTCAAGGTGCCATGGAGGATTTTTTGTCTGCTACTGGGGAATTCCTCGAAAATTTGGGTTCCAGGCCGGTTCCAGGGGTTTATGTCGACCCATGGCCGTGAGTATTCTGAGCATGAACAAAGGCCGGGGATGTGTGGTCGCAGTCCGTGCACAAATTTTCCAAGTCATTGGGGCAGCCTCGAGTCATGGGCGATACCAAACAAGGTGGCGCAGGTGCGAAGGAGAAATTATATAGAATCATGACATGTATATCCTTTTTTGATCTAGATAGATCCGTTTAAGTATTGCGTTGGTGATGCAAGCACGTATGGACGCTTTACATTCATGACTTTGTAAAGTGGCAGCCTCTAAGACTCACCCTTTTTCGGTCAAGTAGTTCTTTGTGAGACAAAGACGTTCATGCCGAGCAGAAATGAATGTGTCAAGGTAATCCAGTAGTCCTTGCTCAGGATTTCTTTGAGGAGCACCACTACCTCCGCCAAGGATTGCCAACGCTGTGGGGGCTTCTGCTGCGGGACGAACAGCAGAAGCCCAGCTTTGTGAGCATTAAAAATTGAGTAGGTCAACATCAACATCTCAAACGCCGCTTTGGACATATTTTGTGAAAGATTGACCTGGGCTACAAGTTACAAGTGGGTGAGAAGTCATGCTTGTGCTGAGCTGAGGAATGTGGTGGCTTTCCATGGCTTGGCCTGGTTCACCGGGCAGAGCGCCCCGCGAGAGGGACGAGTGGTGGTGCTCCCGGAGTTCCAAGGAGATCGGATGGTGTGCATTGTTTGTGTGGCTGTCTTTGCCTCTTTGCCTTGACCATTGGGTCAACATGGAAAATATGTCACTACCCCACCACTACCCCACTGTGCCATTTGAAGTTCCCATAGTTTCCTGGTGGCCAGGACTAGGATTGGGGACGAAGCTGAGCGATGCTGTGGCGGAGGTTGTCCACTCAAGCGGGTTCTTGCTTTATGCAAAAACTTCGCATCCGCGACTGGGAGGCTTGGTTCGATGGTGCCTTCTTGGAAATTGCCGTTGAGCGTGTGCCCTGCTATCAGGCTATCGCAACTTCCGATGTGACGTCTGGAAACCAACTGCTGGAAACGAGAAGCTGCAGCAACAGAACCGCAGCCTGAAGTCCAGATGCTCGGCAGCAATTCGTGGGCTGGGAGTTGTTGTAGACTGAGAGCAGCAGCTGATTTTGCGAAGTCGTGTGTGGCCGGGCAGCGACTGATCATGTCGCCAGCTCGCTGCCAGGCCTTCAAGGGATGAAGGACCGGAACAAGATGGTGAAGGGCCAGCAGCTGCTACCGTTTGGGGTTGTGCAGACGAAGGTGCAGCCCCAGACGGAAGAGGCAGTTCGGCCGCGGAAGTGCTTTTCCCATGAACCTTGGATCGCAAGCTGGCAGTCATCCTAGTTCGCCGTTGGCCCTTCCAAGTTTTTTAAAGGAAATTGAGACGGGAGCAGCGGATCAAGAATGTTCAGCCTTTAAGACAAACATTTTGTTATTGGACAGGTCAACTTTGAGCAGTTGGGGGCCAACAACAACAAGACTTGGCATCCTTCAGGGAACGGCTCAACTGTTGCGTGATGTGGTTCAACACTTCCTGACTGGGTGGTTTCTGCGGTTGGCCTAGCAAACGCTACAGGATTTAAACGATTTTCTTACGCGCCGCGTGGCTACCACGTTAAATCATCCTGAAGCCGCCATACAAAAATTTTGAACCACAAGAAAGCAGTGACAAAACCAGATCATATGTCATCAACTTGCGATTTGCTAATATCCTTTTCCCACTTTTGGAATTCATCCTGCCATCAGCTATCGATGTGCAAGATTGTGATTCTGAATGATTTCAGGTGTACGTCGGTGCTGCTCTGGCAACACCCACGAAGAAACGTGGCCGCGTCGATGATTCGCAGGAGACCGTGGAAAAAGAACGCAAAGTGGAAAAACAACGCAGAACCAAGCGAAACTGAAAGCATTCCGTGCCTTGTCTGGGTGAAGTGTTGAAGTGGTGTTCCACGTGCTGTTGGTTGGTTAGCTGGAAACATGCATGGAATGTTAAAACGTGCAATGCACTCCTTGTGTACACCTTTGGTGAGCCCCGTGGGTCCTTAGTTTGCCGGTGCTCAATTCGCTTTTCCGCTTTATTTGAGATCTGATGGCGCGATCTGTGGAGGTTTTAGTTTGATGCTGAAAAGGTCGAAGTGCAATTCCTGGTTTTCCTCTTGTTTGCACCAGGTTACGAACAAAATGGTCAGTGAATGGGCAATCTTGCCTCCTACACTATCAGTTTTGTTTCTTTGTAAAGGGTTCTCATAGACACTGACTTGTCAGAAGGATGCAGTTGTTGTGGTTGGTTGTATTCTTGCAGTTTTGCCCGTAATAGTGTACAACTTGGGTAAACTGTCTGGGATCCATGATTGTCAAGTGCGAACTGGCCTTAAGGGTCTTATTGAGCCTTGCGTGTTTTCCCACACGGTCATGAACGTAAGAAGTGCTGGGTATCTAGTCGTTGGTCTTTGCCACAGGCGCATGAATCGCCAGCGGGCTTATGACATAGTTGTATAGATGTATATGCCAGCTGTATGAGTAGATGTATGAGTCGTATCCCACTTGTATAGTTGTACGATCATCCATTGCGAGGCTGCGCAACACAGGTGCTGCACCGCGGTCTCAACTGAGGGTCGAGCCGTGCGCTCCTGGATGAGATGGTCGCCGAGACATGTTGGCATCGGTTTGGGAATGGGACAATACCTTCAGAGATTGTGGTTCGCCGAGCCGTGTGCTGCCATTTTTCGGATAGTGCCGCAATTGGGAGAAAAATGGTCCGTCGACTTGCTGTTCGTTGTGTATCCACTGCCATTCCTTCATCTCTGTGGACTTGTCCATCCGTTTCTAGAGTGAAAGTCTAATTGCAAGTGGTCTTGGCAGGTAAGCAACATAACACTGTAGTGCAAACAGTACATGCTGTGTATTCATTTGGTTGCTGTTGTGGTGTTTTTTCATACTTATTGTGACTATCGTGGTTGTTGTGATTGTTGTGGTTGCTGTTGGAGTGGTTGTCGTTCTTGCTGTTGACGTGGTGGTTTTCTTGACATGTTCTTCCATTTCGCCCGCACGATGTGGCATTTCTCGCATGGGTGGCCGTTTTCAAGCGCATGTTTCGGCTTTGCGAATGCAAACAGATATCAAAAGACGAAACATGAAAGAACCTGGTTCAATCAGTGTTTTTGTTTTTCATCTCGATGCTTGGGATTGCAAACACAGGAAAACAACACAGAGTTTCGTATTTTTTTCCAGATTCGATTTTTGGGATGACTATGTACCTCAGAACACAAAGTTCCATGCCGCAGTGAAATTTGAAAACATGATGTAGATCGCTATGTCATGCCAGGCACTGACAGTGCAGCCCCTGATGTCTGCAAATTTTTGGGGCAAAGGGCCGCAGCGAATTGCTTAGGGACTGGGACCAGTTGCATTTTTCGGAATAGAAGGGTTTTGCTGCACGTTCTGCTTTGAACTCACACTGATAATGTTCAATTTTCGCTTGGAGTCTGTCAGATCTCGTGTCCCAACTTTTCCCAACATATGTGGGAGAGTCGATGTTGACCTTGACACCCATCGTTTGTCCCGTGCAGGGCTGTGGTCGCGACTCGGAAACACGCCTGTGTTGCCCAACCTGTATCGAGTTGGATACCAAGATTCAGAACTGAAGTCTGTTGAAATTGAAATTGTTGTTGCTGTTGTTGTTGATGATAACTATCACATAAACATGAAGGATCATTGAACTTCCTGCATTTGTTTGTGACACTTCAATGCTGATCGTACCGGGATACATATTTGCCACTTGTCCATTTTATTTTTACATCGAGCATCATACGGTATGCATATTACACTAACGCAATTTCAATTTCCATTTACCAATCAGCCAAAAATGGAGCCACATCAGCTGGCTTCGATCACTGCTCGCACAGGTGCCATGCACAAGATTCCTTTCAAAACTTGACCACTTGGGGGGCCACTGGGTGGTGGGTTGTGACAACTCTTCATTGACCCGGATGGCATTCTCTTGCCTCAGGTTGAAAATCAACAAAGAAAAACTGTAGTTCCTGATCCATGCAGTTTTCTGTTAGTTGGACAAAAACGATCAAAGTAAACGCGCAACGCAGCTGTGAGTTGCGAGAATCCAAGATGCCTGTCCCGACTAAATAGATCTGTTTAGAGCCTGTATTTGGATCCAGCACTAGCATGATTGCTATAAAGAGGGGAAAAAATCAGGTAACCCCAGGATTTTTACAAAAACCGTTGTGGAAACACCCAAGTAAATCGCCAGAACAGGGAATGGTAGCAGTGGATTTGCCCCTGTTCCGATTTCCAAGGCTGGGCCAGACCTCTTTCTTTTGCGGCCAGGCAGCCGGATTGGTCATCCAGTTGTGGTTGGCGGCTGTGGTTATTCTGGAACTCCCAAATACCATTTGGCTAGGGGGACATCCCAACATAGCCGAACATGTTCTGTTCTCTTTGGAAAAGGTTGGTGAGGGGTACAGCTATTTGACCGAGAAGCACAGGTTGGCAGAGCTTTACGATGTCCTAAACGGGAATCTCGGTTTCGATTCGGTGATCATTGTTGGTATCCAAGAACCAGGGTCCAAAGGATTTTTTTACTCAATTGCATCTTTCTTCTTGAAAAGATTTCTGGTCTGTTATTCGGTATAGGTTGAAATCACATCATGCAAGGTTTCCTGGCTTGCGATAACGAATTGGGAAAAGCCTTCCGGGTTATAACGAATACAAGACATTCTTTCAAAACAAGATGGAACGGTCTTTGGCGGATGGCCACAGTGAAATTGATGAGCTGTTCGCCCATCACTTTCTCAGATCCGCACTCAATCACCTGTGCCTAACAGCAACGTTTGCACCATGCTACAGACTGCCCACAGGATTCTTCCAATTGTCGTCACTGCCTGGCCCCGCAGTTTTTTTTGTTGTGATCTCTCACCACGTTGCGGCCTGCCCACGGCGACAGGGACGCTTTTTCCAGAGCGCAACATGGCGGCGCAATCCAAGGAAACGGCCTACACCATGGAGTATCCCTCTGAGAAGTTGAACTTTCGTGAGCACTTCTCATCATTGTTTCTGGGCCTGGGGCATCCCTGGTTTCTTTAAACATTTTGGTTTTTGTGGCATTCATATCTAGGTAAGGGGGTGACAAAGGTGCTATCTATTGAAGAGTGAAGGTGGGCTGTTTGATCTGGGGCATGTCCCTGCATGGACCTCCGAAACCATACCAAGGGGAGATCATTTTTGAATAGGTTATCCGGTAGTTCTGGCGGCATAGCTTGAATGCAACCAACATCTGAAATCATGGAAATCCTGATTGATCAGAGTTGATCATAACTATAATTGGTTGGTATAGTTGTTAGTCCATGAACTCATCCCACTCGCAGTTTTTTACCCAAAACTTTGACCAGAGTTGCACTCAACATTGACCAAGGTTGCTGAGTGGCGACTTGCCGCTGACCTTGTTGGAACTTGGAAGTCTTGGGGGATTGGTCGCTGCTGCCTGGCTGCTGCCCCCGGACAAGGTGCCTCACATTGACGTTGGCGGGGCTGCTTGATGGGTGTTGCTTAGGTGGTAAAAAGCACGAAGATGGCAACGAGTATGCGATGTACATGTACGATGATTTCGATGTCTTTGATGTCCCCCGGAACATCAGCAGTATCATGTGATATTTGTAACGACTCTGATCATGATTGAAAGGATTGAATTTGACATTTGTGACTGTCAAAGACCAGGAAGCACCGCTGTGAGCAAGGGCCAAGGGGTAGTGATTTGGGGCCTGGTGACATTTGGTGCTTGCAAAACTGCTCTTGGGATTACCACGCCTCTTTCCAGCCGACTTTTGCTGCATCTTGGAGCACTCTGCAATGGTTCGCCATAGGTTATAATCACCATTAAACATGGTGTTTCTCACCACCATGGATTATAACCGTAGATTCGAACCATCAACCGTCAACCATCAACCATCACCATCAACCACCATAGATGCTAAGCATCACCGCCATGGCCTACAACCCATCGCCAGGTCAACGTCAAGGGCTCCTGGACCTTGAAGGAGTTGGCGGCGTTCCTGTGTACCAAGGCGGCGATGAGAGCGATGCTGAAGGATTGTGAGTGGTACAATGATCACATGAATGGATGTTAATGAAGTGGTACAATGATCACATGAATGGATGTTAATGAATGTGTGAATGAATGTGTTAATGAATGTTAATTTTGATGAATGTCAATGGTAACGATGAATGAGGGGATATTGGTAGTGATTAGTGAGATGTATGGGTCAATATCAATCAACCAAATTCATGGGGGATAGTGACCAACAATTTCATAGGGAAAACGTGCTGGGCAATGAAAGGGGAACCAGGGGTGCAGGGTGAACTGACCCACAGCCAGGTGATATTGGTAGTGATTAATGAGGTGAGATTGGTAGTGATTGATAAGGTCAGAAGCTGCTTTATAAATGACGATGATTGATGAGGCTTAAGCGTTAGTAGTTGTGATGTTGGTAGTACTTAGATATGCCACTTGGTTGGTACAATTGAACGGATATATACCACTGGTTGATATTGGTTGATAAGGGTTATGTACTACTTTTTGATGTTGATAGTGGTTAGTGATGGTAGGGTTGGCATAATGGTTGATGACGATTATTTATTGTTTGAAGATGCTAGGGAATCATCATGATGAACAATGGCTCATAGCGGTCAGTCTTGGAAAACCCTGGTTGATACTAGACAATGGTGGTTATTGTAGGCTTTGACAACCAATGCAGCCAAAGTTGTGCCAGGATGGGTCATCAATACATATTGAATGAAGGCACATCCCAACAGCCGCCGGACGGACGGTTTTTGCAATGCAAACAGAATGGGCACAGGCCTTCAAACCAGAGCGATGTGGCAAAAAGAAAGGTGACCACATACAAAATGAGCAAAAGAAGCAATCAAAACTACAATGTAATGAACGTTTGGTGTGACTTTCAACGAGGAATTTGTATCCGGCCACAACAGACATTTTGGATCATGCTATCCATATCTCACAGACAAAACAAGGGGAAGAACTGCGGCACAAAGGGGTCCATTGATCCATCGCGTTGCAGGCCGTTGTGACCCGTGTCTACAACACCTACCTGGAAACCGTTTTCTTTAGTTTTCCGCAATTCCGAACGCAACCTTCCCGAGAACATGCATTGAAGAACAAGAAGGATCTGTGCGGTCGTGACATGCAGGAATTGCAGACCATCATTTACCATGACAGGTGGCGGTGTCTGAAAGTTCGGAGCTAAACACACACGGAACAACGGAGTATTCTGGTGGTATCTTAAATAAGAGTCGAGTCACTGACCACTTGCTTTCAAGCAGACGTTGCCATATTCAAGTGATGGTGGAGAGAGATGTGGTATGTTTTGATAAGTTGTTCAGTGTTCCTAGTCTACAGGTGTTCGTGAACATAACAAGAAACAATTGGAGCAGGGTTTGACTTGGCCCCCTGTGTCAGGCTCACATTGATCAGCCAATTCGCCTTCAACGTTGGTTTGTACTATGCCATTCCTGGCTACTATCCAGTGGCCCAGGAAGTGGTTGCCCCCTTGCGTGACCGTGCGGTGCGATTGGTGGCCAATCACTATCTGCTATCCTTCGGGATGTACTGGATGCATCGGGCCCTGCATGTGGTTCCTTGGCTTTGGGAAAAGATTCATTCATACCACCACTGGGCGAAGCACCCCCTGTCCCGCAATACCTATGATGATCACTGGTTGGACAACATGGGCAATGCAGTGATTGGACACTTTTGCGCACAAGTCCTCCTTCCACTTGATCGCGGCTCCTTCTGGTTTTCCCACCTGATCCGCATCCTGGAGAGTCTGGAGAAGCATTCAGGCGTAAGCTGCAGCTTGAACTTGGCTCATCAGTTACAGAGATTCTTGCCATTTGCCCAGATGCCTCACCACCATGATTGGCACCATGAGGGCCACAAGGGCAGTAATTACACCTTCACTTCCATCGGAGGTCTGTGGGATTGTGTGTTTGGAACGCGAAAGGTTGGAAGAGCTCCTGAGATTATGCCATCTCAAACCACCCTGGTGGACAGATGGCAGGGCAAGAAAGCTGGAAGAGCCCGGAGTTTGTTGGATCATCCAGTGCTGGTCCTCACACCAGTTTTTTCCGTCGCTGCTTTGGCTTTCGCAAAGCTGCATCGCGACAACTATTCCTTGGTAAAGGATCAGTGATGACCCTTGCATGGTTAGCAGCTGCGAGGTACAGTCTTGTGGCTAATTTTGTTAATGAGACCTGGCAAAACCCAAGAAGTTGGGAAGAGCCGGCCATTTTGTGTACAAAGGGCATCCAAATGAATCCACATGGTGCATTTCCTTGCAAGCAAGGTTGCACGCTGCCTTATTTCGCCGCCCCAAAGACTCAAGAAACCTCACACGATGCCAGCTGTGCATTGCGCGCTGCCAAAATCAGAACGCTTGGTGGATATCATGAGCCATTGAAACACCTCAACTTGCAACTTGGTGTATCATTTCGAGGGACTATGTTGAGATATACTGAGTGCATGGGATTATTATGATCCGTTTGAAGTAAGTGCTTCCTAATACTGAAGTAGATTGAATACTGGGATAGACAGCACGTTTGATACCGATAGGTATGAGCCTTTTCGAAGCTGTTGCAAGTTGTCAGGGTAGCATACTGAAATGGTACTGCAGATTTTATACGTCAGATCAACAAGTCTATCTATTATTGATTCTATCTCATCTTTGTCCATACTTTTATCGATATCTATCTCGATGTCTATATTGATAGCTATCTCTATGTCTATATCGATAGCTATCTCTATGTCTATCTCTATGATCTATGTCTATGTCTATTTCTATATCTACATCTACTAGATATCTATTAATCTATTAATCTATTAATCTATTAATCTATTAATCTATTAATCTATTAATCTATCCATCCATCCATCCATCCATCCATCCATCCATCCATCCATCCATCCATCCATCCATCCATCCATCCACGCGGACGTACATGTAATACATACGAACACTCAGGATTCATAGGGACATTCGGTACATGCACAAACCTGAACAGAGCATCAAAATCAGTACAGCCCCAAGTACAACATTTCTCTCTTCATATTCTTACATGCATGCCTGCATGAACATCCAGACGTGGATATACGCACCCAAGCATGCTGAGCCCCGAATTTTGTCCAGGAGTGCTTCGCCAAGAACTGGGCTCAGCACAGCCTGCTCCATGAGTCGATCAGGACAGCCAGGTGGTCTTGGTCTGCCCTGAGGCTTCTGAAGAAGACAGGGTGCGCTTGTAAGATCTCTTGGGAATAGCACAAGCAGCGCGAAGACAACAAACACAGGAACACATATTGGCACGTGGATATTGTTTGAGGACTGTATGTACCACTTAGATCCACTTAGGGTAGTCGATGATGGTAGCCTTGTGAAGATGATCAAACCACAAGGTCCAGGTGTGAGTAACGCTATATTGAAACGGAACATGAGGGATTCCCCCAAAGCAGGGGCAGCTTGGAGGGAGCGCTACAAGCATTTTGAAGCAGTCCATTTTGGGAATATATAGTGGTGTCATGTGCAACAGCTGATATAGTTGGTTGACTTTCGTAAGGTTTTCTCCACCTGCGAACACTTCTGAACATAAGAAGAAATCCAGAATGATACAGAACATTAGGATTGTCATTATCATTGTCATTAGGATTATCATTATCATTAAATCCAGAATGAATGAGATGCTTTTGGATCAAGACTATGGGTTTATTGCAGGGCCCCATCCTCTGCCATCCTCGCTGTCAAAGACACACCACCACCATATTCCACAGGCGACCAGCATCAATCAGCCGTCATCAATTCATCAACCAAAAGCCATCACTGAGCGCACGAGCTACGAAGCATTGCAAGTGCCCTTGATGATTGGTACAGCTGCAACTTCGCAGCTGTTAATTCGTTTCAGCATACGCTGGCCATTCAAAGATGAAGTACTCATTCAGAGACAAAGCACATGGTGGTTTCTCAAAATAGGGGTACCCCTAAATCATCCATTAATCGTAATTTATAGTAATAAACCAACCATTGTTTGGGTTCCCTATTTTCAGAAACACCTACATGGAATGATAGGCGTTGGCCATGGAAGCAATGCGATGATGCAAAGCCCGGGCTACGTCAGTGCCGTGATGCAAGCACCGATGCAAGCGCCCATTCAAGCGGTTCAAGCGCCAATGGCAGCTTGGCATTCAATATATCCGATGGCACCATAACTTTTCTAATGGCAGAAGTTCCCCAGAAAACATCCTTTTTACGTTTTACCTTTGGCAGAGGGTCAAACGGCCGACCGCGGTGAACTGTCCGCTGACCCCAGAAAACATCCAAAGCCAATGGACAGGGACACCTGCAGTGAAGCCACTCTGACGCACTGGTAGCTATCAGTGTGCTAGGGTGCATCAGCCTTGTCAAACCACTCGTGACTTTCCAAAGCTAGTGAATGTGAATGTTTTTGGCAATTTAGCTGATGATGGAGGACTTGGACATTGCAAACATTGAAAGAATATGGCAGTGGGTCAAAACCCCGTACCCCTGGTTCCCCATCATTAACCATTGGTTTCCTTGTTATTGTTGGTTATTAACCCCCATTATTGGTTGGTTAATATTGACCCATAGCCATAGGAACATGTGTTTTGTTTTGCAACCAAAAATCATTGTTTGCAGCAGGGGCAACTCATTCTTGAACACTCAACGACTGTTGCAGCACTTGTTTGTTCGTGGCCGACAGTTGGACCACCAAGTCTGGCTCAGGTGCTGAGCCACGGATGGTTTCAGCCGGTGTCCGCGCCGCCAAGCAGGTGCTCTTTAGCAACTGACTGTGGGGCATGTGGCACTGGCTAGTCACCTGCCAGATCATGGTGAACCGATGATTAAGGAGTTGGTTGATCAATGGATTTCTTCAAGCATTCTTGTCGCCTCCTTCCATGAGCCGTTTCATTTCTTTTTCTTTGCAAAAAGCTGCTCTTCGACGAGAAAGCTTTGCCAGTGGGAGAAGCCTGCCTAGAGCTTTTTCAAAGACACCTGTATCGTGTAAGCTTAGCGGAATTGAATCATTGCTGAGCAAAGAGTAAACAAAGATTTGTTGCTGCCAAACCTGAGATAAGTTTCCATTTTTGGGCAATAAGTTTTGCTGCCAAAATCGATGAACATCCCATCACCGCCACCCAGCGTCTTGTTTAAGGGTATGTAAAACATGTGTGAGTACCCAACACCATCAACGATAGCAAAGAGAAGCATCCCAGTGAAGTTACATATCCGTTACATTCTTGTGTCACCACAGGTACCTGGTACCTGTAGAAACACAATTCGAAGTAGGCAAAATGTAAGGTACCCGAAGAGGGTGTTTCGCCTCAATGCAAAAGCTGATACGCTGAGGCCGCTGAGGTTCTGAAGTCAGAGTCCCTTTAGTCCCTCTTCCTCAAGACCATCAATTTTGTTGGCGAATTAGTCTTTAGTCCCTCTTCCTCAGTTCTTTAGTTAATTTCTGGCTGGTGGTTTTCAACATTTTTTATTTTCCCCAGTATATACTTACAAGCACTTGGTTGGTTGATCAATATTTTTCAAAGGGGTTAAAACCACCGACAAAATTCTCTGTGGTTTAGGCCATCAATGGACATGCAGAGACCCAGTGATTTCACCCTCCAGGTCGCTGCCAATGAGATCAGTGCCGGTGGTGACGCCAGGCTGTTGGCAAGGGAGTTACTTTGGTTCAGACATACTTGGCTATGGGTCAATGTTAATCAACCAATAATGGGGGCTGATCACCAACAATCATGGGGAAAACAATGGTTAATGATAGGGGAACCAGGGGTTACAGGGTTTTGACCCACTGCCACCTCATCGTTTTTGGTATCTCAAAGAACTATTTGCAGTCACATCCAGATGGCGCTATTCCGTGAGGGTTTTGCAGATCCTACTTTTCAAATCTTACAGTATTTGATCTTTTTCATCCACAGGAATCCCCGTGAACCTGTGAGATCTCGTCCTAGGTTGAGGGTCGATGGCTACTTCCCACAGTGACCGCAACACGAAATTTGGGGCTGCCTAGGGTTCGTTTGCAACCACAAGGTTATCAATCCGCAGCAACCAATCGCGCGAACAGATTGACACCAGCATGGACTGACCATTGCGAAGGATGAACAGTACTACTGGTTGAACTTTTTTTGATGCTGGGGAGTTCTGCTGCTGTTTCACTGGGGCTTTTTGTGAAGAGGAAGTCATTTTCATCTTTATTTATTGGACCATCAACGTAAAGCTAACGCACATCCACTGAGCTTGAAACCTGCTCAACTATCAATTGCTTGCAATTTGGTCATTGATATAGAACCTACTCTATACAGTATATATCATGTATATTAAACAATGGGTGCGTCATATGTGTGAAAGTTCTTGTTCACACACACACACGTGAAGACATGTACATGTACAAACATTTACATGTGCATTTCTAGTATAACATATTTCCATCAATGGATTCGCCAAATTTTTTTCTCGGAAGGCCTGCAAGCTCCAGTGGCTGTCGCGCAGACCCTGCCGCGAACGGTGCCAGCAGTGATCCCAACCGGGCTTCCGCTGGCAGGCCGAGACCAGGGGGGCCTCGGCGGGTCCATTTTCATCATTTTGGATGGGTCCCATTTGATGGCGCCATGGGTCCCATGTTGGTGAGAGGATATAACACAACAGTGGGAGCCATATATTCATGCGTACATTTTTATGAGAGACAGAGAACGCTTGTGTGTCAAGAACTGGCTTTTCATGGATCTCTTTCATCAGCCGACCGAGTGAAATATGGATGAATATCAACCACCTCATGTGAGGCGAGGAAACACAAGTTTAAATGACTCTGAATCAATGCGAGTTTTTTTAGTACTTTCTTTTCTTTGGCAACTGTTCTGTTTGCAAAGTGGTTTTAAGTGGCGAGGGGGAACATGATCATCCAATTGCACTCACTCTGTTTGGGTCTGATCTCAGAAGGATTATATAGATTTACTCCCGGCGGCTCATTGAGATATCCTGCCCTCAGGTTTTGAGAAGCAGTTGTTACAGCTAAAAGAGTGTACAAGCATCAGCTGTCTAGTTGACTTTGCACATAACCGGGCTGGCTCGCTTTCTTTCTTGTCCATGAACATTTCCATCTATTGTAAACGGATGTAAATCATGGATGATTTACGGATGTGAACATTAGAAATGTGAATGGATGATTCACTGGGTGCAAATCATCACCAACTGGCTCCGGATGCTGGGTGCCATTCGTGATCTCGTGTCCACCGTAGTGTGAACCCATCAACAGCAGACCCAGCACCCCAGAAGCAAGACACAGGTTGTCTCACCCATGCTGCAGATCGTTTTGGAATCTGAAACTGTTGGAATCATTGACATTCTGCTGTTTGACTGCATGCTGTCTCGTTTCATTTTGGAATCACAGGTTGTCTCACCCATGCTGTCAACGAGACATTCTGCTGTCTGACCTGTCAGTTTATCGATCAACCTCGTGTGATCGATACTTTGCAACGACGAAGTTGGCTAGAGAACCTATACTTTACGAGACCCTGTGATTCTGAAATTGCTGTGATCTATACTTAAATCATCTTTGATCCAATGATCTGTACTATGATCCTCTTTGATCCCCTTCGATCCAGTATATTTTGGTCATTTTTTCTAGATCATGAAAACATAGAGTGATCATAGTTTTGAATTTCGGATGATCAAAATATTCTGGATCTACAAACAAGATGATCAACTACTCCGATATATATTGTATATCCAGTATCATTCACCTAGTATAATCAACTAGTAGACCATCCTGTTCTGAGTTTCCAGTCGAATCCACTGGTCCGACCTTTCGGATTCCAGGCGTTGCCGCGCGCGCACCTCCCCGGGAGCTGCTGGTAGCCTGCGATTTGGTGAAGAAGCAGCGCACCACGCCGGACCGGCCACGGCGGACACACGGGTGGTGAAGCCATCAGGAACGGGACGAGTAGATGACCAAACAAAGGTTTATATGACTATAGGCGATGATATCCAACAATACAAATGGGAATGTAAGGGCTATTGACGATGATGATGATGATGATGATGATGATGATGATGATGATGATGATGATGATGATGATGATGATGATGATGATGATGATGAGGACGACG
>VSDK01009908.1:38785-57796 GCA_009767595.1 Symbiodinium kawagutii
GACGACGACGACGACGACGAGCAATGATAAAAATATTATATGCGATACATGTATAGATATATGTGTCTATATATACATCAAAAGAAATACACATACATTTACATAATATGTAGATGATATGTCCGTTTATGATTATGTACAGGGATACCCACGCATGGCTGTGCAATATTCATAGAGATTAGAAGCAAATGTTGATGAATAGTAATGAATAGATGCAGATTTCCACCAACCTGTGCATTTTCGAGTCCTGGGTTTACGCGGGCGCAAGCCCGGTTGTCATGGAATCGTTTTGGCCGGATCTGGCATGCAGATCAGCTGCCACAGGTGACGAAGAGCCCTCTGGTGATTGTCAGCTGTTCATCATGGTGGTTGACAATGGTTCCCAATGACGGACACCATGGTTGTTGGTTCATGATATTTCAGAATGCTTGTGCTAGTAATGATGCTTGGTTCAATCTATGAGATTGTAACGCTGGTACTCACTGGTTGACCACAGGTTCTCTTGCAATCCTTTTATTGGAATTCCCGTCAAATAACAACCGTGGACAGGATGAGATAGAGAATATTTTCATGTCTCCAGCACCACTTATATAAGAGGATGCCGGAAGAAAGGCATGACATGGTTTTGCAGCACTGCTCCCAGGAAGGGCAAAACTATCTGCCAACTGCGAAAAAAGCAGCGGTTGCTTCTAAGAAACAGCAAAATTTGTAACTGGGCAAAGTGCGTCAACCAATACTACTAAGTCTAGTGAGTGGCACTGATCTGATTTACAACCATCATGCTGCTTGACCACTAAGCAGAATCATTGTGCACATGGAAGGCCAAATCCAACCCTCCTGGATACAGACTAGCTTGTGCCAACCAGACGTGATAAACATATGATGGCATGATGGTGTGCAAAAAAAGTAACTCTGCTACATTTAGGACACTTACCAACTGTCCGATGCATGACGGTACCACTCATGAGACTACTTTTTCCACTTGTATCTAGTCGCAGCAAACTCGGATCCTGCAAATAGAATATCGAATAAACAATACCCAACATATCATAGGAGACAATATATAGATCCACCATGATCCACTTGCAAACTGCAGCATTTCAATGGTGCATAGGAGACAACAGAAGGTCTTACTGGTGAGAGCCACCATCAGCTGGGGAACACCGACAGCTCGTTTTGAGCTGGGCTAACAGGCATTTTCGATGACCTACTACCAGCAATCATCAACCAGCATGTTCATAACCTGGTCAACCATCAACAGTTCTCAAGCACCGTCAACACTTCATCACCATCAGCAACTCGCAGCATTTTTTTCCACCATGAGCTGATCAGTGACTCATCAACGATCAACCACCAATCATGAGGACCTCATCAACAGCTGACAGGAGAGCCTCCAGGGTTGGTTGCGGTGGACTCGCCAGGACCAGCGGGACAAGGCCTATAGCTGCTGGATCCAGTCCCTAGCGGAACGGTCCTCAGTGATGGGAAGGGCTGCACCGTTGATGGGTGCAATGATGGGTATCCCAAGCACCCAGAGATGAGCATTTTTTTTGACCCAGAAACCCCTCATTTGTTTGGTAGTGCACTGGGTACACCATTGAGGGTTGGCAAAAAATACGTTTGTGAATCCTTAGCCTTGGTGGTGCCACTTCTGAAAGTCACCATGCTTCGAAATAGATGTGGGTGGTTTTCAGCGAGAAGTCCTAAGGCACCCCAATGATCAGCAAGCAGGACACACTGCATTGCATGTCCTTCAGAATCGTTTTAAACAGAGAAGCTCAGGTCTACTCTACAGGACTGGTTCCAGATTATATTCTTGGCAGTTAAGATTTTTATTGGCTGGTTGTCTGATAGTCAGGCCCATTTCTTTGAGTGTAGCTGCTCTGGGGACCATCTCCACTTGTAGCCTGTGGAATCCTAGCTTTGAACCAAGCTGGGCAGTTAGAATTCATTTGCTGAAGACTATTGGAAAGTATTGAAACTTGTATCATGTGAACTATTGTGAAGACTTTGGGCTGACACTTCTGTGTGTCATTGCAATCCAGAACAGCAACGCCAATTGAACAACCAAAGGACCAATCCGACCAAAGGATTGTTTTAGTTGCTGTTGCATGTTTTATCCCCTATCATCAAGTTTATTCTGTCAGCCATCATTAGCAACTTTTGATATGGAATATTGTTAACCATTCTCGGCCACTATTGGTCAACCAAGGATGGTCACAAATAGCCAACGATCATCAAATCATATATCAACCATCATTTACCATCATTTACCATCATCAACCATCATCAACCATGATTTACCATTTACTATCATTGACCATCATTTACTCTCATTGACCATGATGATTGCCTCTAATTGCCACATTGTCAAACTGGTTAACCCCAGGGTATCAGCCATCACCGGGGCCATCGGTGCCGAGGCCTGGGGCATCCTGGAAGCGCTACCGCTGGACGCTGAGGGAACGCTGCAGGTGGCAGCGCCCTTCTGCCATGACTTTTTCGAGGAGCGAAGCTAGGGAGAGGGGTTGGTTGGTTGGGTGGTTGGATGGTTGGTTGGTTCCAGTAGAGTTGGTTGGATTGGTTGGTTGATGCTTGGAGTGGGAGACAGCAAATTCAGGTGTGGATGGGTTGATAAAAAGGACGGATGGATCGATAGGGAGTGCTGAAGACTGATGCGATGTATTTGTAACATATGTCTTGTGGCCTGTAGCTTGAAAGGGAGACGCAACGCTCTCTAGATGGCAAAGTAGGTAGATCGAGAAATCAAGAGAAAGAGATATAGAAAGGGTTCATGCACACAACCATAAGGTATTTAAGTAGGGGAAAAGACAGGACAAATTGCAGGCATTAGTCATCAAGAAGGTGGATGGTATATCGGGTGGGAGTGAAAGTGCCAGCGACAGAGATACTGATAAGCCATGATGCAAATCAAGCATTCTATTCTAAGCTTTGATAGGGGAATCATTCTATCCAGCGCTTTTTGTTTGTTCTTCTTAGATTTTATGGCTGGTGGCTTATGGGTTGCACTACCTGCTTTGGACACTCTCCTTGAATACCCATTGATCGGGGAATCCTGGCCAGGTACATGCAGAATTTTGTCAGGATAAATCCCAGAAACAAGCTCAATATTAAACTAATTAGTTGCAAAAGGTTAAATTAGGCGCTCCAGACCCTAGTCGTGTGGACCCCTCTTGGGATTTTGGTAATACTAAATTCCAATTGGTTGTAATAGTTTGGAGGCTACAAGGCTGTGCTGTCACCTAGATAGGTGACAATGAACTACAATAGATGCCCTCCAGTTAACCCCTTCAGAATGAACACATGAATGCTCTTATGCAGCTAACCAAGCCTTCATCTGAGGAAACTCGTGTGCACACTAGTTACGCATGTGGGGGATGACCAGAATTTATCCAGTTGACCTCATTGACCTTGTTGACCTCAAGGAAGGGATCCGGAATTTGCATTGTGACAACCGGCGACACTTTGGCACTGTCTACTTTAAAGGACTTGCACAGAAATGTGAGGTCAAAAAGGAACACTGAGTACCTCAGATCAAACAAGTACCAGCATGTTTCAAGATAGGGCTAGCTCCTACCACGTCACTTTGACAATTCGAGACTATGGTGGGTCGGGACCTTCAACTCCATTCATGAAAGCAGAGGATGTAGCCACCATACAGTCCGAACCGCAATCCTATTGCCATTCTGATTGTAAATAGAGGGTGCCTGCAGAACAAAGTCTTTGCAAATCTTTGGATCAGAAAGACTTTGCCACTTCGTAGGCGTTCATTTGTGTGTTCTTCCGAGAGTTTTGTTCAGAAGCTCCATGACCAGGTTGACTTGTCATGTTCAGACACTGCCGAAGGAGCGGATTGACTTGTTTCTGACAGTTGGATCCGAAAAGTCTACTGTATCCAACTTTTGCATCGCATGTGTTGATCTATGTGCACATTTACATGTATATGTACATGTCTAGACCACCAATACGAAGGTACACATTGATGTTCATAGTGGTACAGACCTTCCCTCCATGAATTCGTCCGATGTTCGGCTGATCGGCTGAGAGCTGAAGCTGCCAGGCACCTCACTTGCTTCCGCTTTTGGCATCCCACATCCTTGACCGAGGCCCGGACCTTGCAAGAACTGTTGTTGTCCCATGGGCTGGTCCTTCGTGCATTTTTTTTGTCGTTTGCTCTGTCGTTTTGTTGGTCATTTGTTGGGGAGTCCGTGGTTTGTCCCAGGGAAGTCCGTTGGCTGTTTGTTGGGGTCAGTGTGGTCTGTCCTTTGCCGTCCTCGTCGACATCTTGTAGTGAATCCCAAGGCTCCACCAAGCTGGTCTTCTCCCAGTGTTCTCTTGCAGCACTGTAGCTTTCACCAGCTTGCAGCACTTGTGGTGTAGCTGCTGTAGCTTTAACCGTGTGGCTCCGTGGTTTCCAGGTGCATCACATGGCTCACATGGATGGCTGAGCCCAGGTCGTGCGCGTCGTATCCAAGTGCGAGGCTGTGATGTGAGGCCACAGGACTTCTGGTGGAGGGCATGGGATGCTTGGCGGTGGGAGATGGTGCCATCCTGTTGCGTGTTGATGGTTGGAATGATTGTTCTATCATAGATATGTATACACACATATGTGATCATATGATATCATAGTGTATGTATAGATATGTTTCCATAAGATATGTGTTATGCCATCACGCATATATGTACGTGTATCGGAGGGCGCGTGGACCTCTTTAACTTCTTTGAACTGTGCAGATTTCAAGTGTGATGCCTGTTGATTGACCCGCGGGCCCATCACACGGAATGGCCAAGGAAAAGTGGACGGAACATGAATTTTCTGGCCGAATCACCTTGCAGTTACGCCAGCAGGACGGCAGGTCACATTTGCATTGCTCAGCTTGGTCCTTTGTAGTACCATTCGATCCAGACTAGCCTCACTCTTGGTTTTTATTGCTTCCATCATGCTGGGTGGATTGACAGGATGGCAGAGACAGGTACAATTCCACTTACTGATAATTTGTTGACGTGAGGCGTGAGGAACCAGATTCGTGTCGGAGCTCGTGTTCGATAGATATTGGCTGTTGGATTTGCCTGGGGGTACATGATTTCTGACAAATCTTGTCATTTGAAGATCATGCTCGAACAGAGATCAGCTAAAAATTGGGATCTTGGAGCGACCGTTGTTTGCGGCAGAAGAAAGTCTCTATCCATCTATCTGTCTGTCTGTCCGTCCGTCCGTCCATCCATCCAACTATCGATCTATCTACCGACATCTGTATTTATCTTTCTATCATATGTATTTCTAAACATACATTACATATGCATATGAATATGTATATTCAAATCTATCTATCTATCTATCTATCTATCTATCTATCTATCTATCTATCTATCTATCTATCTTTATATATATATATATACTATCTATCTATCTATCTTTATATATATATATATACACACATATATGTGAATATACATATGCATATGCATACATGGGCCTTGTCGGCCCTTTGTTCCAGGACCTGGTGAAAGAAGCCCAGCCTGCTGCGGGCTTGATCCTGGCTGCGCACCCTGAGGCCCGGCAGAGACTGTGTGTGGCGGTGCGGCTCAGGAGGAAACCGTGGAAAAACATCGGGGCATTGTTGGGTCAGTGGAGGTGTGGGTCACTATAGCTATAGTGAGTCACTACATGCTTGAGTCACTATACATACTCCCAAACATGAGCAGATTAATTTTCCAACAGTTCAACTGGTTTGGCCATTTTTCGGGATGTGAACAGCTGGGGTACAGGGTATTGACCCACAATGCAAGCCTGAAATTGTGTACTCAAGGTATTTGTACCCTGAGAATGCACCCTTGAAGATTTCTTGTACTTTTTGTTCACAGGTTTTAGGGTACCTGTTGAAGATAAATGGCATAGTGGTTGACTATCCATGCTGTTTGTTTGCTTGCTGGCTTGTTTGCTTGATTGCTTGCTGGCTTGCTTGTTTGTTTGTTTGCTTGCTTGCTTATTTGTTTGTTTGTTTGTTTGTCGGTTGGTTTGTTTGTTTGTTGTGAGATATGTACCACATGGATTGTTCATTCCCCAGCTAATCTCATGACAAACCAATGGAGTATGGTTCGAGAGCAGTTACCCAGGTTGCCGCAAGAAGTCATGGCTAAAGGCTGCAAAATATCTTCTCTTTGGCAAATTTCTTTGAGCCAGACTCATGTACAGGCCAGGAATTATCAAGCATGCCATTCCAGGTAGTGACATCCCATGGAGTCCAAACTTGATTCTCTCAAACGAATGTCCATACCAATCAGGAAGCATGTTTGTATATATATATATATATTCACATATGCAAGATTTGAATAGATAGATAGATAGATAAATGAATGAATGAACAGATAATAAATCTATAAATGAATAAACAGATAAATCAACAAATGTACATATGTACATATGTAGACATCTCTCTCTCTATTTCTTTAACAATATACATTTATGTTATATACATAGAACTTCAAGACTGCAAACCCCCATTTCCATCACGCAGATGCGCTTTCGCCGCGAAACGCATTCCGCGTAGCGTAGCGAAACCGCCGCGCCGAGCCGCGACGTTCCCTGCGCCGAGGTCACCAACGGTGGCCCCTGGATTGCCATCCTGCGCAACGTGTTGGGCAGCCGGGCTCCGGGCGCACGGTGCGTCTTCGCCACGTTCTACCTGCAGGAAGCGGAGGCGCCATGGGAGATCGATGCCAGGTGCAGATATGGAGGATGGGATATATGTGGAAATAGTGAAATAGAATGGTTATATGGACGATAGGATAATTGGCAAACATGATCTAGAAACTCACCAATTAGCATATATTCATGTTTTTTTTGAATAGATTACAGCAGAGTTGGTGAATTTCTGGACAACTATTATGTAGCATTTGAAAATTCGGAGGATAATTTTCAGCATCGAGAAACTTGAATACTTTGGAGATCGACAAAAACCTAATCTTTCAAATTTCTGGAACGGAATTCAGGGACGGATTCTGGAGGTTCATTGAGGCTTATCCGAGGAGGGGGGCAGGGCACACCACTCCCAATTGGCAATGAGTGGATGGTCAATGATGATTGGTTCATGTTGGACCACGTTGGGTGCCATCTACTGGCGCCATTTTCGATAGGGGAACGAGCCATCTATTCTGACCACGATGTGAGTGTTCATGATGGTCATGGTGAATGATGGCGGCTGAGTAGCCACCTGCTGGTGCCCGCTGGTGGTCACCTGCTGGTGGCCAGCGGTAGGCGTGCGTAAAGATCTGTCAAGCGGAGCAGATCATGGCCGAGATCCGAGAGAATCCGCCGCCCGGAGATGAACCGCGGGAGGTGGTTGGTGGTGGTTTGTGGTCCTGATGACGCCGTGATGGTGCTGATGTTGGTTGCTCTTGGTGCGGGTGAAATCATGCTGCTGCATCTTGGTCGTTGTGGTCTGTTGGCTGTTGGTACTTCCTTTCAGCTCCAAAGTTGCCAAGCATTCTTAATGCTAGTTTGCTTGAAGAATCTGAAATAGCAATCGGGTATGTGTGTAGAAATTCTTTCTTTTTCGCTGCTTTGCCCACGAAAAAGACTTTGAAGTTTCCATTGCTATGTTAGATATCACTGGGTGTCTCGGGTTAAATTCACATTCTTGGGTGGTTTATGTGACTGAATTTCAGGATGTCACAACTGCAAGTGACACGATCTGTCTTTAACATTTTTCCAGTCTCTGGAAGTCTGGAAGATGATAAACCACCCTGAGCCAAGAAGTGACCTTAAGTAATGACCACTCATCATTTACATCAGTAAGCCCAAGTGTTAACCCAGGTGTAACATTTGTGTTATCAAATAAACGCATCAACTACGTTGTAGACACAATGGTAAGCTGCTTTGACGTGTTCGTTTGGTCGATTGATGTGTTTTTATTTTCATTGGGAACCATATTGTGATTACTATTGACACAATATTATGTTTGTATCATATCATGAGTGTTTGTCATATCATATCATATCATATCATATCATATCATATCATATCATATCATATCATATCATTGATTGGTCAATTTACCACATTGGTATCATATTGTGTCAATTCTGATCACTCATCCATGATCAACGACCAGCATTTCGACGGCGCTGCGCCGTTTCTCAGGTTTTATGTTGGCCGTCCGCTGGACGAGGCGGTGAGCTGGATCACGAGACCAGGGATGAGCTCCTGACAGTGGTGCAAGCCACCAACGGGGGGGTTCCACGTGATGGTGATGCAAAGCCTGCTGTGATAGTCACCATGATCATCTGAATTCATTGTTGCATCAAGCTTACTATGATCAAACTGTTGGTGCAATCAATCAAACAGCTACGATTGAAGAGGGTTCCATCATCCGGCGATGGGATTTTTAACCAATCTACATGAACGGCATCTCCATTGGTAGGGTTATGGGGTAGTTTTCGGTGTTTGGAAGCCACTAGCTTTTTGGTGCGCCATTGATTGGACAGAACAAGGCAAGCGACACAAGAATGGGGACCATACATGAACATGTGGAAAATAAAGAAGAACATACAGTACAGCGGTGTACACAGACATACTATATACATATCTTCATGTATCTACATGCATTCAGACGCACATACGAACATGTAAACAAATGGATAAATACTTAGACAGATGTGTATATAAATAAATAAATAAATAAATAAATAAATAAATAAATAAATAAATAAATAAATAGATATGAATATATATATATATATATATCTATATATATATATGTATATCGATACATACAGATTTGCGCACATGTACATGTTTGTGCAGCCCAAACCTGGACCTCGTAGGCCGCTCTCACAATGGCAGATATCTAGGATGGCAGGGCTGCGTTCACAAATGCTAAAAATATCGTCCAAGAGCCAAGAGCTATAGCATGCGCATAGTCAAAATGATTACTGGTCACTGTATCAATGGGGTTAGCTTTTAGCTGCAGTTTTGAAGACAGAAGCCGCTGGTATAATTTTGGAACATGCACCGTCAATGGAGACCCAGATAAGATCCCCATGTATCCAGATTTGGTGGTTTCTGAAGTAAGGGTATCTAGAAAATGGTTGATTTATTGCTTAAATAGTTGATATCGGACGAGAACTGGGGGGCGCCCCCATTTTGAGAAACGGCCATTTGCAGTTGGATCCCAACAGCATCGATCAGGTCGGCACGTTCCATCGCTATGCAGTGATTGTGGCACCAGCGTGATGCGCTTGACGCTTCAGCGTCCGGGACCAAAACACGAGACTGTACTGCTTTGGTGGTGGCAAGCAGTGAAAATGGCAACAGTGGTATGCCTCGATGTTAAACTATTTGATTCAGAATGCCATGTACTGATTGCCCCGCCCCCCAACCACCTTGTAGTGATCATCTTTGGTAGGCAAAACAGTTTTTTTTTTGGTGAACCATTTGTGGACAGCTCCACAACCAGGTTCTGAGCGCATCGATGCCCCAGTTCGGTCCCCAAAACAAATCTAGGGCTGCAGATGGAGCTCCTATGGCCAAATCGATTTTCATGACTGGCCCTTATTAACCCCCAACAATAGCCGTGATTCCCTCTTAACAATATGGGTGTTTGTCAAGCCATCGGAACCCCCAAAGTTATAGTGTTGGTTTACTACTATAAATGATAAGTGGGGTGACCCCTATGACTTGAGAAACCACCCTGTACTGAACTCGTTATTGAGATGGTTGACTCTTGTCTCAAGCAACAACCAACCAACAATAACGAAGCCTTTAGCTACTCCAAACTAACCATCTCAAACAATATAGGGTCACTTTGGAGTAGCTGAAGGCTTCATCAATGATCCCTCATCTTTGAAGCTCCTAACTGCTTGATCCCATCCTTGGATCGCTGCTCAAACGCGAATCAGCTGGTCACTGGCAGACCAGCAGGATCACTGATCGCTGTTTTCTATTGATTAAGTGGTTAGTTGGTGACAGGGGATAAATTGATGGTTTTAGTTCGATAATGATCACTTATCACCACGTGGTTGGTGATTATCCTTGGTTCAGTGGTTGGTTAGTGTTCTTCACCATCATCATTTCTGACAGCGACAAAAAACTAATGATAACGAACATAATCATCATGATCATGGGAAACATAATCGTGACCTTGGGCAAACAGAACCCCATCTAAAAGCTATAGAAAGCCCATGATCATGGGAACCCCCCCTGTTTGAACCATCCGTAGATTCCAGTTCCTGTGTTGAACTTCACCCGTTGAGGTTTGGCCACAGCCTTCCGCAGCTGGAACAAAAAGTTGAGCAGCTGCCAGTGTCATGGTTGTGAGCTATTTTCAATACCTGGTTGGTCGCCTCTGGCTTTTTTTGATGCGGTGAATAATGGTTAAAGGTTTTCGGATCAAGAAAAACCTTAGCGGCTTCACAACTTAGCCGCGGGCGGCCCCTTGCGGAGTGCTGCCTTCAATTCGTTGGTGGATGCGCAGTGGGCACTACATCACTGCGATCTTCTTCGTGGTCCTTGCCTTCGCCAAGGATTACGCCCTCACAGCGGCGTTTGGCGCGCCGACAGCGGGCTGCTGCCCGTTTGGACCTTTTCCTGTGGAGGAAAGGCCACAAACACCTCAACCCTGCTCAGCTCTGGGTGAGGAAAACGCGCCTGAAGCAGCACCACTCCTACGATCCGGCCATGGATTGGTACGAGAACTACGAGGAGAGCTGGCCTTGGAGGTGCTGCAATGTAACAAACAGCAAGACCGCTTTGCATTGCCAGCACTGTGGCAAGCATTGGACGAAGGCATCCCCATGGAAATCGGCACGGAGTCAGAGACCGGTGCCCAAAGCCAAGGAAAAGAAAAACAAGCAAGAAAAGAAAGGGAAGGACCGTTCTCTTTCGCGTCAAGACAGGCGTGCGGAAAAGGACAAGCCATTGGGAAATGGAGATGGTGGATTACAGCCATCACCACCCACGCCATTTCAAGCTGCTCCTGGTCAAGCTGGATACCAACCTTGGTTTCCTACAGAAGTCTCTCCATTCGCAGTGGCTATGAGAGAGCAATCCAGCTCGTCAAACCAGACGATAGCAGCCAATTCCGAACTGGCTGCGTCGCTGAGGAAAGCTTTCGCTGGTCAGGAGGACAAGATCCCAGCCGAGGTCAGAGAAACCATGGAAAGGCTGGAGAAAGAAAATGGCAAAGCTGTGATCCGAAGTATGCACACCACGACCAATGCTCTCAGCAAGGCCAAGAAGTCACTGGCAGAGATCGTCGATGCGAAGAAAGCCCATCGTACACAATGGATGTCGCACCTGACAGAGAGCATTGGCCAATGGGAAGCCCAGCTCATGGACTACCGGAAACAGCAAGCGTTTTTCCAGGAGCAGGCTACCCGTGCCACAGCAGAAATCTCCCAAGCCAGGCGCATGATGGATCAGTTGGGCGCCAAAGCTGCAGGAGAGACTCCGAAACCCACCAAGGAGGAGCCGGAGGAGATTGTGGCAGAGATCATCCCAGATCAAGAGGAGGAGAAGTTGCGCAAGGACCTGACAGACAAGCTTGCTGCTTGCGCTTGCGCCTTAGGAATCGAGGTGAAGCCGTTGCCCGTCTTGGTGGACGACGATGGCGATTCCATGGAGGACCTCGCCAACAAGAAGCGTGCTGCGGTTGGAGTAGATGGTGCTACAGTTGCTGTTCCCACCAAGGAAGATCGAGACCTGTGACGGAAGGCCGGCGCGGACCACGTCATTCTTCGAGTGACCGTTGCACAAGGCCAAAAACCGTTACTTGGCAAGGGGTTGTTGAGGCCTATGACTGTTCGGTTGTCTCGGACGGTTGTGCAGCAGGCATCCCCTTGTATCAACAGGATGGCATTCCAGAGTATGTGTTGGGTAGACATCTCAAGGTTTGCCGCAATGGGAATTATGTGGATCCTCTATCTGCAATTCGAAACGCACAAGCACTACGATGGGAACTTCTTCGAGATGGCGCTCTACTTGGTCCGCATCCTGGAGATGTCCGTGGAGCTCCTCGTGAATGTCGGCTTCCTGAACCTCGTGGACCTCCTGAAGCCCCCGCTGCAGATGGAGATGCTCCAGTCCGTGGTGATTTGCTGCTACATGGACCTGATCGAGATGCAGCTCGTGAGCATTGGGATGGAATCAATCATGCCCTCACCGCTCTTTTCCTTGAACATGGAGCTGTCGAACAAGAGGAAGAAGGAATGGTCTTCTATATGAAGACGCTATGTATTGCTGACCCGGTGCGGCGCATTTCGGATGAAGTCCGTGCAGTACGTCTTACTGCTGATGTGCCCAGATGGAGACGCATGATTGAGGAAGCATGGAATGATGTGCTTCAACCTGAACAGGTCTGGGATCTACATCTGGTTCGGCCCCAGCCCGTTGTACATGTTGGTGTGCCTGCCATTCCATTTTTGGTCCTTCATCAGAATCTGCCACCTACTGAAATTGCTTTGGTGGCTACTATTGTTGCCGATGTAGATGATGAAGCCCTTTCTGCGCTACAGTACCGTGCTGCCGCAGTTCCAGGATTGGCCAACCAAGCAGACATTGTTCGCCATGTGGCTCTGGATGACCTATGTCAACGTTACCGGTGCAATGTCCAGTCTGGGGAGGTTGAGTTCAATGAAATCCCTTACTTGCTGCATCATGGCTTCGGAGTAGTTATTGATGTTTTGCAACCAGATGGACCACCTACTGATGATCAAGCTTCATCAGCAGAAGAATCGAATGATCATGACTCAGAGATGGCATCGAACTCTGATGAACCGGATGACCAAGAGTTTGCCGAAGATGGAGATGCTGACGAACAGGGCAATCGTGATGATGCCCAGTCGAATCATGTGACACCTGGAGATCGTGATGAACTCGCGCCTGGTGACCGAGATCAAGAATGGTTAGCAGTGATCTATCAGCTGGATCGACCAACACGTCGACTTCTTTTGAAGATGCAGACGTATGAGATTATGATCACTGACATCTCCCGCAAACTACGCATTCCCATCCAAGATATCGTTGCAGTACATGAAATTGGTACACCACTTGTTGGCGTTGAGGACACCGTCAACAATTTGATCTTGCAGCTTGATGGCGATATCCCGCCAGGAAATTCTGGTCGACTCATCATTATCGACTATGAACAACACCAGGTTGATGCAAGATGGACTGCCCCAGCATCCCACCGCTCTGTGTACCTTGTCAATGAATGGATGAGCCGTCACCATTTCTTGGAGATCTTGGGAGTGGCAGAATATTGCCAAGAGCAACGCTCTCGCTGTCTAGTCACATTGAACGGACGCTTGTGGCCACTACAAGACCGACGAGTTCTACAGCAACAACATGGTAACTATGGACGTGTCATTGTACCACCCCCTCGTCGAGGACGGGTACCTACAGCGGAGGCTATCGATGCATGTCGAGCTCGACACGGAGTCCAAGGTCAATTTCCTTTACCGCCTGAGACTGACATGGAGGGCTACATGCCGACTGACCCAGAATCAGCTGGTGGTGAGTTGGTGGGAACCGGTAGTGTTCCACATGCAAGATGCTTGGACATGTCGCCCATTTTCCGTTGCTTTGAGATCCTCGACACGCACATGTTCCTACCGCAATATGATTTGCCCCTGGGCCTTGCGCTCTCAGATGACAGTCGTCAGTGGATTGCTGACTGGTGGGAACCTGGTGCCATTGTCCAAGAGATTGCTATCTATTATGATGGCTCCTATCAAGCCTCTGATGATACTGCAGGGATTGGCATTGCAGCTTGGGTATCAGTTGCCGACAAATGGCAATTTGCTGGAGCCCTCTCATCAGGACTACCAGGCCCCTCTAGTGCATACCTAGCGGAGCAAGCTGCCTCGTTGGTTGCGGCCAAGTTCGGCTATGACCTTGTCAAGCTCTGCACGTTGGGAGGTTCTACACCCGACCTTTGCTTCCACTTCGACAACATGGTGGTGGGACAGCAATTGTTAGGACATTGGAAGGCCATCCAGTCACAAACCACTTGCCATGCAGTCAGAGATCTCATGTACCTCTTGACTGCTCGATTTGAACTGCAGCCACGTGGAAGACACATCTATAGCCATCAAGGCGAACCTGGCAACGAGCTTGTGGATGCATTAGCTGACCTTGCCAGACGTGGTACTGAGACGCATGATCTCCGTGCTTTCTTGCGTGATTTTGTTTCCAAAGAGCATGTGGCAAGCCTGGACTGGGTATGGGCCCTCTTCGACAAGGACTACCCCATCAACTGGACCACGCAGCAGTTCGAACTACCTCATGTCCGCTCACAACCTGATCCTGAAGTGCTTCCTCTGGACGTCTCCCCCCAAGCAGACCTTGATTTGCTGACTTGGCATGTGGAGTTGACACTGTGCACCTTCAATGTGCTCTCCTTGAAGAGCGCTGATCCTGCCCTGGATGGTGAAGGGTATAGCAACGTCACTGGGCCAGTCAAGCAGGAGTTACTCTTTGAACAAATGGCCCAGGATCGCTTCAAGATTTTTGCTTTGCAAGAAACACGCCTGCGCAAGTTACATTGGAAGCATGACTCTCGCTTCTTTCTGTTCCGTAGTGCGGCCACATCTCGTGGCCATGGAGGACTCCTGATCGGCTTCAACCGAGGATTGCCCTATGCCACTTGTGCCCAGACTGGCCGTGCGCACTACTTTCGGGAGCACCACTTCACTATTGTGGCTTCTGACAGTCGATATCTTATTGTACGAGTTCGAGCACCTGGCCTACATTGCTTGGTTGTTGGCGCCCATGCGCCACATCAGGGCAACAGCGTCGAGGAGATCGAAGGATGGTGGCTGGAGCTGACTCGTGCTATGGACAAGCACCCTGGTTTACCAGTGATTCTACTCATTGACGCAAACGCACGTGTTGGTGCTGAGACCTGTAGATTGATAGGCAGTTACCAAGCTGACCCATGGGAAGCGAAAGCCGAGCCCTTCGTACACTTCCTACGTGAACGTGGGATTTGGTTGCCCTCCACTCATGCTCATTGCCATCTTGGCACCGGTGCCACCTGGACACATTCTGGTGGTCAAACATCCCGCATAGACTACATTGGGCTTTCAGCTACATGGCGCACTGATGTTTGCGTTTCCTGGGTTGATGATGAGATTGAGACGCCACATTGTCATGATGATCATCGGCCTGTTTGTTTGCGCTGTCATTTTGACACAGTTGCTGCCAACTGGCATGGACACATGATGCACAAGGCGCCCAAGAAGGATTTAGATCGTTTTACTTTGAAACCGGTCTCCTCACCTGCCTGGCATGTGGATGTCAGCACACATGCTGCGTATTTGAATGCCCAGCTTGAGCTACAGCTTGCTGCTTGCCCTGCTGCCCCAAAGGCTCGCCCGAAGAAGCCAGGACTCACAGATGCAACTTGGGCTTTGATCCAAGAGAAGAAGGGCGCAAGGCATACTCGTGATAGCCTGCGCAAACTTTCTCGCTGTGGACTACTACAAGCTACCTTTGCTGCATGGTCCGCCTCCAGAACAGCTGTTGGTGGCCTTTCTCCCTCTGAGAGAGCTGCGTTTGATGCCCAGTTGGCCGACTTGGATTGCCAGACTGCACGGGCCCTGGCTGATTATAGTACTTTGAGTCGCCAGGTTGTGCGAGCTGTTCGGCAGGACGATGTACGTTACTTCAATGAGCTGCTTCGTGAAGGCGCTGACTACTTGGAGCCGGGTCAGGCCAAACAGCTGTGGGCCATTGTGAAGCGCTCCTTGCCGAAGTATCGACTGCGCAATGGACAAGTGCCGCCACTGCTGAAAGCAGACTTAGAGGACCAATGGCAGCCTTTCTTCGAAGAACTGGAGTGTGGTTCTGGCGTACTATTTGATGAACTTCGCCAAGATGCTCAAGTTGCTCAAGAAGCTCTGGCTGCTCCCTTATTGCTGGGTGACTTGCCAAGCAGGCACAAACTGGAAGATGTTGTTAGGGCCACCAAGCCGGAAAGAGCCACAGGACTTGATTTTGTCCCCAGTGCCCTGTATCGAGCCTGGGCTCCGCAGCTCACACAGATCTACTACCCCCTCCTGCTCAAAGAATATGGATGGTGTCAGGAACCTTTGCAGCACAAAGGGGGCCGTATGAGCATCTTGCCAAAATGCGAGCATGCATTACAGCTGAAGCAACACCGTGGGATTATGTTGCTACCTTCGGCGGCCAAACATCTCCACTCCATTGTGAGGGAACAGGTCATCGAGGTGCTCAGACCCCGACGACATGGTGGACAGATGGGAGGCTTTAGTCATCAAACCGTCGGATTTGGGTCGTTCGCCTTGAGAGCGTTCTGCCAAGTGGCAGACGCGAAGCATTACAATGTTGGTGTCGTGTTCCTGGACATTGCTACAGCTTTTCATAAGCTGGTGAGAGAGCTGATCGTTGGCATTGGCTGTGAAGCTTCCTTGCAAAGGGTGCTAGACGACCTTGAACATGGAGAACCTTTACGACAACGCCTTGCTGTGGAGCAGCTGCCTTCTGTCCTCGAAGCATTGGATGCCCCACCTGCACTACTACATCTCCTGCGTGCCATCCATCGGGGGACCTGGTTCACCGTTCATGGGGGTTCCATGTCCAGGACTCGAAAGGGCACCAGGCCAGGCTCGCCCTTAGCAGATGCCATCTGGCACCTGTTGATGCATGACGCCCTGACTGACATTGAGGATTGGTTGATGCACCATCATCCTCATGCTGAATTACTTCAACGCCTGCCCATCGACTGCTCCTGCTCGGTGATCTGGGCGGATGATGTGGCCATACCCTTGTTGGCTGGGGATGCTCCTACTTTGCTGAGTTCAATGCGCCAGTTGTGCACCTTCCTCCATGGGGTGTTTGAGAAAAGAGGCCTGAGCCTCAACATGAAGGCTGGCAAGACAAGTGCGGTGGTCACACTCCGAGGAACCGGTGCAGCTGAATGCCGCAAGGAGCATGTTCTGACGCCGAATCCTGGGCTTGACTTCCCTATTGATGAACATCGCCAAGGACGCCTGCCATTGATGCCCTGTTATAAACATTTGGGAGTGCAAGTCACTTCCAATCACTCGTTGGATGCTGAGCTTGGAGCACGTATCACCTCCGCCAAAACAGCGTTCGCTGCTCTGGCCAGACCATTGCTGGCCAATCGACATTTACCAGTTCAGCTACGTCTCCAACTTTTTCGGTGCCTGGTGCAGACGAGATTGTTCTTTGGAGCTGGTGCATGGCCAATCTTGAGTTCTCGTCAACTTGAGAGGTTGCAGAAGGCCTATGTGGGCATGCTCAAAAAGGTCTTGCGCCTCCGCATTGATGCTACGCACCATGTCTCCACTTTGGAGGTCCTGATGCAGGCCGGCACTGCCCCACTGCGAGCGTTACTTGCTCGAGAACGGCTCTTGTTTGCGCAACTGCTTTTCGCGCATAGTGCTGATTTTGTTCAACATCTTGCTCACCTGGAGTTCAGTGCCACGCAGACATCATGGTTAGCTGGGTTGAAGGAGGATTTGCGATGGGCTGCTGAGGTCGATCCTGCTACAGTACCCGGCCATTGGGCTGACGACCTTACAGACGCCATTGAAGCATGGCAGGCTCCATCACGCCCTCATTGGAAGAGCAAGGTCCGCAAGATCTGGAGACGCCACCTGCAGCAGGAAGAGCTCATGGTGCATGCGCACAGCTTCCATAAGCTGATCTTCCGCACTTTGACTGCAGGTGGTTGCGAGTTCGAACCGAAGCTCGAGGCTGTGGAGCAGATTGGCCAGATACGCACAGACAGCCACTCCTGCGCCTGTGGCAAAAGCTTCTCGACGGCCCAAGGGTTGGCTTGCCACAAGAGGATTGTGCATGGCTGCCGAGCCCCCGAGGCTCCCTTCTTGCAGAACGCCACCTGCCCGAGCTGCTTAAAGTTCCTCTGGACTACCAACCGTCTCCGGAGCCACCTATCATACATACCGAGAGATGGAAGCCCAAACCAATGTTACACCCGGCTGGTACAGCTGGGCTACGAGGTTGACTACATTGCCACGGACTTCCCTGCGGATCATCGAGGACATCATCGCTGCGATGCCCTTCAAGCTTACGGACCCATGCTGGACCCTACTCCCTTGGCGGAGAAGCAAGTCCAGCAGTTGCAGACTGCAGCTGCAGCCCTGCGCCAAGACCTTGCCGCGGTTTTTGCCCATCGAGCCGAAGATGACGGACAACATCTTGGTGAAGCACTGACCACATTGACTATGAGTTGGTACCGAGCATTTCAACGCAGTGATCGCCGCATTGAAGCTGTTCGTGATGTAGCTGACAGCTGGCTCGAGCTGTTGACAGCTTATGATGATGGTGATGCATCCTGGGCCTCAGCAGTCTTTCTCTGTTGGGGACGTGAATGGTTGCCTGCGTTGGTTGACACCTTTGAAGACGGCTTCGCGGAAACCTATGTGACTGACGAGTTCTACCAGCTTTGCAGTGGACTTCCGCACTTCCACTTGGAGACTCAGTTGGAGCAGCTCGAACGACGTATTCGTGCCCTTGAAAGCCAACCGGAACCTCAACCTCATCGGCCAGTCTATCTTGGACCAGCCAATGCCTCCGAAAGACTCCGTGCATCCAGTGTTGTGCCCCGTCTACTTCGAGAACAAGAACTATGGCAGTCGCAGTTGCGCAAGGTGCGATGGGATGGAGCGCCTGACGCCCGGCTGCTACCTTTGGTTTATCTTGATGAAGGGCCACCTGCATTCATTTTCGTGCACTTGTTTTCAGGTCGCAGGAGGCCGGGGGACATTCATTGGCATCTCCAGCGCATGGCAGCAGATGCTGGCCTTCGCTTGGCCATTTTATCGCTGGACACCGCAATTGCGCCCACTTTGGGCGATTTGACCTCTACATCTTCGACATGGGGGCACTTGCGCAACTTGTATGACTACGGATGGTGCGCAGCGACCATGCTGGGAAGTCCATGTGAGACTTTCTCCGCTGCGAGGCACCAGCCGCCTCCT
>VSDK01009908.1:57806-78362 GCA_009767595.1 Symbiodinium kawagutii
GCATGAGCGGTGGCCACGTCCTCTGCGCTCTGCCACGAAAGTCTATGGATTGGATGGCCTCACTACCAAGGAGTACCGACAGGTGCGTACAGGAACTTCGTTCTGGTTGCAAGGCCTTTACACTGCTGCTGCTGCGGCAGTGCATGGTGGTCTTTGGTTGAGTGAGCACCCTGCTGTGCCGCGCAATCCAGACCATGTCTCGACATGGCGTGCTGCGGTCACGGAATTGATCAGGGGCCACCCGGAGATCAAGTTGCACACGGTGATGCAATGGGTTTGGGGTGCCACAGTCCCCAAGCCGACTGGACTGTTGGCTCTACGACTTCCGAAGCTGATGACCCACATGTACCAGTGTGCCACTCCTGGAGCCACCTTCCCTGCGAACGTGGCCATCGGTCGAGATCCTACTTCCGGCCATTTCCGTACTTCTGAACACAAGGAGTACCCAGACGACTTTTGCAAGGCAATCAGTCATGCTTTCATCGCGCGCCTGAAAGAGGCTGTGCAGCATGGGCAGACTCGATCTTGCCACATGACGGCTGGCAACCCGATGTACAGATGGCTACTAGAGGTTATCCAGACTTCGCAGCAGATCCACACTGCTGCCACCTGGTTGCCTGACTTTCAAGACGTACATAGTGGGTAGCTTTTTGGCCATTAATTTAGTGCAACGGCCACAAGGATGAATCCTTTCAGAGCCATGAAATGAGGAAAAAAAATGAGGAATAATGGTTAGTTCCTGTCAATGGATGAACACGGTAAAAACTGGTTGTTTATGGACAATCAGCTTGTTCATCATGATTAACAATCGTTTTATACCTACTCCTATCATCTCTTATCCAAGGTTCAGGACGGTGAATCATGGTTATTTACAGATACCCATGGTGCTGGTGACTTAGTGGCGATTCACCATCAGCTGGGACGTCCAATTTTTAGCCGGATGTGGGCAAGAGGGTCGGGATCAGTTGCTTACCCAGAGACTCAAGTTTTGGGATCCCATCGAGTCGCGCTGGTGGTGCCGCATGCATCGCTGCTGCCACAAGACCCCAGGGATTTCGGCATCGCATTCAGTCATAGTTATACCTTTTTTTTTGAAATCCATTTTAAAGGTTTTTCTGTGGGGGATGCAGCGTATGCAATCTTCGCCCCCATTGGACCTGAAACGGAATGGCATCCTGCTAAGAAAAGACGATCAGAAGACATGGCGAAAGGATGAGACAACCCGCTGCAGTTGCAGAAGTCACCAGCGGATACCAACAACGCGGAAAGAGGCGAACATTAATGGAAGTGCGATCCACATAATTTTTTGGTTGGTCAGACTTTGACTTAGATAGTCCGCAACTGAGATCTGCAAAGCTCATGGCTCTCCAAAACTACAAGACATGCGACGCTTGATGAACCTGCCGTCGGTCTATTTTGGATTCAACAAAATGCGGGAGGGGATGTGGGACATCATTCGTGTGCATAAAAACATTACAGACTACACATTCTATCAAGGTCTAAATGGTTGTGGGCCAAGAAAATCTAAGATTGGTCTTTGGATTCCGTGATTTCAAGTGGTGCCACTGCGCAGGAGAAAAAAGGCGGAGGAAAGTGGGGCCACTGCGGCTGGGTTCCCCAGTGAGGGCATGCCGAGTGAATCATTTCCCCACTGAAGTTGTGTTGGTTTGCCAAGAATACGCGCAGGTGCGATCACAAGTAGCACACGGTTAAAGTTGGCGTTTTGCAGGACATAGAACTGTTATTATCGTTTTCGGTCGTTCCGTGGATGCAGGTTTCCAAGCATGAAACTCATGACAACTGATCACCCAATTGGTAGCCAATCGTATTTCAAAAGGGCGATGCTGCCTGGCATGTTTTTATTGAGCAGCAACAATGCACCCATCAATCCGATTGCTGCTCGTTGGTTGAAGCTTATGGACTCTACTTGATGCCACAAGATCCGATCGTGAGGACTGAGTTTGACCTCCAGGCCAAATATCATACAAACTCCCAAAACAATAAGTTCCCTCTGGCGCGGTGGCAAAGTTGTTGATCTGTCAACTGGAAACAATCATTTTGAGATGTTTGGGGTATTGAACCAATTGCCAATGGACAACTGCTCTGTCTAGCTGCTCTTCAATGGCCATGCCTGGCATGGAAAAACGATGGCTTCTTGGTCAGTACTCCCATCTCTCGATGTTGGGGGACAAAATTAAACACTGCAGGTCTTTTGCAGGTCCTTACACGCGACTTTTTTAAAGCTGTGCCTATACACATTATATATGAATATATACGCATATAATTAGATAGATGTGATGATATATACATGTGTATATATATAAAATATACACATATATATATATATGTACTATGTATATATATATATATATATACAAAGGTATATTGTGCCATTTTTTATGTAAACATATATATATATATATGTCCGTCACTGTTTTCCTTGTGGATTTAAAGTTTTGCTTTCTTTTTGGAACTTCGGAGACTTGGTTGTACATCCCAACATTTGAACAACCTTGCTGTCAGACACACCAGCATTTTCACCAACCGCCTGAGATCAGAATAGGCCTTTTTATTGCGGAACACTGCACTTTCATGGGTCAAAAAGTAGAACATTTCTGAAGTTTTTCCGACTTCCAACTCCAACGACACCGCGCTGAGGAATCAAGCAACAAAGCTAGGCCGGGCGGGATGCACTTGGTTAGATCGATATATTTGGCTGTTCAGTGCACATACCCAACCAAAAAACTAGTGCTATCAAGATTTGTAACTTGTAGAGAATTTGGGGAGAAACAGCCGTTTGGCGGGTTCCAAGGATGCTGGGAATACTGGGCAAAGGTGGAGACGCAAGCATGGTCAGATGGCTCTAGTTCATAGACTAACGTCTCGACTCAAACTCCAGCTACTCGGTATCCACGAACTGCCCGCCGTCTTTGCGACGACTTCGTAGGTAACTTTCGTTGTGCTGCGCTGATTTGCTTCGTATGTTTATTCGATCTCCTCCTTGACTTCCCTGCTTTCCTCTCTTGATGAGCTTAGCTTCTGATTTCCGACCCAGGCCAGCACCACCGAAGGTGCGCGGACCTGGCAGTGCTCCAGGGTCTTCAATGAAAGGGTCAAAACCAAGAAAGCCAAAGTTCTCAGTGGAAATCCTCTCAGTGAAAACCTGCATTTTTCGTTGGAAGAGGTTCTTCTTTTGGAAGGTGCTTGAATGTTTGGACATGTTTGGTGGGCACCATGATGCACTATGTCTTTGGCTGAAACCACCTGCCGGGCTGCATGTGAATCGACTACGGTTTTATACGACCTCTTCCTCAACCACATCTTTTGGTGTTGGGTTTATTAGACATGTAAAAGCCTGAATGACAATCAATTTTTTAGACATTTTTTAGACATGTAAAAAACCTGGCTTTTGAACGAATGATTACTGGTTTGGGTCAGCCGACTTGGAGTCCCGTGATCTTTTTTGATCAGAAATCACTGACCACCTGGGATCAACTGTCCCGCTGAACCCCCCGACGGGATCAGTCCAACAACCACAGCCGCAACCACAACCACGACCGCCACTCCAACCACTAGGACCGCAACAAGCCCAAGTACACTCAGTGGTCACCAGTACTTCGTGACAGGAGACCTACAGCGCGTACCCGCGTGGCATGGGTGCTCCACTGCCCGGCGGGATGCCCTTGGTGAAGAGCTTTGCATCTCAGGCCAGGGGCTCTACCAGCAGGGTCATGGTTCGGCCAATGGCTAATGTTTTGGTTAATGATGGCTTGGTTCATGGTTAGTTGGTTAATGGTTGGCTGATCTGTTTTGGTTAAGAGTTTTGCAGTGGTTTGTTGTGAACACCGCAGCCGGGGTCTGGCCGCCAAGTGGAAAGGTTTGTTGTGAACCCAGACCAGTGTTGAAAATTTTGGACAAGAGGGTTGCCTCGTGTTGCCTTGAGTGTTCAAGAGTTCAATCTACGCATTGTCAGACTTCGGAGATGCATTTGCGAGTATATGTACATAGCTATGGACCTATTTGTCTGTCTATCTATCTATACCTACCCACCTACCTAACTATCTAATCTATCTATGGACCTATCTATCTCTCGATCTATCTACCTATCTACCTACCTACCTATCTATCTACCTGCCTACCTATCTGGCTAGCTATCTCTCTCTCTGTCTGTCTGTCTGTCTGTCTGTCTGTCTGTCTGTCTGTGTGTCTGTGTGTCTGTGTGTCTGTGTGTCTGTGTGTCTGTGTGTCTGTGTGTCTGTGTGTCTGTGTGTCTGTGTGTCTGTGTGTCTGTCTGTCTGTCTGTGTGTCTGTCTGTCTGTCTGTCTGTCTGTCTGTCTGTCTGTCTGTCTGTCTGTCTGTCTGTCTGTCTGTCTGTCTGTCTGTCTGTCTGTCTGTCTGTCTGTCTGTCTGTCTGTCTGTCTGTCTGTCTGTCTGTCTGTCTGTCTGTCTGTCTGTCTGTCTGTCTGTCTGTCTGTCTGTCTGTCTGTCTGTCTGTCTGTCTGTCTGTCTGTCTGTCTGTCTGTCTGTCTGTCTGTCTGTCTGTCTGTCTGTCTGTCTGTCTGTCTGTCTGTCTGTCTGTCTGTCTGTCTGTCTGTCTGTCTGTCTGTCTGTCTGTCTGTCTGTCTGTCTGTCTGTCTGTCTGTCTGTCTGTCTGTCTGTCTGTCTGTCTGTCTGTCTGTCTGTCTGTCTGTCTGTCTGTCTGTCTGTCTGTCTGTCTGTCTGTCTGTCTGTCTGTCTGTCTGTCTGTCTGTCTGTCTGTCTGTCTGTCTGTCTGTCTGTCTGTCTGTCTGTCTGTCTGTCTGTCTGTCTGTCTGTCTGTCTGTCTGTCTGTCTGTCTGTCTGTCTGTCTGTCTGTCTGTCTGTCTGTCTGTCTGTCTGTCTGTCTGTCTGTCTGTCTGTCTGTCTGTCTGTCTGTCTGTCTGTCTGTCTGTCTGTCTGTCTGTCTGTCTGTCTGTCTGTCTGTCTGTCTGTCTGTCTGTCTGTCTGTCTGTCTGTCTGTCTGTCTGTCTGTCTGTCTGTCTGTCTGTCTGTCTGTCTGTCTGTCTGTCTGTCTGTCTGTCTGTCTGTCTGTCTGTCTGTCTGTCTGTCTGTCTGTCTGTCTGTCTGTCTGTCTGTCTGTCTGTCTGTCTGTCTGTCTGTCTGTCTGTCTGTCTGTCTGTCTGTCTGTCTGTCTGTCTGTCTGTCTGTCTGTCTGTCTGTCTGTCTGTCTGTCTGTCTGTCTGTCTGTCTGTCTGTCTGTCTGTCTGTCTGTCTGTCTGTCTGTCTGTCTGTCTGTCTGTCTGTCTGTCTGTCTGTCTGTCTGTCTGTCTGTCTGTCTGTCTGTCTGTCTGTCTGTCTGTCTGTCTGTCTGTCTGTCTGTATCTATCTATCTATCTATCTATCTATCTATCTATCTGTGTATGTACCCATCTACACCGATTCACCGTTGCAGGTCCACACACTTGCATAGATACACAGGTACATAAAACAGATACGGAGACTGCATTTTTTGCCTTCCAGACTGGGTGTGCACAAACAAGGGTGAAGTATTTGCAATGGCTTGGACAGCTGCGATTGAGATGCGAGTTTCCCGTTGCCAAACAGATGTGCTTTCAGGCTTTTTCGATCATGTGCGCGAAACGTAGTCCCTGACCAGCGGGGCATGACCACCCAGATTCAGTCACTGCCCATGATGTTTGTTGTATTTGTTCATCTTGCGTTGATATGGACCGGAAAGTCTCGAGGATGGTGGCGTCTCTTCAAGTTTCGCTATTTCCCCTTTGGGGAACAAACAGCTTCATTCAATGTGTTGCTTCCCTCCAAGTTCCTCTAGTCGCATTCCTGTCTGAAAGATCCGGTCTGGTTAGCAGCAAAACGTAGTTCGTTCATTTCTTGGGCAATTTCTCCTGACGTGCCACATCATCTTGGATTCCTTGTGTTCCTTGGTTGCTTGATCAAGTACCAATCATGGCTGTTGACCAAATGTCCAATGGTTACTGCACCAACCAACCGGCGTATTGGTTACCTTTCGCACCTGAAACGGCAGATTCTCTGATTGGTCACTGGTCGGTCTGGGTGCCAGAAGCGGACGGCTGCGGCAAAGAAGTCGGATGATGCCGTGTGAAGCCTAGAGTCAGCACTTCCCAACGTGTTGTCGGGACCATCAGAATGATGCATCTACTGTATGTTGTGGTCAATCACACAGGATGCGTCGTTGTATCCAAGTTGACCATTTCACCTTTTCTTGTCGTTTTTTTGTTTAAACACTTATGATGGAGATAGTCAACCAGCATATCGTGGGGATATTGGTTCAAGGTCCAGGGGTGCCACTGAGGATTCGCTATCTATTCATCATCCCAAGTGGTTAGGCAGCCCGTGTTTGGAAAGTTTTCCATACCCACAGGCAGCTTCATGAAGACCCGGCTAAGCTGAGGAAAGGACACCCCGCAGCGCAAGAGGTGAATGATGTTTTCTTCAACTGGACAACAGAGAATATTTTCAGGCTTGCCCAGCACAGAATGTCAAGCATTCGGAACGAAATCATGAGAAGTCGGATTGTGGACTTCACATCAAAAATGGTGTATTTTGACATGTTCGCACCAGAACAGTGTATACAGTGTTTGTCTTACACATGTAAGAACATACAAAACATCCACGCATCCATGCATACATAAAACACATAAAATCACCTGTAGGTTTCCATGTAAATTCAACCACACATGTCACATACTCACCCACATAGGTCACATATCCTAAATGTGTTGATTGAATGCGGGACCCATGAAACTCGGGCCGGTTTGAGGTCCCGGGAGCTTTGAACGGAGGCTGGGCTTTGGTGCATCGCCCAACTGTCGCTGGGCTTAGTTGGAGTCAACTTGGCTGATGCTTGGCTTAGTAGGTAAGTTGGTGATGATGCTTGGGCTTATTGCTAGCAACTAGTAGGGTGAAGTAGTTGGTTATCGACCACTTCGGACTTCAACCAATGATTTGAGTCTCGCTGGTTGGTCGGATTTGTCGAATGAATGGGCCAAATGTGGCCAAATATCAGTGGTTAAACAGGAGTTTCCATCGATATGAAAACCCCTCGGCACTAATCAGTATCATTGGATCATTCCATTAAGTCCACCTTTGTCAGTCCTCCTGGATCTCCACAGGAATGGATTGGAGCCAGCAACTCCTCTGAATGTCCAAAGATTTCAGGATGTGTGGGGTCCACCACTGACTGCATGACTTTTGATTGTAAACGGGGAGTATTTTCAATTTTGCTTCAAGGCATTCTTGGTACGTTTTTGTTCGTCAAACTGTTTGGGGTCTACGCGTGTGTAACTGCTTGCGAGTCATTGGCATGCTCTGCTACAGTGTCTCGAAGCAGTTTGAAGCCTCTCAGGGTGTATCCTTCACCAAGCATTTCCGCTGTCCCAGGGTGGCCCCAGGTGAACCACCACTGGCGGCCAGGCGGACTGTTGTCGTGGATGGACCAAGCGAAACAGATCTTCAGCGACAGAAGCGCCGCGAGGTGAAGGGACCACCTGGGGACCACCTGGGGACCACCTGGGGACCACCTGGGGACGACCTGGGACCGTCAAGCAGGACCTGTGACCGGTGGCCATCCTGAAGAGCTTGGTGGGTGTGAGGATGGCTGAGGTACATCACTCGTGGTGGGAATACTAGTGCATCACGGAATATGGGCAGCATGGGTATCGTGGGGCAATAGGAAGTGCTGGGTTTAGATGATTTTCCAAGGGCTGGTGAACGGAAGCGCACTGTGCCTCAGGGTTCACAGTGTACTTCGTCTCAACCTTTGCACGAGTTACAGCGTGGCAACTTCTAACTGACAGTTGGCGACTTCGAACTTCCAAGGGTTGCACATCTCGCAACATGTAACGAGGTTCACTGATTCGGAAGAACGTCTCTGAGTTGGTCCACGGAATCTATATTGCGCGAGTGACGGGCACCCCTAAAACACACAACAAATTGATTTTTCAAAGCAGCCATGCTCAGGGTATCAGCACATTTTGCTTATTGTTGGTTATGAATTCTATAATAACTATTATGCATTTTTCGCAATTTTTTAAACCACTGTAGTACCACTGTAGTCATTTCTGGCCACTATTGGTCACCATCGGCAATCCCAAGTCCCAGTCATGCCAATGTCTTTGAAAGCGCCGCGGTATACGGCTGCGGACGCCATGCGCGACCTCTGGGGCGCCGCTTCGGCGTGTGTGGGGTGAACCAGGGCATGAGTGCATCAACAGCCGCTTGGAGCCAAGGACATGGGCTGAACAGTTTGAGTGTTTTGGGGTAGATGAATACCAGATTACAAGAGGTCATAGTCATACTGTATGTATATACGTTGGTACAAGTCCATACCTAGATACATAGGCAGCATGGCTGCAGAGGTTGTATGTAGGCACAGGGGCTTTTATGCAGTTTTGTGATCATGGCAGCAGCTAGTATCATATATACTGCTTATTTTGGGTGTGTGTATATATATATGTATAATATTCACCAATCAGCAGGATATGAGAACCACCAGCCTTCTTTTTGTCGCTCAACTATGTCCCCAGGCTGATGACAGGGCTATGTTTTTTATTTCTCGAGTCACAGCTGCTGCAAGCGTGCGCTGGGATCCATTCCAATATGGTTTTTGAAAGGAGGAATGTTAGTGACTTTGTGCGTCATGGTAGCAATAATATGGGTCTGTTTAATGTTAGCCAATGTTTAAAGGTATACAGTAGTTATTCATAACCGATGGAAGAAAGAATGGAAGCTAATGTTGAATGCAGAATGGTTATTGATGCTTCGTTTCCATAGTTCTTGATGCTACGCCATGAAGCGAAGAGAGATTGACCGATGGATGCCGTTACCATTGAAACCATGAGATTTCCACTGGAAATATGAGATATGAACGGGAAGAAGTGTGAGATTACGGGTGTAACCATGAGAAAAGGCTCAAGACGAGGAATCAGTTCTTTCAGCCATCAGTATAATCTCTATTTTCATCAGTAATCTCTTAGTGATCAGTGATAATATATGGGTTTTCACCAGTCGTTGCACCCATCAGTTCCTAGTTTACTGACTTTGGGGTCTCTCAAAATAAGGACCCTCCAAGGAACCTTGGTTTATTGCATGCTTATACACTACTGGATGATTTGAGGGGTCCCAGGTTTATGGCTCGAGAAAGCAGCATTTTTATGTCACTGACCATGGGTATATCCTTGGAAACTCTATGAAACCATGGAAAATCAGCATTTTTATGTGGGTATATCCTTGGGAAAGTCTATGAAACTATGGAAAAACCGTAGAAAAACTGTAGGAAAACCATGGGAAAACCCATGGGAAACTGCTCCCGGGAAGCTGCCTGTGAGGTGTCTCGGCTCTTTGCCACGGCGCAGTTGCTGCGCGCCAGCTGCCGGAAATGCTGCAGCTGCCTACAGGGGTCACCTGCCTGGGGCCCCAGGTCCGGATCTGGGTGCCAAATCAGGTGTGGAGCAGGGCGTGAGGCAGGGACTGGTGCATTTTGTATGTATGAATATATGAACATGGAAATATAAATTTGTATGTATAAATAAGTAAATAGATACATATATATATATATATATATATGTATTCTATGTAGGTATACATTGTAACTACATTAACTATTATATCATAGTATGGTATGTAATACATGTAAAAAAAGCATAAGTATATTGTACGTAGAGATCCATTGTAATTACGTTCAGCCCATTCATTCACTTCTTCGTTCGGTCGTTCCTTTGTTTCAATTCAGCATTGTTCTTTCGCTTGGCTTTTTTGAATCCCATTTCTTTTCATTTCATTAGTTCCTTTCTTCGTGAAGAGCTTGAGTGGCAGGATACCTGAGCTCGGTTCTGCTATCCTAGGCTGTCCTCACAAGGCTTCTGGCGTTGACGTTTGTGGGTTGCTAAGGTGCTATGCCTCATCGTGACACCTTTGGTTTTTCTGATCTTCATCTTGATTGCGGTCTTCAATGCTTCTTGGCAATAGCAAAGGTCGGATTTTTTTCTTGCTTGGTTCCCCCCCAAGAACCGGCGGTTTTGCCAATGATGATTGGACCTCGGACTATAGCATCACAGTAGTACCGAGGACCCTATTTGTATAGTTGGAATAAAGCAGAACTCCCGCAAATGGTCAGACATTTATCATTTGAAATCGTTCTCACATGGAAGTGCTACTCGCAACAAATACATATCAGCTAGGCGAAGCTAAAAAGCGCAGAGGCAAATCATTCCTGGGAGCAAGCACTTCAGATTCAAAAAAAACATGCTGCTTGCACTGGACCCAGATGTTTGGCTCTGTCAACTTTTGACAGGTGTGCTTGGCACGTTTGTTGACTGCACCGGGAGCAGTGATCTTTAACGTTCTTCTGCTGTGGCTGACACTGCGACTTGTTGTGAGGGCAACTTGGTTGCACTTCTGTTCTCTAAACACAGCACTCCGTTGGGGATGTTCGCATCCACCCACTTCGTTGGGCTATGTGGGGGCTTGTCAGTTGTCCATGCGGCTGATAAATCATGGCCTTCAAGGTCCTTTTCTGACGAAGTTGTGCAGTAATCGTGTGGCAGATTGGCACTTGTTGGTGAACAATGCTGTGGAAATCTCTGGACGCCCGGAGAGTGAGGCTAAATCCACAGATCGCCTCAGCTGAAAATGGCTTTCAAGAATGGTCAAGGGACATATTTTTTTTACTTGCCCAGTTCCTTAGATACCTTTTGTGACCAACAGAATTGGTACATCCGTCAGTCCCATCCAGCCAAGTGATAGACACCGAAATTTTGTGGATATCATCAAGCGTACGCGACCCTTTGGGGTTGTGGCTTCCAACCCTCTTTCTTGCCAAAGCACGTCTACGCAAGGGTCAGAAGTGAACCACCAACTGGTGTCCCAGAACAATAGGATGCTGTCCGCAAGAGGTCCCCAGGTTTTTTTGGTCCATCTCCACAGCACAGCAGTTTCCAGGTGTTGGTTTTCCCTGGCTCCATACTCTTATGGCGTCGCAACACAGAGGTGGGAAGAAGTTTCAGTGCCTCTTGGTCTAGGGCCCTTGGTGATAAGGAAAGCGCTGGAAAATGTCTGAGAAGATTAAGAGGTAATGTGAACATATGCGAACCCTAGATTAAAAAAAACCCGCTTGAATAAACGGGGCATGAATTGATGATGATTCAGTGCTATCAACCAGTATTCTTTGTCATGAATCCAGTATTCGCCGCATCATGAATCATTGACCATTATCAAGCATCTATCTGAAGCATCTATTAAGGATCTATTATCCATCACTAACCATCATCCAGCAGCCAAAACTGCTGCAGCGGTGCCAAGGGCGCCCATTCGCCTGTCGTATCGTTTTGGGAGGCCTCGTATCGTTCGGAGATGGCCAAGCAGTTCGCTCAGCACCTGGAGCACCTGCGGGGCTTCGTGGCCGAAAGCCTCGGTGGGGAAGCTCAGCAGCTTCGATGGGGCCCTGCGGGGAGGCCATGGCGGCTGGGCCATGGCGGCTGGGCCATGGCGGCTGGGCCATGGCTAGGCCCTAGGCCATGGCTAGGCCAGGCTATGGCTGGCTATGCTTGGCTATGGGGTATGACCAGCCATTGTGAATGGTGAATCTGTGGTCCTGTGGTCCCAGGCAAAGGCCAAGGTGTAGCTGCTTCGCCGGCCCGGTGGCTCAGTAGCTGCTGCTTGGAAGGGGTGGTCAGAGCTTCACCTGCAGTTGGGGAGTGCCATATCCATGTGGACTGGCCAAAGGATACCATTTTTGCATCTGTACATCGATAGACAGTTGTAATTAGCTGTGTTAGTTAGTTAGTTAGTTTGTCAGGTAGTTTGTTTGTTTGTATTTTGATATCCTTTTTTTGCAAAAACTTGCTGCGCTGCAACTGCTCTGGCCCCAGAACCAGTCCTCAATCTGCGCATGGGAGCCACAGCCCAGGCCACGCTGGAGGGCACGCTCTTGGGCCTCATGGTGCGCAAGCTGCGCGCCGGGGCTGTGGGCAACAGGGGGGCGCTGTGGAGAGCGCCATAGAAATTGGTGATCAATTATAGCGAGCTGATTATCCATCGTAAGCCACCATTAACATCTATCAATCTATTTTATCAATGTTCTCAGCTAATAATGATTGACCATTGACTATGAACTGTTCTCAACTATCAGCCATGTTCACCAAACCAAGGTGAGGATGGTGACTATCAACCTGTTCACCAATATAAACCATGTTGACCATCAATTGTTCAACCATGATCATCAGCTGACCATTGATTATTATCAGTCGCAGTTAACAGTTAAATCAACAGTCACAGTTAACCATTGACTATTATCTGTCACAGTTGTCATAGTTGACTATCAACCTGTTCGCCAACTAAACCAATGTCATCAGTCACAAGGTTCAGGATGCCCCTAGGCCAGATCTCGCAGGTGGTGGAAGGCTTGGCCCGGAACTTCCGGGTGCAACAGAGAGATCAGGTGGGAGGTCTCCGGCAGCCCTCCGGCAGTGGCATGAAATGGAGTAGCTCTAAATCATCCTCTGTGAGTCATTCATAGAGTAACCAACTAACCATTTTTGGGGTGCCCCTATTCTAAGAAACCACGAAATCGGAACACTTCAAAGTGGCAAGTAACTCAAAGATACTTGCCGGTTGCCCAGTAGCAACGAATGCTAGCTTTGACAAGGAAAAGGAGGGACGGTGACGACAAGGTTGCAAAGACAGGGAGCAGTGGAAACCCAACACAGCATGTCAAGCTGTTTGACTGGAATCCCCAACAGCCTCATGGAGCTACGAGACCAGGTGCCCAAACAGCGCACAGACGGAGAACCCATAGTCAATCCCCTCTTGTTCATCATTCATCATTGATAAACCACTATCTTAAGCGTGATTGTCCATTGTCCAACCACAGTTGATAATAGTCAATGAACGTTGAATCAATGGCCAATTCTTGCTTACTGTTTGTTATTGGATGGTTGATGAGGACTAATCATGCTAAATCGTGGTTGACCAGTGTTCATCGATGATTAAGTCTGGCCAGTTCTTGATTGATGCTCAATCATGGATAATTCTACTGCTTAAAACTGATTGACTATTGCTTAATCATAAGCCCGAAGTGATGGCTAATCATGGTCGATAATGGCTATACCCATGGCTAAGAATGGTCAGAACCATGGTTAGCGATGAACAGTCAATTCTTCACAAATTGATTTTGGACCATCCCAGCAATGATCGATAACTATTATTAATCATTGAAATAGCCACCCCTAAATTCTGCTTAATCTTGATTAAGAATGGCTAACCCATGGTTAAGAATGGTTATAACGAGGTAATCAACAACTACTGGTTAATAAACCGATTGACCCATACTGCTCAATCAACTGGTGCTGCCATAGTGACTGGTATTTATTTGCAAACCATCTTGGGGCTATCAAGGAATGATGGTACCCTGAAGCATTCCAAACATGGTGACGTTTTCAATAGGGAAACCACCTGTTTCAGGGGTTCACCATTTTTGGACAAAGCCCTGGTATGGTTAACTAGCGAACTATTTATCAGCTAGCCATCGGGTAAGCAAAGCTATGTTCATCAATTATTTCCCCAGATGGATTGTTAATCAAAATAAACCATAGTATTATCATTCATCATAAATCATTATCAACCACTACTAACCATTACTAACAACTGTTAATCCATCATATTCACCCTCAACCACTATCACCATCATCAACCACTAGCACTGTCATTAACCACCATTATAAACCCAGCATATTCACCATCATCAACTACTATCATTCACTATTATCAACCATAATCAACCACTATTCTTAGGCATTATCAAACATCATCCAACCATTACTACCGATCATCAACCATCATCAACCATCATCAACTATCATCAACCATCATCAACCATCATCAAGCGCTATTATTGGCTATTATGAACAATTATTGAGTATTATTGACTATTATGAACTCTGATTAGCCAGTATCAAATACGATAAAGTATAATGAACTATGATTACGTAGTAAAAAAGGTATCATTAGAATTTATGAACTTTGAGACTCGTTTGTATACCTATCAACTATTTACCATCATGCTGACCATGAAGTATTATTAACATTTGTTCAGTTACAAACTACTAAGCATTGTTAATCATCATCCCATCAGTTTGACAATGAACAATTACTAATTATTATTAACATTTATCAACTTCTAGACTCTTAACCATCATTAAATATCATCAACTATCAAAAAGGTATCATTGACGTTTATTGACTTTTCGACTCCTAACCATCATCCCATCACTTTGACACGTTGATTTCCCCTCTCCACAGGTGAAGTTCACCTCGGAGCAAGTGCAGCTCAGGGGCTTGGTCCAGGAGTGGTGCGGTTGGCATCGCTCGTGGAGCTGGAGGTAACCTGGGATGAAAACCTGGGGGTTTTGCCATGATTCAGAATGGTTCATGGTGGTTGGTCATAGGTTAATAGTGGTTAATGGTGGTCAATCATAGGGGATAATAAGTGACTAAAGGGGATTGACAACCAACCAACTTTGTTAGTCATAGGGGATAGTAAGCAAAAAATGGTTTATGATGGCCAATGGTGGTTAGTCATAGGGGAATATAAGCAAAAAATGGTTCATAATGGATTATGACGGTTAATCGGGGATGACAGCTAACAATGGGGGATTGATAGCCAACTTTGTTAAGCTAACCTGGAAGCTAAAAATCAACTTTTTTTTCCGGTAAACTAGCTATAAATGGTGGATTCGCTAAGCTGATCATGGGGGGTTTCTGAAGTCATTAGGAACCCCAAAGTGATGGATGGCTAATTACCAATGATTCATAAACTGGACCAACTGGATGATTACTGGGAGCCCAGCTATGAAGATATCACCATTGGAGAAGTTTGTTACTAGGGAACTGGTTGGTGGTTTTATTGGCTAATAGTGGTTGATACTGGTGAATGATAGGGGACAATTATATACTAATAATAAGGATGATATATTCATTGCCAACAATTAAGACAGAAAATGAGCAATAAATCAATGGAACAATATATTCACAGCCTAGTTTGTTATTCATGAACCGTTGAATACGGTAATGAATACCATGAACGATGAATCATGAACTGTTGTTGATTCAATGACCATCAGCATGATTCAAGGGCTCATATACAACAGTCAGAAAGCATTGTTGATTCAATGAACTGTTCCCCATAGATCTGTTGATCAAGGTTATCAACCAATATTGATGTCTACTGTTTGTCGTTGTTACTTAGTGTTACATTTATAATCCATACCAATGACCATTATCCAATGTTATTCACAAATGGTTTTGGTGAATTGCCAACAGAGACTATGGTTTTGCACATCCACCATGAGTTTCAGGCCCCAAAACACCAGAGGTGTTACATATGGTGACTTGGGTACCTTGGAAAACTGACCCCACTCATTACCACGGCCGCTGGGAATCAGAACGGATATTGCTGCAACCATTATTGACCACTAGGAGGCATTACTAGGCAATATTAGCCGCTACTTAGTAGCATTCACTGTACTGATCTTAACCATTCGCAACCATTGAACATAATAGTAAGCCATTACTGATTTACTCTATAGCAAAAACCAACATGCTACTAGTAACCAACATTGGTAAGCATTGACCATGAATAGTAAGCCATTAGGAACCATTTACTGTAGAAACCATTTAGTAACCATTAGTTAAGATCTTAACCATTCATAGTAAGCCATTGCTGATCATCTCAACAGGAGATCTTCCCCTGTGCTCCCCGCTGGTTGACTCGCAGGCCATTGAGCTCTGGCTGAGCCAAGCCAAGGTCTTGGACAGGCGCGGCGCATCTGGGAGGACGTGGTGGCGGCTTGCGCCATAGAATGCTTGTATTCATAATGGTGATAATTTATGGTAAGTCTATGGTTATAATCTATGGTCATAATCTATGGTTACAATCTATGGTTATAATCTATGGTCATAATCTATGGTTACAATCTATGGTTATAATCTATGGTTATAATCTATGGTTATAATCTATGGTTAAAATCTATGGTTAGAATGGTTATAATGGTTGTAGTCCATGCTTATCAATCATTGTAATGGTGGTAGTGTATGGTTGATTTAATAATGGTTATAGTTCATGCCGGACAATGGCGTCCATGGTTCGTCATAGTTCATAGTAGTTGTAACCATGGATGATTATATAGTAATGATAAAACATTGGTTGATAAGGGTGGAGAATGGCTGGTTCACGATAGTGATAGGCTTAAGGATTGGTTCATGATTGTTGATAAGCTGGTGGATAATATGGGATGATGATCAAACATAAGGATTAGACCATTAGCGCTGGATCTGTCTGGCTTCCTTGTTGAACATAAATCATGTGGGTTGGGGCTAGCCACATTTACGGGGGATAAATGTATCACCCATCCACTCAAGTTTGTTTGCAAGTTTGCAGCTGAAACTTGGCAACTTGATATGTTTTGATGCACCTATGAATACTCAACAGGGGTGGTGAGTCCCACCAAATTTCGAGTTGGGGATAAGAATATTGGACTGGTTACGCAAATGCGGATCATAGCGTTAGCCCAAAGCCAAATGAAGTTGGAGGAAGTCATGAGAAGAATCATTGCAATAGAAAGTAACAGAGATAGCGATACTGGCACGGCAAGCAGTGACTTCAAGACAAAACGAGTCAGGTGGGGATATCCATGTTTTTGATGATGATGATGATGATGATGATGATGATGATGGCAGTCAAGGCAGGAAGACTAGCGGGTTCCGCCCAGCGTTCAAGTCGTTGTTTCTGTGGCCCACAGGCGAGCCGAGATTCCTTTGAATGACTGGCTGCAAAGACATGCGCAGAACGTCGTCAAAGTACCCCTGCGCTATGCTGTGAACAGCACCGTGGCAGCTACCTGTTGAACTGAGGTAAGCATCGACAAGCAGGTAAGCATCGCAAGAATTCGCAGTGCATCCCAAAGTTCTGTTGCTGCTTGCATAACATCATTGTTGATCAAATCCTCCTGGTCAATTATGAATATGATGATACATGATGATACATGATGATACATTGATACGGTGCATGTTGCACATTGAGGAGCTACACGGGTGACAAAGTAGCATACCATCCACTGACCAAGCATAGACACAGCAGCTGTGTCACATCCACGGTGCCTCGCCGAGGCAATCCACTGGTGACCGAAACCAAGGCTGAAGCCGAAGGGACACTGCAACGATTGGAACAGCCACCTGACAGCGCAACGCCACCATGGCCATGTCATAGAAACCAATGGGTTAGCAAATCCAGGAGGAACTTCCAAGAACATCCAAGAACTTTTAGGAATTGTGGTTCATGGCTATGCGGGCATGTTTCTGTGGAGGCGTTGCCAGATACTCGTGGGTAGCAAGTTGGTCAGCCCATCCGTTGGCTTTCCCAAGCTTGCTGTAAAGATTGGCCAGTAGTGATATGTTTCAAGGACAGCCGCGTTTTATGGCTTCTGTGGTTCCTAGTTTCCGTTGATTTGAACATGCAAACCAAACGCAGTTCGCAAACTGGTTTCCAAATGACCAGTGCTTTCCCAAGATGCAAATTTTGCTGAAATGACCAGTGGTTTTCCTTAAATAACAAGTGGTTTTCCCTCAAATGACCAGTGCTTTTCCCTCAAATGACAGTGCTTTTCCCTCAAACCACCAATGCTTTCCCGTCGTTTCGTCCAAATTGCACGCTTTTGGCACAGCAGCCATGGTCCCGAGGCTGCTACACATTTTCTATGATCTGCAACGATCACCTGATGGCCTTTGCGCCAGCACCAGGCAGCTGATAATGGTGTAGGATGCCACAAGTGTGACAATATAGCGATTCCCGGGAGTTTACTAGGGATATGATATGTGCGCAGAAATAGATGATAGGTATTTATATTATATATAGAATCTTTTTTCTTTAAATAACTAGATATGATATGATCACACAGATTATACATACATATATATATATATGTATACATGTAGATTTGTTACGTTTTACATGATATGCACAGCACAATCCAGCTACATACTTCACCAGGTCTCTACACGTCTACGTAAACATGCACGATACGTATTTGGAATATGGAAGCAACAAAATGATGGAAATGTTGATAACATCAACTGACATGAACAGACATGAACACACGGAGAAGGGTCTGAGTGAATAACATCCATGTGAGTTAAATTGGTCAGCTGCTGTTTATGTTAGGGCTCTCAAAAAAGTCCACCCCCCGACAATCCCTCTTGTCAAAACGCAAGTAAAAATCAGTTTGGGAGGTGGTGCCCTTTTCCAAGCGAAGCTGAATCGGAAGATTGTGCAATTTGAAGCATTTTGATTGTTTTATTCTGTTTAGGACCATTTGGTCGAATGCGATATTTCACATACACATGTACAACCATAGGCAGCATCTTTGTATACAATGCGGACATGTCTATATTGCATATATCATATATCCGAAATCATGCCTTTAACGGCAAAACAATGATGAAAACAAACCATAAAGAAATGATTTAAGGAAGATCACATTCATGTGGAGGAGCCCTAAACGGATTTCACGAATGACAAATGGTGGACCCAAATTAAAGTCACAGCCACTAATATGTGGCTTTTGGAACACATTTGGGGACCCTTATTTGGAAGATATGGTGGTTTCTCAAAATAGGGGTACCCCTAAATCATCCATTATAAACCATTCATAGTAATAAACCAGCCATTTTTGGGATACCCCTATTTTGAGAAACCACCATATGGGAGGATCCATATTTATGTGGAAATCTTGGAGGATCCACCACTTGGGGACGTAGCAAAGCCCCTGCCTCTTCCAGGCGCTTCTTGCGAACGCCCGTGGTGGGCTCGCTGAATCAACTCCGAGCCGAGTTGCTGCTGCGGTACACGGCCAAGCACTACTGGGTGCCTTGCCAGACTACTGGTGCGCAGCTGCATACAAGGCTGCGCATATATTTATATGTGTGAATAAATAATAAATACATATAAATGTATATGTATATATATATATATATTTATACATACATACATAGCTATTTGAAAATATAACTATGTATAGATATGCATAGATATGGATTAGTTATATACATATGTGTATATATATATACATGTATATTTATATGAAAGTGTAGATACGTATACATACACATGTAGATATCCACGTACATCTGTATTACTGGATTCCAATATCTTATACATATGTATATATGTGTATAAGCAAATGTCTGTATATATATTGAAATATACACATGTCTATTGCATGTATGTGCATGTGGACAAGACACAGTTTGCACACAGTTTGTCTCATGCATCCACTGAGATACCTCCTACGTTTCACACATTGGAAAGTTTCGAAGAGGCCACACTCCAAAAACGCTCAGGTACCAACCTCTTACAAGGAACCAACACAAATAAGGATGGACAAAAAGGTGTGCAAACTAGATACACTTAAGAAAGCGGATGCCATTGGGGGAGATTTTTGAATCAAATGATCAGAAGACACAGTGAAATGGGGGTTTCTCAAAATAGGGAACCCGCCAAAAATGAATGGTTTATTATGAAACATGAATAATAGTTGATGATTTGGGGGTACCCCGATTTTGAGAAACACCCTAATACGCACATTCTGAAGATTCCTAAGGGCTACACACCACGAATCTATGACACCCGCACCGCAGACAGTCTACACCAGCAATGGGGAGCGACGCAACATCTATAATTAGTAGATAATCCACAGTAGTGCAGAATTTGGGTTATGTTTGGTCACAACAGGAACTTGAAACCCTCAGGTGTTCAAAATCTATGACCTTTACACCGCACACAAAATTGACTGGGTATAATACACATTCTGGAGGCCCAACTGAAAACCCATGTGGATCCAGCCTGATTTTGAAACTTTCTGAGCTTTCAGATTTGCTTGTGTGAGTTTCTTTGCAGGCGGTTGGATTATGACATGTAGTTTGTAGGAAAACATGTACTGTCATTGCGATCCTGCCAAAACGTGTAGCTGTAGAAAAGTCAAAGCGGCAATTTGCTGAGGCGCTGTGTGCCTGCAAAAGCAACCTGCTGCAACTCCCCTCGTGCACTCCCCGAATATCCAATGGGCCTCTGGCGGGTCTAGGTGTGCCTGGTTTCTCCTAGGTTGGTGGGGCGTTTCCTCACAGACTTTAGCACCAAGTTGGCGCTGCCCTGCCTCATGATCGCATCGCTCCATCACTCTATTGTGGGTGGCAGGACGCAGGATCACCTGACTCAAGTGGCACTCAACCGAGTTGTGAACTGAATCCGGTGATGTAATCCCCAGATCCCCATAGATCCCACAGCTATGATATAGTGGGGCTACGGATCCCCGATAGATCCCCCATGGATCCCCGAATCTAACAGCTATCCTTGTGACCGAGTACCTGGTGGTCCCTCTCCGGCCCAGGTGCGCACGGGCGGCCGCAAGATCGATGCCGTGTTTATTTCTTCCAAGGGCGAGTCGTCCAGTGAAACGCTGGAGGAGTCCGGCCCAGGGTTGAGCGGTT
>VSDK01009908.1:78383-142530 GCA_009767595.1 Symbiodinium kawagutii
GAGCGGGTCATCGTGGTTGCATCGTGGTGGTTAGTGATGGTTGAGCTTCATGGCAAGGACGGTGGACAGTGATTGATGATGGTGGATGATGGTTGATCTAGGGCGAGTGACGCTGGTGAGTACTGGCTGGTGGTGGTTACGTGACGCTTGATGATGAAGCAGATTGATGATGGTTGAACATGGCAGTTGAGGATTATGATGGCTAAGAGTGGGTAGCCACTTGGGATAGTCAACAAAAAGCAATCATGGTCGTTGACTGCTCTTAATGGTAGCTCTACTAGATGGTTTCTTCGGGCTTCTCATAGCCTGTGGGGATACCCCAACTGATCGTCAATAGCTTTCAGAAACCGCTCAAGTGCTAGTGCTTCGGTGATTGTGGGACCACGGTGATGGTTAACAGCGGCGAATGACGCAGCTAAGAGGGAGACCTGATGGATGTTCCAGGAGGATACGGGGCGTCCAACAATGGTGCCTGGCCATCATTCCAAGTCACCTGTGTGTTAAAGCATATTTTTTGCGAATGAAAACCACATTTATGGCCAATGTGTTGAGCGGATCTTGAAATGTTCAGGATCCGGTCAACATTATTGGAGCTTGACATGATTGTTGAACTTGGTTGGTAGGTTATTTCCATTACCAAGCAGCTTTTTTGATCTGCAGTGGTTATAGGTTTGTAAACCACTATAGCTTCTTGCTTGTTAGCCATTACAAAGCTAGAAGCCACTATGCTGGTCAGCAAACCGTACCTGTACTGGTTAACTAACCATTGCTAACTGACCAATGGTTTGTTAATCTAACAAGCGACAAACGATTAGCTGATCATTGGTCGCTGCGTTTAATCAAGCCACTGGTTTGCTCATGCGGAGCAGTCGGCACTCCAGCGTGCTTTGGCAGTACCGCAGCAAGCTGCGTGGTTGGTTCGGTGTATCCTCAATCATGTCCCCCTTAAAGATCACATGGGTATGGGGCAACCAGCAAAGGAGTAGCAGTTAACCCATCCAAACAGCTAGACTTGTGCAGGGTCATTTGGGATGTGAACAGCCAGGGTACCATGGTTTTGACCCACAGCTGTATATACTACTTGTCTTCTTGCGGAATGGTCACAAGGTATCATAATCCACCTTTGACCGTGACCTGAGCACTTCTCACACGTTTGGTAGCCGGGCTGGGTAGTCCTTCGGTTCTGGAAAAGTCCATGTGAAATCTGATAAATGAGCTATGTTTACCAATTTTCATAACTTAGTATGCATCTGCACACGTGTTGACGCATGCATGAGCAGACCTGCACAGATCACGAGAACCAACGTGCATGGAAATGCCTCATGTGGGTCCGAAGCAGCGCCAGGAGAACTCGGAAGTGAAGGAAGATGCCCCGTTGAAGGCTGGGGGAAATGGGTGGTGGGGGGTGGTGGATGTCCATTTTGAAAAGATTGAGATCCTCAGGGTAGTTCGATCGACTCCACAGGGACTCCACAGGCATGGGGTATCTTCGGCAAACCTGCCTTCCTGGGTGCTTCTCCAATGTTTGTGTGCTGTCATTCAGAAATGGCTTGATTAGAAATTGTCATTCTTAGATTGCTCAAATCTGTCCGTAGCCCTTTCTGTTGCTCCTTTCGTCTATAGGCCTTTTACAGAACTATGCGCTACTGTATGTACAATGACTTATATGCGTTTGACACGGTTTAACATCATACTACACAAATACCTATACACACCGGTTTAACGTCGTATAGTTGCCCTTATTCTGATGTTAAAGCATGAAGGGCAACTACAAACGCCGATATTGTTAAATAAATTACCGACATGTTTGTTTATTTCAGTAATGTTGAACAAACAACGTCGGTAATTTATAAAGATCACTGGTGCTGTGTTAAAACGTGTTTGTTTGTTTGTTTGTTTGTTTGTTTGTTTGTTTAACAAGATAGTTGCTGATCTTCTTCGTTTTGATCCATCATCACCGTGCGGTAGGAGCTGGACCTGCCCCGTGGCCCCGTCGTGGTGTGGTGCAATCCCAACGCTGCCTACTACGTGCCTCAGCTTGCGCGGGAGGGGCATGGCCACTGAAAATTGATGGAAAGAAGGCGTGGTTTCCAGCGTTTTTATGACATGCAGATGGATAGATCGATAGATGGATGGATAGATAGATAGATAGATAGATAGATAGATAGATAGCTACATAGATATAGAATCCTTGTTCTCAGTTAGATGGGTTTCCCACTGGTTCTACGCATGGCTGGCGACCGCAAGGTGTGTGGCACGCCAAAAAGCTGATGACGGTTCATTAACATGTGTGGAAGCTCCATGGTGGTTATGCTTGACATTCGGATCCCCAAGAAGGTTTGGACATGGGGCCAGAATTCCGCCAACCTCTTCCCGCGAGTTCCAGAATTCTTGACCAACACCTTTGTTGGTTTCCAGACTTGTGTCACGATCTTTGCCAGGATTCTTCGTGGTTTATTTTTTTACTCTTATGTTTCGCTTGCACAATGTATTATATACATACTCTTCAATCTGTTGTTTATGCCGGTATCACTGATGCTGACCCAAATAGAATGATGGATTTGACTCGTTAATCAATCGTGATTCATACTGATTAATGGTCAACCGTGCTTGATTGGTGGGGAAGTTGATTCATTCATGGTTCATTGGTTGATCATTGGTGCTTTATGCGGACTATTGCGATTTGTGAATGCTTATCATTTTATCGTTGTTATCACTGGTTATTCGTGCTTATTCGTTCTTCTCATTGGCAATTTGTGGTTGTTGATGCTTGCTAACAATGGCAGTATTGCTTGACACAAATGACAGTAATGCTTGTTAAGGATGGCCATAATAGCATCGATGGTTACTAACCATTTTGTTAATGGCTTTCAACAGCCATAATAATTTGGTTAGTGTACAATGCTTGTTATATATTAGCCATTGTTTGGTGGCTTATTGTTGATAATTATTAATGTCAAATAATGGCCAATGGCTATTGTTTACCAATGGCCATTATCAACCATAATATTGTCAATGGCCAATTACTAATGGCTATCATTACAAATTACAACCAAAATGTTAATCCATTATCTTGTTGATACTGATTATTAGCCATAAGAATAGCTTTAATCTTGGTTATGTTAAATATTGGCCACAAGGTAACATTGATATTTGGTCATTATCAATGATGATGGTTATTAGTGGCTATCGATGGCTACTGATAATGCTACGAATGGATAATGCTTGTCAATAATCATCTTGTTCATAATGCTTGTTCATCAAGATTGATAGCCATTAAGTACCATGGTTATTCATAGCTACATAGATTAATAGCCATTAATAACCAATTTTGTTGATGGCTTTTAACCATTAATAACCACTAATAGCCATTAATAACCATTAATAACACCTAATAGCCATGAAAAAAAACAAAAGAAGCCATTAATAGCAACTCGTCATGATTAATAGCCATAGATTAATTGCTTGGTGTTCATGGCTTTTTGATTCTCCACGCAGCGCCGAGGAGACCATGGCGTACGAGTCCCATTGGTTGGACTTCTACCTCTCCCAGGCGGATCCCATGGATCGGTGCCATGGGTGCCACATGGGTGCCACGCATCATGTGCGAAAGGTCATCAGTAGGAGGCATTCCCTCAAGAAACCCGCAGTTTTTTTTGGCAATCCGAAGTTTGGGATATATGTGGATGAAACATGATGAACGCCCCCGTTGAGTCTTGCGGGAGCCCCGAAGAAATGACCGAAAGAACGTGGCGGACACTGTGAATTCCCCATTTCTGACACCTAGCTGATGGTCTGACAAGTGTCCAAGGCCTGCATGGAATAAAGTGGCCATGAGAATCCTGCTCCATTTATATAGATTTTCTTCTTTTCCTCACGGTTTTGTGAATTAAGCGTCTCCCTGTGTTCGGAGGATGATTGGGTATGCATAACTAAAGTAGTAGAATATACACATATTATGTGCATAAGTGCATTTTATCAATGTCTCCGGTCATGTCGCTGGTGTTGTAGATTTCTCGTTTGGGATCAGAGTATTTGCATTTTTATTCGCCAGTGCATCTACCTGCAAAGTAATTACCCTTTGCCCACGCATTTTGTCTCCTTGCATCTCCTTAGCATTTTTTCTTATCCTAGTGACGACCAAACCTTGCTGATGAATGTGTTCCCTACCACCATCAGCTGTTCATACTCATCATGTCTGTTTCTTTCAAATTTCAAACATTTTTTCAGTTTCCTATCATCAGCTATTAGTTGATGATTTCATCAGCTGTTCAAATTCATCACTGTTTCAAAAAACCGATGAGTTTCCTCATATTCATCATGTTGTGCTCGAGGCTCAGCACCGTCTCCATATCTCCAACATCGCTACCCCCTGGAAGGTTCCCAGGCACTCCCCTTGCCTCTCCCGGTGCCAGGGCTGCAGTGTTTTTGTTTTCAACTACAGCGGCTTTGGTCGTTCCCAAGGTCATCCCACGCCAGGTGTGCCAGGGGCCGCGGCGCGTGGGGATTTTCATTGCTTGGGTTGGGATAGCTTGGTGAAGCATCGTGGGTTTCCGAATCAAAACGATGGTGAAGCATGGTGAACAAAGGGGTGGCGATCAAGAGTCATGTTAGTGATCAAGAGTGATCAATACTGTAGCCTTTTCTCATTAATTGAATTAGTTAGTCATGATCAGTCGTGATCAACGATGATCAGCTATGAGGAATGGTGATCAATGGAAAGTCCGCAATCAGAATGCTAATGTGGTTGGGTGCTGCTCCTCTACTGTTTGCTGCGTTTCCATGAAGGTTGCAGCTGCATTCTTGGTTACATTTGCATCACGATTGTTTGTTTCCCCCTATGTTTGGTTGTATTCTCAAATATGGTTGGTTCTATTTTCACTAGTCTATATTATATACCTAGATTAAATCATAAGTCTTTTTTTTGTTCTCTCTCTCTCTCTCTGTCAATATTATCACTAGTCTAGAGTGAGTCTCATAATTACTGTAGATATGATATGATGCTCCCATGACAGTTGGTTGCTCATGTCCCTCGTTGTTAGTTGGTTGAATGCCTTGGTTAGTTTTACGGCCCCGTATTGTTGCTAAGACATCCTCGTTGGTCGCTTGGTTGTAGGGTTCTTATCCGCATTCATATCGATGAGTCAGACCAGTCGCATGTATAACAACCAGTAGTAGAAACACCTCAGGTACCCTCAAATTAGTAGTTTCATCGTTCTGTTCCTTTCTGGTGGATTTGGGGAGGAAGAAACCCACAAACCTGTACGCATGTTGATTTCAATGTAGATATCTTCAAATATATAGGCATAATTTCTATGTATCCGTGCATATCCATGTTTATATAAACACACATTCGTTTGGAGACATCTACTACACACAAAGAATCACAAAGATGTGTACGTGGATACAATCACCAGTATCGAAATGAAAACACAAATAAACAAAACATACATACTTACGTACACACAAACAAACATATTTACAACATGCCCCTCAATGATAAACATTTGAAGTACAATCAATAGCATTCTATCGTTTAAGCATTAACCACTAACCCCCATCATCAACCATTGACTTAGCCATTATTATCATGCTAATCCTTGTAAACAACCATTGCAAACCATTCTATCGGTTATAAACCAGATAAACTCGTATAAACCATCCATTCGATCACCCAGCCCCAGTCCTCCACCCATCCACGGATCGACCGATAGAGGCCGCTTGAGCGCCGACGGGGATGCTGTGGTGGACTTCCTGCGACGCCGAGGCTTCACGCAGGCGCTTCGGATGGTGGGTAGTCGTGATGACTGGCTGGTGATTCTCAGGGAGCGAGGCCAGGAGCCAGGGGTATCCCGTTCAATCCCGCTGTAAAGGGGGAGCGAGGCCAGGAGCTACAGGGAGTGGTGAAACCAGAAAATGGCCATGGGTCAAGCAGTTAATCAACCAACCAATGGTTAAGTAGCTTGTTAATGGTTGAAAATAGGGGATGATAACCAACCATAGTGGTCGATATATCAACTATATGGCGAGCTGGGTCAATATTAATCAACCAATTTCATGGGGGATATTGACCAACAATGATAATGGGAAAACAATGGTTCATGATGGGGAACCAGGGGTACGGGGTTTTGACCCACTGCCAAATGGAGTATCTCTTGACCACTGTAAAAATGACCGGGCATGCTGATAATGGTTGATAGCATGGCTTGATCATAAGGTTTGTAGTGGTTTCTCAAGCCATAGGGGGTCCCGAAAAATGGTTGGTTCGTTACTATCAATGGTGAATAAAAGGGATGATAACGGGGGGTACCCCTATGACTTGAGAAACCACCAAGGGTTGAGAAAGGGTGATGGCAACGTGAAGGGTAGTGTCGTGATGGAAAGGGTGATGATGATTGTGTTTTATATTGCTTTATGGTTGATGCTTTGGCTGATGATTCGTGAAGGTAAATTGTGGTCCATGATGGTTCGTAGTGGTTCATGCTGGCTAATAGTGGCGTACAATGATGCAAACATAGTTAAGAATGTGCAATACTTTTCAATGATAGCCTCTATTATCACATATCATCATCATATTTCACTCATGATTTTGGTTCTCCAAAGCCCATTGTTCTTGCAATGGTACCATGATCATTTACATCCAGTTTGATCATTCATAATGTTTACTACTACCGTAATTGAATCATCATTGTCATTACTCTAAGACAGCGGGTGGTTCATGCCACCATAGTCCCAATGAGGCTCACGGGTTTAGGAAATCTTAAACCAATTGTGGCAGTCAATCTTAACTGTACTAGTCAAGAACAAGGATAAATATGGTTAAGAGTTCAGAATAAGCATTGTGGTTAATCTTAGCTGTTGGCACTTCGATGAATTGGTTAATCAATTATGGTAGTTGCTGTCTGAGTTCACCAATTAGTTAATAAATTGCGGTAGTTAACCAATCAATCTATTAGTTCAGAACCAATCGGTTTAGTTCCTCTTCCCAAGTAGGCTCATGAATCCCCAAAATTCCGGAAGTCGCGGGAAGTAGTCGCTCATGAATCCCCAAGTTCATGGATAGTAGGCTCATCAATCCTCTCATCCTTCATGGCGCCCCCGTAGGTGGCGGTGCACGGGCGGTCCATCGGCGGCATCGCGGCGTGTCGCACCTTGGAGCGGTGGGGGGGTGGTCGGGGGTCCCCCAAGGGGCTGGTAGAGATACCCTCAAGGGTGGCAGCCAAACTAAGGGGCTAGTATGGCTAGCATAGCTGGTAGTACTACAGAGGTATTGGCAGTGGGGCCTTCTCGAAGGGATGAGGGGCGAGTGGATTGGTTGGGGGAAGAACCAACTTGTTGGCGATGTGGTAGTTGATATACTTTGAAGAAACAACCACACTTGGGGTTATTATATATATATATATATATAACTAACGATCAGCAGCAAGCAACAATGATAACAGCAACCAACCATAGTGAAGAATTGCAACAGCAATGGTTGATACCAAACAAAAGCCGACAATTGCACTGCTACAACCAACAGAAAGGTTGGTGGTCGGTGGTTGGTGGATTGAGACATTTCTTATTTTCTGCCCTGAATGAACACATTGCGATGGCTGAATCCATAGGGTTAATGGAATCCACCGAATCCTTTCTCAAAGGACACAGGCAAAGAAGCCTCCGTGAATGTGCACTGGGATATCTTAAACCAATCGAGAACAGGGCACGGGGACGACCAGAAAGCCCAAAACCTCGAAAAAACCAGCAATCCCATGTGGAGACCTTGAACGCTGCTGGGCATCATTTCTTGCCTCAAAAGCTTTCTGAATATTCCTTTTCCAGATGGTACATGCCAAAAGAGTAACTGCTGTGCATTCACACATCTACTGAGTGTCTTTTCCTCAACAGTATCTGCTTGCATCTTCACCATGCAATGATACAGAAAAACAAATGACTTGGGACAATGTGTGTTCTTGTTGATCTGGGGTCTACGCAGGCAGCTGTGCTCATAGAATCTACTCCTGGTCAGGCAGCTGCCAAGTGGCAGAATTAAGGTGACGCTTGGAGATTCCCATGTTGTTATCCATCTCGAAGTTTGCCAGCATCTTCCCTGAACATGCTTGTTTTTTCTTTTTCCAAAATCGGAATCTTTGGTTTACTAATCGAAATCAATCCCTTTTCCCCAAGTCTTTTCACCCCCTATATATATATATATACCAAGATTTAGATATACATATATATATATATATTCATTAATATATATATATATACCAAGATTTAGATATATATATATATATAAATATTAATATATAAATATTAATATATAAATATAAATATATATATATATATGTATATATATATATAATATCCACAATCTATGGCCCCTTCAGAACGACCGACTCATTTTCGGAACTGGAAGGGGTTGCAACAAGGAATTGCCAACAAGAATCCGGACATCGTGAAGGCGTCGTTGGGATCCTGGGTGACAGGAGGGGTTTGGTCGCTCCTAGTGCCCAAACATTGATCGAGGCAAGACACGGCAAGGCCTTGAGGTTAAGTTTGCCAGTTGGCCGTATTAACAGCCATCAGTAACCAGGTTATTCAACCATTAATATCAGTTAATCTTAACAGCCATCAGTAACCATCAGTAACCATCAGTAATCAATATTTGGCTCACTTTCGCTTGGTTCCTCTTTGTGAACCAGGGTTGTTTCGCGGTTGGGACGGCATTTGTAGGCCCAGGAAGGTACTAACAATCAAGGTTCAAGGTCGGGTCTTCAACCAAGTGTTTCTATGTCTGACACCAAAAGGACAATCGCACTCCTGCATAGGAAACAATCCACCGGCAGTACTCTGTTGTGATCCGGCAATGTCATCATTTGGTTGTACTCATCCACTATGAGTAATCAATACCAGATCAAATTACACGCTACTAAGTTCTACAGACAGAGATGGATGTCTCAATCTGTAGCAATGACTCACTCGTACGCATAGGTAACATATATGTGCATACTGACACTTGCATACTGTGGGCGCAGTCTTGCACAACCCTGGTCAGATGCAAGATACTAGAAGCAACTCCTGTGGCCCTTGATTGCTGCAAATGCGTGTTTTGCCGCGCATTCTGTCTTGCTCAATTGGTTTTTGTTGAAGCCAGTTGAATCATTCCCAATGTTCAAAGGGTAGCGCCATGCGAAACCTGTGCGCAGTGGTACAGGAACTTATCCATTGTCCGTGCACCAACTGACAGCTGATGATGGGGGCCAAGCGTTCAGCGGTCACAAGTGCAACGAATCCAAGTGTCGATGGCAATATCAATACCTAGCCAGTGCAGTGTATATGAACATGATATTGTTCCTGCTTAGGTATATGAGTATATGAACACGATATCCATGGTATGCATGATGAGTTCCTGGTTATGATATTTGGGAGCCTTTGGAGGAAAGTCAGCGCTTCCTAGAGGTAGCCCTATGAGTCAGACAGGGGTTTAGCTTATCAGTCAGACAAGAGTTTAGCTTCGTCCTGGGTTCACATCAATATTTATGCTTTGGTTAAGTAACATGGCAATGGCAAATCCACCATTTATAGCTAGTTTCCCAGGATTTCCCAAAAAAGAAATTGGTGATTTTGCATTGCCTTATTATGTTCACCAGAGGGTGCATATGCATAGAGATGCTGTTACAACGGTGCGGAGCAAAACAGAAGCAACTGACGGCAGGTGCTGGTGGCGGACCGAACCTTCTCAACCCTGGCGAAGGCCTTCTGGCGGTAGCTGGGTATGGGATGATCTATGCACAGTACCTCTCGATATACAGATAAGCTGGATAGCATGTGTTAATATACAATATGTATGTAATGTAATGTAATGCAATGCAATGCAATGTCATGTGATGTCGTGTCATGCAATGTAATGCCATGTCATGTCATGTAATGTCATGTAATGCAATGTAGTGTAATGTAGTGTAAGGTAATGTAATGCAATGTAATGTAGTGTAATGTAATGTATGTATGTACATGCAGATATGCACATTTTTTTAAAAAATCTCTAGCCTAATATATATGTTATGTGATAGTGCAAGGTAATATAACATAACATATTGACATATAATGTAACAAAATGTCTGCAGGCATGTATGTACATGCCTTGAGGAATGAATGTAGGTTTGGGTCAGCATTAAGTGACCCCAAACATGAACATTCCGATCCAGAAATATATTTTTTCACCATACCCATATTGAAATTGCATGTAGTCTACCTTGATGTTTGCCATCCTTCTGCCTCATTTTGTACCATGATCCACTTGTTTTGTTTGGTCAATCCACTCCATATATGTACGAGGTTATACTCCCGTTATAGCGAGGGTTTCTGTACATCCTGCCTGTGGTTGCCTCTTAATCCCCATGGCTGTTGACGTTTTTCGGGGCCGGGGCACTAGGATTTGATCATCAACAGTTCTGATGCAGTTGACTGGCTAGGGGAAGGGTCGGTTAAGCTGCTGGGACAGGCGGCCAAGTACACCTTCGGAGATTGGGCGGCAAAGGCGTGGGATGATGGGGTGGGGATGGAGATCTTTTGGGACGGTTAGGGATGGTTGGGAGGGGTTTGCAAGAACCAAACCAGGCAATGTCCAAGGGGGGAAAGCTTATGTGGTGGCTTCTCAAAATAGAGATCCCAAACACATGAGTGGTTTATCACTACAAATGGTTAATAAACTGGATGACAACTCGGGGGCCCCTACTTTGAGAAGCACCGATTTTCCTTGTGAGGATCCAACACCTTTGGTGCTAGGGACAGGTTTAGCAGATCTGCTTGTGCGCAGCCACCAAGCTCATGACAGGCTTCCCCCTCCGTTCGTGGTTGGATCAAGGTTCGATGACGATCGCGTTCGCCCAGGGTTTATTTTTGGCAGGAGCATTGTGATCACCATCCTGATTGATCACCAACAGTTTGATAAGTTCATTTCGATCACCAGCTTTGCTCCGGCATCAAGCACAACAAATTCACCATTGGCATTCTGAGTTGAGAATACACTTTTTCTGCCTGATCTGCCAAGATCAGAGCCACTGAAGAACCGACGGTACAGTGGTACAGAACTGTGATGATCTCGGAACATCCTACTGAGGCTAACTATAATGTTGGGTTGGTATACGACTATGCTTTGACACATTTCGGGTGTTTTCAGAATTGTGATAGATTTACACATGGATGTCTTTAAACATAGAGATAGATACACATGGAATGGACATATATGTCTATACGTAAATATTTTAACGTATATAAATATACATAAGAAATATATCAAGTACTCACACTTACGATGGTTGGTTGCTGGACAAACCACCATCCTCACGGCTTGGCTACGGATTTCCAGCCGTCAACGGGGCCGCTGGCACCCCGCCATCGAGCCGTTCAGGGCTTGTCCTTGTCCGCCACGTGGGCGGACAACGTGTCGAACTTCGTGAGCACCAAGTGCTACAAGGTGATGCTCTGTGACCCCAAGGAGAGCGGCGTGACCACGACACGCAGTGACGCAACCGGTTGGGCCGGTCACAGGTCGGGAATTCATGGACCAACCAGTGGTTGATAAAGGGGTTGGGGGTTATGTAGTGGTTACTGTACATGGGGGTTATATCCATTAAGTAATGATGGTTAACAATAGGGGATAATGATAGCAACAATCATAGGGAATGCAGTGGTTAATGCCAACAGACCACCCGTGGTTAGCCAACCAATAGTTAATCAGCTGATTGATGCTTAACGATAGGGGATAAGGCGAGCAACAATAATAGGGAACGCGGTGGTGAATGATTGTAATGATTGTAAACCAGTGGCAAAGGGTATTGACCCATATCCATGCGTAGGTTTCATAGTAGGTCCTGTACGTTCTCCAAATTTTCATACCCTTGTGGAGATATCCATGTCAGCAGTTTGTTGGATATCATGTTCTGAAACCGACAATTATATAATTAGTGACATGGCTATGTTCATCGATGATGGTTGGGGGACACCAGCATGAATACGCCAAGATTCACCCATTCTAAAGTGGGTATATTCCCATTCTGATTCCGGTCCAACCCTGTATTCACCACGGTTCTCCATTCTCAACCAGCAGTGTCCTTTGTTACCTCATGATTCTGAGCCATAAACGTACCCCACCACCACCCCCGGCTGGTTTTGGTCAAAGATCTCAGGACTTTCCGTTCTCCACCTGGATATCTCATCCACCTGGGTGTATCTCATCCACCTGGGTATCTCATTCACCTGGGTGTATCTCCACCTGGGTCTATGGTTCATCCGGGGTGGCCAGGGATGCCCGGTGTACCTGGGTGGCCACGCGGCGAAGCCGCGATCCCAGGACGCTACCATCCCAGACCTCGCGGCTCTGCGTACAGCTGTGGCGCGGAAAGTTCTGGAACAGGTGGGGGCGCCACCAGGTGCAGGACCCTGGAAATAGAGGATTCTATGGCTGTGGGTCAATATTAACCAATCTGAGGTCAATCCCAACATCTGTCCATGTGGCGATGGCTCAAGCAGTTAACCAACCAATACTGGGGGATAATGACCAACAATAGTAGGGAAAACAATGGTTAATGATAGGGGAACCAGGGGTACAGGATTTTGACCCACTGCCCTACAGAGGATGAGGGGTCAGCCACTTGGCTTCTCCCACCACCTCCCAAAATGGGACGTACTTTCGGATTTTGAGATTTCTGAGCTATAGAAAGAATCTTTAGAATAACTGATATTCATTGTCATTCAGAGGTTGTCATTTACTGTCTTCCAAGATTATGCGGAGACATGGTGCCTTGTTTCAGTGAGGGATCCGGTGCTTCCTTCCGTTCAAAACTTGGGATGGTCAGGGGTTGATCTGTAGTTTCAGGTACAATTTTGCAGATGAACCAACTTACGGACGGACTTTTTGATCTCATCATGCAGACATCCAAGGGTTGATCAACCCAGCCCTACACATTGAAGCGGGATCCAAACGGCCCAAGTCGCATGTCCAAACTGTTGGGTGGCTATTAACCGCGATTTCCTTTAATTAATGTATTCACCCGTCAGTATTGATGTATTTCTTAATCATTGCCAATCATTCTGAATCACTATTATACTCATTATTTATTCACCATAATTGATAATCATTCAACTTTATGCACTTTTTTGCAGTATTATTCACTATTATTCAACATTTTTTACCACTAGTTGACCACTATCAACTCCTACCGCTGTTGACCCATCAACTTATGCTTCGCTTGTGCTAGGTACCTTCCAGTGAACGACTGACCTACGAGGCCTGGGTGGGTGAGATGGATCTAAGCACGAAGAGGGTGGAAAGTTATCCCAAACATTGTCATGGCTATGAGTCAATATTAACCAACAATAATGGGGGATGATAAGCAACAATAGTAATTAGTAGGAAATCAATGGTTGATGATGGGGAACCAGGGGTACGGGTTTTTGACCTACAGCCTCATTGTGATACCAAGTGGCTCATTCTTTGTTCCCTATGATTTTTTTTTGTTTAAATACTTATAATCTCTGAAAAATAGAACATATCATTTATTTGTTGCAGTTTGAGATTTGTAGATATGAAATTCATGGAAAAAACATAGCTGCGATTAAGAAGATGAACACTTATGATACAGATTTATAGTATGAACTTAATTGAATCGCATATTTTTTCATTGCACCACATTGAGATCAGTTTTGAATGGACAGAAATATAATGAAGTTATGTCCATTTACACAGTATCATTTGTATAACGTATGATCCTACAACAGGTATATTGCAATCCTACAAGTTTTATAATCCTTTTGTACAGTTTTCTATAATCCTACAGGTATGGACCATCTCCCAGTTTACCTGTAGTATGAACTTAATGGAATAACACATCTTTCCATTGCACCATATCAACAAAGCTCTTACTAATCCTTCATGTACAACAAGTGATAGATTATTCCTTTATAGATATTATATCTTAGTAACATCTCCTTTATGTTGGTAAACCATCTTATGAATTCATGTATAACATCCATTTATTGATAGACCATCTCCTCGTTAGAATATTCTATTTAGACCATCTCCTTTATGTTGATAAACCATCTTATGAATTCATGTATAACATTGACATCCATTTATTGATAGACCATTTATAGAATATTCTATTTAGCGTTCATCTAAATACTATAGTTTTTCTAATGCTTCTCAACTATACTAAAATCACTATACTATCATCACTATACTATAATCCTAATCAATAATTGGTGCCATCTCAACTTTTGATGGTGTCCTTTTTCCTGCTAGGGCTTGGATCGCATGGCCGAAGCCTGGACCTTCTTTGAGGTGCCGAATTGGTGCAAGCAGCATGGGCAACGTTGAATGATGCGTAGTGGTCAATGGTGAAGTGATGGTGTAATGATGGTTGAGTGATAAATGAGAGTCAAATGATGTGTGAATGATGGTTTAATGAGTGAATGATGGTTGAGTGATGGCTTAATGCTTAACTTAAGATCGTTTCATGCTGGTGGTGGTGAAAGGCTAGTAAATGATGCTCATTTCATGGATTAACGATGGGTCACAAATACAGAATGTGATATACAACACAAAGATACACCTGATCAAGTAGCAAGTACTGATACGACACACAAATTGTTGTGTGTTTGTGTGAATGATGTACTTGAGATGGATGCAAAGGCACATTTTTCTTTCGTGATGTACAGGTGCCTGTGGTTGGATGAGATAGACAGGTAGAAAAAGCACACACACACAACTACACACGCAAATCACTTGGAATACATTACATGCACATATGTATTGATGTCTATACATACACTTAGGTGTACATATGCATGTACGTTCACACGTAACCAGATTTCCAGCTACACTTGGCCCCCCTGACAGACCCAGATAAAAATGAAACACTCATCCCATACGGAAGTTTGATCAAGGCTTTATCCTGTGTCAAACTCGTTGACCCAGTTTTGGCCTTCAAGAGTTCAATCCTTCACCCGGAATCTTTGATTCATGTTGACCCAGGATGAATAAACCTTAGGTTGATTAATTCGGGGGTCACCATTTTAATGGAAACCCAAGGCTTTTAGGGAATGCCCCCTATTAATCAACCAGGGGTTTATCAATCCCGGGTAGACATTGCCAAAGTTGAACCACAGCAAAAAACGACGTTGGACAGCCATGCTTTTGCTTGAGAAGATAATTGCTCTCCCGTTACATTGAGGGAGGGATGGAAGAACGCGCTGCGGATTTATCGCCTTGCTCTGCTATTTTACTAGAGGCCGAAAACTTGGTGGGTTTGAAAGGAAGTACTTCGTTTGGTGGCTTTTGAGACTTATCAGATATCATTATCCAGCTGGGGGTTCCCAAAATGAACCAACAACAGCATCGTTGGGTTCTTTGTTATTGTTGGTCTACGTGCCTATCATATTGCCTTGCGTTTGTGTGTATGTTCTACGAACAAACCATCATACATGCATACTTACCTGCCTGGCAGATCGTGCAGGTCGTTCTTCTTCTTGTTGTCTTGCTGTTGGTTGGGAAGGAACCACGGAGCCAGGGATATCCCTGCGCCCTGCTAATGGGGGAGCGATTTGGAGCTACCAGGAGGGTCCAAACCAAATGGTGGTTTCTCAGAATAGGGAACCCCTAAAATTCGTTGGTTCATTACTACAAATGGCTAAGAATCGATGACTCAGGGTCCCCCTATTTTGAGAAAGCACCACATGAACCTGGTTGGTTGAAAATGTTTCAAATATTCAGCTGACATATTCAGCTGATTCACCAAATGGTAGTTGCTGCTGGACCCAAGATTGCACTGGTGGCAGCACGAGTGGCGATGAGGTCCTGCTTTCGATTTGCGATGCCTGTGATGGCGGCTGCGCGTGCCAACCGCACCTGGGCAAGTTAGGGCTGGTTTGGCAAGGTGACACCCATGGCGATGGTTTTACAAAGTTCACAAGGCTTGAAACCTAAATTTTGACTAGGTAAACCTAAGTTATAAACTTTGAACTAGTTAATGAACATTAATTAGTTAAGGTCATTACCTAGGTAAACCTAATTTTTGACTAGGTAATTGTGAACCTTACTGTTGTAAACCTAAGTTCCTAATTCATATGGCTTGAAACCTAATTCATAAATAACTGGTTATAAACCAGATGTTAACAACCAGTATATATTCATAATAAATGGTTAAATTGGGGACCCTTCAATTCATGCAATCTTGACCATTTATGCTCATAAACCTTCATGTTTGGACTTTCCAATTTCCAGCTATGGTAAAACTAGTGGTGGTTTATGACCAGGAGATCTACCATTGGTATGGATTATCATGTGTACCTGCTGGGCTTTAGCTAGGATCATCTCAGTGCTCGACTTGACCCACTGAACTTGGTTTCTTTTTGACCTTTCGGAGGATGTCTGGCTTGTCATTTGGCCAATCAATACGGGGAGCGCTTGTTGAAGAGTAGCAACCTGAAGACATCGGATTTTCTCGTTGTTGTTCTCAGCTGTTCCAGATCTGCCCAGTTTCATGGATATAGAAATTCTGTTCCTATTACTGTCAATTATTGTATGTTCTTCGGGCAACTTCCAACCTTTAATCACGATTAGAAGCGTCCAATTTGACAACGTTATTCAGTTCTGACAATCATCATTGTTATCCGTCCGTTTCTTCGGAGAGTATCCACAGCACGTGCTGCTTGTTTTTCTTCCTGAGAGCTTCCATTTCCCTGTCAAGTCCTTCCAAATCTTCCGAAGGCACAGCTCCCTTCCGGAAACAAAGAAGCTGCGACCACCAGCAATTTGACCATGTTCGGTCCATGGGGCGCCAATCGCTTGATGGTCAACTTGGGGCTCCCGCAACAATCAAATCAAGCCCATGAATGGGCTTGCCCTCAAACCTTCAGAAATTCTAGTGTAGCATCACCTGTTATCTTCAATTCCACTAACCTCTCTTGCTCACTTATCTGGGTTCTAATTACACCCAGCTATTCTTGCACATACATACAGGTCCAGGCCGACACACACACAAAACACAGAAACACATATGCACAGACTTTGACAAGACTGAGTCACCGTACATCATGACCAGATTGGTAAGGCAAATGCATCTGCCACCGGAACCGACCACTGAGGCGCTTTGGCGACGCCAAACGCTCCGCACGGCAGCCGGTGGTGGGCAAACCGGTGGCAGAGGTCTCTGAAGGCTCCTTGGAGGCGCGGGAACCCAATGAGATCAGCTGGCATCAACTGCCAGCGTGTTTCTCAAGCCATAGGGGACCAAAAAATAGCTGGTTGGTTACTAAAAATGGTTGATTTGTAAGTTCGTCGGATGATTTGTAGCTGGAACGTTCTCCTTTGAAGTGTACTAAAAGTAGTTGTTAATGGATGATTTGGGGGGTTCCCCTATTTTAAGAAACCACCACATGAACCTGGTTGGTTGAACATTGAACATGTTTTAAATATTCAGCTGACTTATTCAGCTGATTTTCCACAGTAATTGGTGGATTGATTGATGGATGAAAAACATGAACCTGGTTGGTTCATTACTTTCCGAAATCATTGGGATGGCTGGTGGGTTTACCATATTTCAACGGGGTTGAATCCACCAAACAGACACCCTTGGCTTTCCGTATGAATGCCATCAGCTATTTGGCATCAGGTGACCTGACTACATATAGGTTGACCCCAGTTTCTGAGCGTTGGACGGCAAGAGCGAACAGTTTTTGTCGGGCTGCGACCTACCCATGTTTGGTGGTGTTAGTCACCCATTCCCGTCTTGCTGCTGAAATCTGAGTGGTTCTTCTGGGGAACACGTTGGCCACAAGACACGCCGGCAAGGCTGGCAGATTCACCACCATCAACCGCAGCGAACTATAACTAACTACAGCTATGGTTCAATCATCAATCATTCGTGAGTGTTATTGACCACCATTTACACCAATCATCGTAAGTCATAGTCTTTCTGGATTGACAAGCCATGATTAACCACTATCCACAATCAGTTATCGATCACGCTCCATTGTGAACCACCAATCTTTATTGTTAAGTTCTGTTACGTGTTGCGAAGCATTATAACGATCAAGTACGATTGACCATGATTAGCCATTGCTTCTAAGTGATTAATCGTCCATGAGTTCTTGATTAATGAATCTACATTTTGGCTAATCTCCACTGACTATAACTTTGAACTTTTATTCACCATCCATTGCTTACTAATCATGGTCCAATTCTTACCATTATTACTAGCCAAGATTATTAGCCCCTAGTAATGACTACCATGAGTTGACTTTTTCTTCTACTAGTATCATAAGTGTAGTGGAATACTAACCACTATTGATAGTCGTAGTCAGTATAGTAATAATGATGATGATAATAGTCAATTACAGTCAATTGGCATAATATCAAAGTGGAATACTATTGTCAGTAGCAAGTAATAAGTAACTGTGAATACCAACCACCAATGATGATGACAAACTTCCCACTTACCAAGCGCTAAGCATCACCAACCATCACCAACCACCACTAACCACCGGATGGTTCGCGAGTCTCAAGGCCGGTGAGGAGGACGCACGCCTTGTGGCGCGGCCCGCCACACCGCCACGGGTGACGTGGCAGTGGCTGCAGGACACGGAACTGCTGAAGGGTAGGCCACGGATGATCCCACTGAGTAGCGGGTTAGTAAACATGATCAGAAACTATCCTAGGAGGGTTATGTATGGTTATATCGTTGATAAATAGGCTGCTAACCACGGTTGCTCACCAGTTGCTAAGTGGGCTGATCATACAAGTAGTGAAAGAGAGTTGTGATGGTTGGTAATGATGCCGGTGATTGGGAGGGAGCTGTTTGGAGCTAGCAGTGTCCACTGCTGTCCCTTTGAAGAGCGAGGCCAGGAGCGGCCCCCAGGATGCTCTAACCAAATGGCAGTGATGGTTGATGGTTAGTTGGTGGTTAAGTGATGGTAGTGATGCCTCAGATGGTCAGTAAAGATGGTTGAGAATGGCGAAGTGCAGGTTAATTAAAGTTTGATGTTTGTTGGCTGCTGGTTAGCGATTGGCGAATTGATGCTTAATCATTAATCATGGTTTGTTGATAGTTGATGATGGGCTACCCATGAATAGTTGTTGATGATTTATTGTCACTCGTTGTGGTACTGCGTGTTGATTAGCGTTAATTGTGCTTGTTAGTTGCTTGTGTGTTGTCAGCTATCAATTGATAATCTGAGAACACAGTGGAGATCTCGATACACGAGTGCACTCCTAAATCAACCGTGAGAACAAACACTTTCAGTAAAGAGACCACCAATTTTTGGTGTGCGACACCAATGTGGGGCTAAGCAGGACTGCAGTGTTCCTTACCTTAGATTATCACAACAAAAGGCAGGTAACACACAAGATGGAATTGTAGCTATGAATGGAGCTTCTTGATTTCAGTTAAGAGTAGTATGATCACCAGCGGTGATTTTAAGTATGTTCAGTTGGGGATAGCGAGCCATGCATCACCAACCAGGAAAAGGACTATATACCAAACAAGAGCCAGTTGACCTGCAATGTGCAATACTTGTTTGACAGTTGAGACTTGTACTTGATGTACCCTTTGGTAGATGAACCTGGCAATAAATCATCACCCATCAGTTGATCGTTTCCCAGGGTATCCGGTAGTAAAACATTCAGATTCTCAGCTAGCCAGGTTGTCTACCGGAGGGAATGCCCTGAAACCACTCCTCCGGCTGGTGATCATACCCTCTGGTAAACTAACATGGCAATGGAAAATCCACCATAGAAATAGCTGCTTACCTGTCCCAAAAAAGGTGATTTGCCATTGCCAGGTTAGGGATTGCCAGAGGGTAAGCATCCTTTAAACCAGCTTACGAACCACTATTAACTAACCACTAAGAACCTATAAAACCAGAGGATATGGTCACAAGTCGATGAATCCAACCGGCAGTACCTTCTGCTACCTCTCAAGCCTCACTGGCAGCACGGGCAGTGAAGAGCTGATGCGTTGGTCATGGTTAGTGGGTGGCTTTGTCATAATCCATTGTTACTAGATAATATTACCAGTAGTACCGCACAAGGCGGTGGCGGAAGTTTCCAAGATAGGAGCACTATAGGAGTGTGCAGTTGTGGTTGCGACAATGTGAGCATCGATCTGGCCACTTGACTGGCAGCCTATCTGTCTAGCCATCTTTCTATCAGTGGATCAGTTTTCTTTCTGTCTGTCTGACTGTCTATCTATCTATCTGATGATTTATATGTTTATCTATCTGCCTATGTACTTGTCTTTCTATCTACCTCACTATCTATCTCGTCATCTTTCTGTCTATGTATCTATCTATCGACCTGTCCATCTATCTATTTATCTATCTGCCTATCTATCTATTTGTCTATCTATCTACCGAATTATTTGTCTGATCATCTATGTGTCCATCTGTCTATCTTTCTGTCTATCTACCTGACTATCTATCTACTTTTCTATCTGACTCTCGTTTCGTCTACCTATCTGTCTATCTATCGACCCATCTAGCCATCTGAATCTGGCCATCCAATTGTCTGTCTATTCCATCTATCTATTCTAGCTATTCTATCTATCTATCTATCTATCTATCCATCTATCTATCCATCTATTCATCCATCGATGCATCTATGTCTCTGACTATGCATCTAGCCACCCATCGATCTGACTATCGACTTGTCGATCTATCTGGCCACCTCTTTGTCTAACCATCTTTCGTCTATCCAGACATTTACCTTCCAAATGTGCTTGGATCATGAAATCTTTTGCATCTAGGTGTTTGGCCACGTTTGATAACTGGACCTTGCAAAGGTGTTCCGATCATCAAGTGTTTTGCTACTTTTGACCTGCAAATGTGCTTGGCGCGCAAGCGTTGTGCACATTTTGGCCACATAAATCACGAAAAGTGACGCGAAACGCAAGTGTTTTCCTACTTTTGTCTCCTGTGTTCAAAAAGTGTCAAAACGTGCTGTGTTTTGACACATTTGCTTCAAAATGTGCTTCTCGCCCTGGCCGCGTGCACTTTTTCGGACATGCAACTTTCAAAACTTGTTAAAAACCACGAGTTTTTGCGACTTCGGACGTGAGAATGTGCTTCGCGCGCAGGCGGCGTGCCAATTTTCATGATCATATGACATCTCCGAAAAGTGGCCCGAAACGCTAGTAAAATTGCAGTTTTTATTTTGGTACAAGATTTTATCTTAAAAATTTGCTTCGCGCGCAGGCAGCGTGCCAGTTTTGAGAATCATGAGTCATCAAAAGTGCTCCGAACATGTAGTGTTTTTACGATTTTGACTTCCAAATGTGCTCGGCGCCTAGGTTTTTTAACGATTTTGAACGTGGAATCCTCTAAAAGTGCTCCGAACATGCAGTGTTTTTACGATTTTGACTTCCAAATGTGCTTCGCGCCTAGGGTTTTTAACGATTTTGCCAGTTGCAACTTCCAAAAGTGCTCCGAACCTGACATGTTTTTACGATTTTGACTTCCAAATGTGCTTCGCGCCGAGGTTTTTTAACGATTTTGCAAGTTGCAACTTCCAAAAGTGCTCCGGTGCTGACATGTTTTTACGATTTTGACTCCCAAATGTGCTTCGCGCCCAGGTTTTTTAACGATTTTGCAAGTTGCAACTTCCAAAAGTGCTCCGGTGCTGACATGTTTTTACGATTTTGACTTCCAAATGTGCTTCGCGCCTAGGTTTTTCCACGATTTTTGCACACACCTTTCGCCGCAGTGCTCCGCACCCGCCGCTTTAGCGAGGTACCCTTCTGGACCCTCATGATACACGAACCCTTGCAAAACACAGCATTTCGCGACTTTCCTAACATTTTTTGCGCACTCGCTCTCTCATCTTTCGCACATCTGCATAAGCGATCTACCCTAGCTGAGTTGTCCATATTGTCGGAAGTTCGACTTCTAAACTTCCTTCGACTAGTACTATTGTTGACAATGGTTAGTATTCATTGTTAGTAGTGGTCAGTACTCACTAATTTGGTTAATAATGGTTAATTTGGTTGATAATGATTCGTATTCATTGTGATCTAGTACTAGTTGGAGCCATTGTTTTGATTATCATTGGCAAGGGTACAGATTACCACGGCAGAAATCTAGATGTTTTTTTGATATAATTTCTCAAGCTGAGCTGGACAGAATTGTGTCCGCCACAGCGCCAAACTGTGATTATCCGACTTTCTCAAACTGTACTTATGGGACCGTCTATGTATATGTTTACATCCCACAGTAGCCCATGAGTTTGCCCAGTGTGCCCACCATGACATATGAAATTTCTGCCAGATTGTATTGGTGGTCTTATGTGCATCTGAAAACACCCTTGCTTCCACACTAAGGTGATCTAAGGTGATCTAAGACACCAATGACATGTCTTCCAAGCTCTATAAGGTGTGTCCCTCAGGGCAAAGGCGCGGCTGTCACGCAGGAGCACAGCGAGTTTGTTCACTTCACCATGTCTCCGCATATCGACATGCTGAGACAGGCGGGCCGCGAGATTGGTAGAGGGAGGCATCCTTGAGCTTGCTGGTTTCCGAAGGGCGCATGGAGCGCGACCATACAACGACTAGCATTTCTTACTGTACCGGAAATGTGGCAAAACGCCAGCATGGGATACTGCCGCACACTATCAAATATCATCATTCTTTCAAATTCATTCTCCGTGTAGTCGCCAAAAAACAAGTCAGTCTTTGACAACCACAACTTTTGGAAGTTCACCGTGGATGGAATTCACGCTTGAGCGATCATACGGCCACTCTATGGTACTATAAATTGGCGGCATATCCATGGTGATGGAGTTGGCCGGTGTTGTGAAGGGTAATGTGTGGCGGTGATGAAGGTGATGATGATTCATGAGCAGAGTGATACATAATCAAAATAAAGATCAATGAACAGACGGAGGAACACGTTGATGAATCTAGGAGTCAAAGAATCAATGAACAGGAAGGTTGATAAGTGAGGTGTTGCAGCAGCACCAGCAGCAGGCGTTGTAGTAGCAGGAGCAGGAGCAGAAGCAGGAGCAGGAGCAGGAGTAGGAGTAGGAGCAAGAGCAGGAGTAGGCGTAGGAGTAGGAGTAGTAGCAGCAGCAGTAGCAGTAAAAGTTTTGGTGGTGTTGGTGTTGGTGTTCTTGTTGGTGGTAGTATATTAATGTTTATGATGATGGTTGTGGTGGTAATGGTGGTGATGATGATGCCAATGCTTACACGATCCGGTAGGATATGAATCACCGAACTGGAAAGCATCATACCGCCCTTTGGAATACAATACTTTGTGGCAGCTTCCTAGGTCTTTCTGTTTTTTTCAAGACTGAAGTCTAAGAAATACCTAGGAAAGCCATCCATATAAGCCGATCTAGTCAGTTGAACTCAAATTCTCCAATCTTCTTGCTATCTTGTTATTGTTAATTACTCATATTGTAGTTGACCAACCAAATCAAGTCTTTTTCTAGATCTTCCTTTTCCTGTAATATCCTCTTATTACGTATCTGTCCATTTTCATTGGGTGTTTTTAAGATCCTATTTTGGCTCACTCAATTCACCACTCTTGCCATGACTGTCTTGATTGATCAGAATTTTATGTTGTACTGGCCTCGGAACATGGGCTAAATCTATCACAGTGCGGCCTCTCAACCATGGGGAGTTCACATGCAACAACGAATCTACGATTTGCACCATGCAATCGCCATGGCGCGAAAAGTTCAACCGACCTTTGCAACGCGAACCTGGCTTAGCCCATGCACCGCAGCATTCTTCCGAACCGTTTTTTTGGACACATTCCTGGAGCAGCAGGATGTGTTTCATCTTTATTGGTCATACCGACCACTGTTCCACTCGTTTCACGTCAAGACCGGTGCTTGATCATCTAGTGAAAACAGACTATCTAATGGTGGTCTAGTATTTCATCAAGACTTTCTAATCTATACTTGGTGCTTTTCTTTGCCACTTTTTGCAGGGACGGACAACATCTTTTTAATCCAAGTTGCACATCTAACAAGTGGTGTCTCATCATATGATTTACACCCCATGTGAAAAAGATATAACACAGATGGCTGATGATGATCAAAAATCTACAAACGTAGATTGATAGACAATACTATACAGCAACAATCCCATAGCCTGTTGATCCGAATTTATAGATTGTGGCAATTTCCATGTCGTGCTGATCATCACTTGCCCTCGGGTGGACACCGACTCACCCCACTGGTACCTGCACACGTTGTGATTAATTTTCTTGGTGGTGCACCATGGCCATAGGCATTCCCAGGGCATTCCCAGCTGAGATGGCTAACCGGCACCAATCCCTCTTAGCCACCCTCATTGATCCCAAAAAATTGATGTTTCTCAAAATAGGGGACCCCCAAAAAGGTTGGTTTCTTACCAAAAAGGGTTAATGTTAGGTGATTTGGCGGGTCCCCTATTTTGAGAAAGCACCAAGTGGGTTGATGATCTGCCATGGGGGTTGGGAAAGCCCTATCGTTGGCACTCGTTGACCGCCATTACGCAATGGCTATCAATAGCGCATCTCACCGTCCCTGTTCAGGCACTGGACAGCTTGGGCTCCAGGCTGGAAGCGAATAGGGAGGCTATGGCGGTCCAGATCAGAGTTGGAGTTCCCGAAGGCATTGGAGCTCCATCAATTCGAGGTAACTGGGTCACCAGGGAAAGGTAGAGAACCTCCATGAGAAATGGTTCCCCATCGATATCTGGTTCTCCCAAGACGGCCAAACATCTCTTTGGCCAAATCCCGGCATCAATCAATCTATCAATCAATCAATCAACCCATCTATTGTAGATATGTAAAGGTCTATCTATCTATTGTATGTACATACATAGATCTATCTATCTATCCACCTATCTACCTATCTATCTATCTATCTATCTATCTATCTATCTATCTATCTATCTATCTCATCCAGTCTCTTTGGCATCCAATTTCTTTGGGGTCCAGCACGGCCACACTGGCAGGTTCAACGCCAGCGGCTTGACTCTGGAAGAAGCTCTGGGTGGCCAGGAGATGAGTTGGTCAGGAAGCAAAGAAGCAGGTTGATGGTTAAGGATGATCAATGGGTTGATTGTGGACCAGCAAGTTGATGATTGTGGAGCACTTTAATGATTTAGGTTGATGGTTGATGAGTTGGTCAGGAAGGCTCGGTCCAGGATGGTGAATGATGACCAGGGTATGGCCAGCAACTGATGAGCAACCCAGGTTCATCAATACAAGTTGTTAAATGGTTGATGACCAGGATTAATGATGGTTCATGATGGTTCATGATGCTTTTCTAGATGGTTGATGGTTAGTGGTTGGCAAATAATGGCGAACAAGAGTCTCTGGTCCATTTTCGTGGTTGCAGAGGTTTCTTGTACTGTGGCCATTTGGGGGCATCTGTTTTTGGAAGCATCGGCGATGAAGATGTCAGGAGTCTGCATGGGCGGACCATACAGTCGAAGATCATCTCACCACAGCAATCTTGATACAGAGATCTGGTTGTCACCCACCCACGGGCAAAGCAACCATCATCAGTCATCACCAATCAATATCATGTTTGGGTATCATCCATCATTGGTTGGTATTGACTGGCCTATGTATCAACTCTGCTGGACAAGGGATTGGCAATTGTTGTCAATTTCTGCTTTAAGAGCCCTGGGCATTCTTGTGCCCAGAAGTCGCACCTAAGTTTTGAGTCAGGCCTAGCAGTGTCCAACATGATCACCACAATTTACATCGTAATTCTTCACCCTCTTTCATTGTCATGAACAATTATGAACCTCTAGAATGGGTGATCTCCCGATTATGACAGACATAATCCACCCATAATGGGTTGATTGTGGACCTTTCTGGATGGCCTATGTCCCAAAGTCCTGTTGCTTAGGAGGACCCCTTTGCCGCGCACCGCCATGGGTGGCCGCAGGAGGAGGCTGCCGAAGCCCTGCAGTGCTTCTTGTGCAACCTGCAGGCGTGGAACACGGCCCCGGCAAGCAGCAGTGGTGACTTGGGTGGCGCATGGAAGCTATGTGTACACATGGAAATAGACATATAGGTGTTTCTGAAAATAGGGGACCCCCAAAGTCATCTATTATTAGCCACATATAGCGACAAACCAGCCATTTTTTGGGGTTCCCCAACTTTGAGAAACCCCCATATGTACAGCAATATCGTTTACACACATAGAATATGCACAGACTTATTCGATACAGGTCAGATAACTTCTGTTGGTTGCTTGTGGAGGCTTAGAGCAGTCTAAAACAACTCTGCACGTCAGCCACCAACAGGGGTAGGCCCAGAGCTGCAATGGAACTCCGAATGAGGCAAGAGGAGATCATCCTCGGATTTCCATGTAGCTACAATTGACAATCGAATTCCCAATCTTCAAGAATAGAATACTTGACAATATAGAGGAGATCTTGGGGTCCCCGTCTTTGTAGCGATACTAGACACATGACATGGACGAAATGAATTCGCAAGTGTGACCCCACGGAATTTGCACAGCACTAGGGCATGGGAACTCTTCACTGCCGCAAGTTGACTTTCTCGTGGCAGGTCTGGGGATCCCTGGCATTGCGCGTGGGGATGCCCAAAGATCAGCAGTGCATTCGAGAAAGGAACTTGATCAATGACATGGGGGTTTCTGAAGCCATAGGGCCCCCCCCAAAATGGTTGTTTTACTATTTCAAATGGTTTAAAGAAGATGATTTGGGGGTCCCTATTTTGAGAAACCACCCCATAAGTGCCCAGATTCGCCCGTTTGCATACGTTTGCCAATATTGCATGCATAGATAAACAGGCCGAAAATCCGGGTAAGCGGCAAAGTGGTTAGCAACAAAGACTACTGGCATCACAAGTGGGGAGATGTGAGGAACAAGGAATATCCTACTTCAACTTGGATGTGCATGATGCAGTAAGTGGTTACTACCCATAGTTAGGGGTTATAACCTACCTTATAGGATAGGATAACCTACCTTCTAGGATAATTTACCATGGTCATATGCCAGTTCGGACCCCAAGGCAGATATTTTGAACCACCGCGTAGGGATCCCACATCCGAGGGCAGCGGGGGTGACTTCAGTCCCTTGCCGCGCGCTGCCGTGGATGATGATCTGGACCGAGGGGTTCCCTGGTTCCTTGCTGGTCAGGGTTTTTGCAGCCAAGATCCAGTGTAGCTTTGGTGTTGTAGCTGTTCTCATTTTGTCACCTAGTTCTTGTCATTGGTTCGTGTGTTTATCATAACCATTATTAACCCTAGATAAACCATGGATTAACCGTAGATTAAACATAGATTAGCCACCATCAGTAACAACAACAAAAGTGGCAAGAACAGCAGCAACAACAACAACAACAACAACAACAACAACAACAACAACAACAACAAGCACAAGCAGGTCGCAATCCCATACACACTATACATAAACCTTTGGGAATAAACCGTAGGTAGTTAGAGGTAGGCAGCCATGCTAGATGAGTGTCTTTTTCAATCGTTGAACTCGTCTAAATAGGAGGTTTCATCTAGATCGGTTTTTGGGTATTTGCTTGGACAATGTCACAGAAGCAGTATCGGAAAACGCGACAGGTCAGCCGGACTTGTGGACGAAAACATCCCCAGCTTATGCCACTCAGGAATAGCTCAACTTGTGGTACCTGCAAGTAGTTTTGCTCCCGAATGAAAACTCACAAATGCAGAAGGGTGTTGAGCTTCTAGGTCCGAACCAAGCCCTAGGGTGTTTGCCTGTTGGGACCACTGCTGATGTTTTCTTCCTCAGCCTGTATGATCGTGTTTAGCAAATACAGCTACGAAACGGAATTGGCTAAACACGGTGATAATTGCATCAAGAAATCTGCAGGGTTATAACTTTCTCATTGACTAATGGGAATGCGGTATTGGTGAACATTCCTATTAGTTAGCTTGGTGCCTAAGATATTCGATTCAAGGCGATTCCTGTCAAATGCCCTACCCAAAAAATGACCCAACAGTGATTGGTGAATTACCCAACTTGCACCACTTGGATGTGCAGCAACCGTGGGTAGTTACGCCCTGCAAGGCAGGCTGAACCCCGTTACGAAACCATGCGACCACTTACGACAGGAGCTCTTCCTAGCCCGTGGACTGAGTGGTGTGGCACTGAGTGACCGAAACGTCACGTCACGTCGCGCTGAGCTGGTGGGTTTTGAACTCGGAGTGGTAGGGAACATGTGGCTATGGGTCAATATGAACTAACCAATAATGGGAGATTTCCACCAACAATAATAGGGAAAACAATGGTTACTGATGGGGAAGCAGGGGTACGGGGTTTTGACCCACAGCCACATCAACCATCAAGATGAGCGGCTGAAGATCATGTTGATTCATTTCCCTAGTGCTCTTCGAAACCGGTTAGTAGATGATTCAGCAATGTTGGATTTGGGTCCTGGCATTTGTTGGGTTGTATCCGACCTTTCCCTGATGGTGAACCACCGGTCATGCAAGTCCTGTATGCACTTTGGGTTCGCAGTGGGGGTGGGTCCCCAGGGACCCACGTGCGCTGCCGTGGTCCAAGTGATCATCAGGTACTTGACTGTGAGATCCTGATTAGTTGTGGTTGATGCTTAGTGTTACGGATGATCATGCCGGATGGTTATCTGATGGTTTATCATGATTGTATCCTACGGAATTTCGTCAGTAGTCACCAAGGAGTATGACAGGAGGGCACATTTGCATGGCCACAGATTGCATACGTTTCCTCTGGCAGGGAAATCTGATGATTAGGAGCATAAGCCATCTATAGTAATAAACCAACCATTTTGAGGTACAGTACCTTATTTCAAGAAACCACCTGACCATGGCTGGTCACATTTCCCACGCCCACCGCAATGTGAACCCAGTTGTTGAGGCACTACTTCCTCCATGAGCGCGCGCTTGGCTAAAGTGGCCGAGACGTTGACTCCTGGGAAGATGGCGGAGTACCACCGGCAACTGGCGCGGATTGGAGTTGCTCGAGCGGGGAACCCCAGGGGGTGACGAGAATATGGATGGTGGGACCGGCAGATGAAACATTAACGTCGTTTGTTTCAACCTTGCGAAACCATCATAAATGAATAAATAGATGAATCAATAGATATTTATATATATATGTATACACATATGGAGTCATCTTATGCCTTCGCGCATATGTCAGGCAGTTCTACATAACAGGTCGAGCCTAAAGTCACAAGCATCAGGCCCGAAGGGAAGCTTCCATTGCCACCGTGCCTTTAATTGGTTGGTTTGTTGTGTCGTTGCCTCCCTGGCAACCAGCTGGCTGTGCTTTCCTTGGCGAACACGGGTTGTTCAAACGCTGTGTCGTCTCACTAAGCACGAAGAATTGCGCGAGTACATGGCATTGTACATGGACACCTTGGCTTCATGCGTTCATTGCTACATGGTTCAACACTCATCGTGACAGGATAAAACCAGGTACACATATGATTGCCAGGTCATCCATCTATGAATGTCAACTCCCATTCATGTACTCTTAGCGTACCCATCAATATCTCAATACCATCAGTACGGCTCAGTACGAAAACCGGTAGTGTATTCAGTGGATGGTCATTGTTGGTCATTGCTGATGAAGAAGCACCATTAGCACATATATGTACAACCTAAACCAAATATCTACATATGTGATCATGCGTGTTTCTTAGAGCTCGTTTCTGATTCTTGACAGTCATCAACCATGATTCACGATGAATGAACCGTCATGAATACATTCTTAGTTACACAGTATTGACCATACTATTTCCATAGTATAATTACAACTTAAGCTATCAAGTCACCGTTGAATTCAGTTCACTTAAACCAATCAAAATATCTGTGAACCCCTATCCTGATAATCAATGGATTCACCCGGCAGGTTATACCCAGGCCGTCTTAATCCATGGTTGTACTAGGTCCATCCCCGGTTATACCCCAGGTTAAACAGGTTACTCTGGCAAATTAACCTGCTTGCATGGAAAATCCTCTATATATAGAAATAGCTGGTTTACCTGTAGAACATGATATGTTTTGAGCGCAAGCAGGTTCATTTACCAAAGTTGGTTCCTGTATCAATTCCCTATTGTTAGTTGCTATCCGGAATTATCAACCCCCATTAGCCACTTAACTATAAACCACCACTATCAATGTTTCACCATTAGTTGGTTCTCAATCCCCTATCATTACCCTCTGGTAAACTAACATGGCAATGGAAAATCCACCATTCATTGGTGTTTTCCCTGGGTTCCACTATAAAATATGGTTCAAATCCATTGCCAAGCAGAATGATAGTTGGTTAACGGACCTATTATAGTTGGTTCACTATAAACCACCACTATTAATGATAGTCGGTTCTCAATCCCGTCTCATTAACCACCATTAGTCACTATATAACCACTATTAAATTATATACAACCATTAACATTATAATTTACAACCATATTAGTCATCATATAACTACTATTAAGTTATATATAACCATTAACCACCAACATTATACAACCATTAACTACAACCACCATTATAAGCCATGCACAACGGAGGGTGCGTTCCGGTTCATCCACACCCAGGTGCGTCGCGACTTCCGGCAGCATCTGGCAGCTTTGCAACGCAACCTGGAGCCGTGCAACGTGGGTGGTGACGTGGAAGCGGAAGCTGAGATCAGCTGGATCGATTTGGCTATGGGTCAATATTAACCAACGAATAATGGGGGATAATAACCACTAATGATACGGAAAACAATGGTTACTGATGGGGAAGCAGGGGTACGGGGTTTTGACCCACAGATCGATTTGTTGTTTCTTACGGCGCCCCCGCCAGTAGTTGCCAATCTCTAGTCGAAAAACCATGCGCCTCTCAAGTCACAGCGTTGAATGTTCACAGAAAGAGCTTGTGATTTGAAGAGGATATGGGATTTTGTCAGTAAACATGCTTCAGATGAACAGAATTGTGTAGAGAGATCTGCGCATAGGTAAACATATACATAGACTTATACATAGTAAGAAGTGTATAGATATATGTCTATGTCACTTTACAGATACACATATGTACACATATGTATCAATATTTTTACAGCTATTCATCCTGGAGGGAACATTTTGATGGGGATGCGTAGGCGCCTGTTAGCTTTGTTCCGAAGAGGGATGATAATCCTCCTGGATTTAATCACACATCGAATATCCGCGGCGTACTACCTCTTCTTGCTTGTTTTGCATCCTACATGGCCAAACGGAAATGTTAGTAGGTCAAAAGTGTGAACCTTGATAAGAGTCGCAGAAGTCAACGGCCTACCTCAGAAGTCAACGGCCTACCTCACTGGGTTGGATATTTAGCACCGAATTCCACTTACATGTGCAACCATGTATCCCTGATTGTCATCGGGAATCCGAAATTAGTCGTAGCAACAACCGTCAGGAAGCGAGCTAGTAGACAGTCGCAGGTATTGGTAACTCATAGATATGTAGATAAGTAGGTGATAGCAGCCACTATTAGATATCAGTATGATATTGGCTACTAGTAGAGCTACTACAAGCAGAGATCAGCAGAGTATCAGTAGAGCTAGTAGATATAACAGCTACCAGTTATCGCAACTAGCAACTACAAGTGGCTACGAGCTACTACTCGCTACTACTAGCTAGATCTTACAGTAGCTTAGTAGCTAGTAGCCACTTGTAGTTGCTAGTAGTTACATGCTAATACCACTAATAGTAGCTAGATACATGCTACTACTAGCTACTACTAGCTACAGCTATTGGTAGATACATGCGCGACTACCAGTGGCTGCGGTGCGGGGAGGAGGCCTCTATGGCGCAGAGCGACTGCGCAGTGAGTGGTGCCGTCTTGGGCCACCTCCGGGAGGCACGATCGTGCCCTGCGCCCTCCCGTGGGGACTCACGGGCCTGGGGGGCGCCGGTTGTGGGGAAGCCATGGAATTTTCGATGGTTAGTTAGTTAGTTAGTTACAATCCTGATAGAAGCGGTTAGTTAGTAGTTAACTAAGCTAATTAAGTAACTAGTTAACCATGGTTAGTTAGTTGCCTACAGCGCTGTTGCTGGTCAAAACAGCTCTTTTTCTGTCTGATGCCCTGTGTCGTGTGAAGTTGACGATACGTCACTGATGGGGTGGGGTGGGTTGGGGTACTGTGGGGCATGTTAACGTTCGCTTGCCCTGACGTCGTTGAAGTTGATGCTTCATAGAAGTCGCCATCGTTTCATAGAAGTTGTCATTGAAGAAGGATATCATGATGTTTGTTTGTTGGATCGCAGTCATTATGTACGTCAACGGTAGATAGGTTCATTATGTGGTTGATATTGGGGATGTGCTCAATGATCATGCGGTTGAAATATAGCTGAAGTTGGTAATATTAGTGATGTGGGTTGATGATATAGGTGCATTTTCAGTGAGAATACACATGATCGAGTTCGGGGATCGGCTAGCAGTTACAGTTGATATTGTTGCAGACATGAATGTTTGTAGTCATGGTTGTTTAATGGTATAGGTTTGAGTTCTGGTGTTAGTGGTTGCAGAGTTGCTACAAGAACGATAGGGGACGGTTAGCTCTTGCTGTCATCATCCGGCAGGAACCGGTATTGTATACCGTATGAACAACATTTATCACCTGCGATTCATTCTCCACAATTTGGGTGGCTGGGAGGTTTCGATCGGCGCAGGTCGAAAAGTTCATGACTGCCATCTACCGGTTTTTCAAGTGCGTGGACATCAACGGGCAAGGTGTGCCGTCGCCCCATAGCCCACCAGTTGGCTGTTACAACTTGAAGACGTTGGCATCTCAACACAAGTCCGGTTGGTGATATATATATATATATATGTATATAGACTGCATATATATATATATATATTTGCAAGACAGTTGAGATTCGGATATTGTCAAAGCTAGTGGCCGTTATATGGATGTGGGTACCCTGTACCTCTGGTGTACCATCATTAAGCAACCATTGTTGGTTATTATGCCCCATAAAACTGATGGTGTATTCCAGCCAGTGTTTCACAATGGCTCCGCAATGTTTGTTGAAACCCGGGATGCCGTCACACTGGGGCTCTTCAACTTCACCTGCAGTTGCTGCTGCTCAGCGGTCGTATTTTTTCTTGTCACAGGTCCTTGTCGCGGGTCAACGCCAACTAGCCCAAAATGGTATATAACTAGCAACCTGCTGGCAGCCCATATGTAAAAATGCATATGCAGATGGGACATGTATACAGCAATGTGTGAAACCGTTCCTATGGATTCACCGATCAAAACTGGAGCGACGGAATTAAGCACCAAGAGTGGATATCTGAGAGTCGTGGGCGTACACCTAAGTGAGAATACACCCAGCGGCCAGTAATTATATTCAGATATGAAGAGAAACAGGTTGTATATAGGTGCGAACCAATTGGTTCTCCTCTTGCCTTCTTTGTTTGTTTACCAGGGGGTTTGATCTCATGACCGAACGGGTTTTCCCTAGAGGAAGATGCTCCTCGCCTTGTAAAAGATGCCCTAGAGGGAGATGTTTCCTATCTAAACAGATTTTGCTGAACAGTTTAAGGAGCTTCGTCGCGTTCCAAAAAGGGATGTTCACAGAGCTGTTGAGGGTCGATGCGCACATGTGAGGGGATCAACATCTTGCCGAGCGGTTGGATTCAGGCGCAGCTGTGAGGGTCCTGGGTCAGAATGTGTTTCAACAGCGACCTATCAGATGTTTGCATAGACGTTGAGTGCTGCGAACAGGATACAAAAGCGAACAAAAATCCAGCCTAGGGTATTAGTCCTTTGGATACTTGTCAGCACAGTACGAATCGGATACTTTGCATCTAAATTTTGAAGCAGAAGTCTGACATAGCTCAAATGATCCCCTTTCTTCTAGCTTCTTTTGCCTTTGGTTTGTCATAGCGACCTGCGTATTTGTCACTGATGAAGAAAGGCCGTGCATCTGTACTTGCGGATGCAATGTCCCCCAACTCGCCCCAACTGATCTACTGAGCGCATACTGGTCCTGCAGGTCACTGCCTTGGCCGTCAGCAAAAGTGTGAGGATGTCTTCAACAGAAACATGGCTATGGGTCAATATTAACCAACCAATTTCATGGGGGATAATCACCAGCAACAATAAGGAAAACATCATCACCAAATATCAATCAGAATCTCAGATGTCCAAACAACTATGCAAGAAATCGGGAACATCAAATGATGATTAAGATGTCGGCGTAATGTCAACCAATAAAATCAAAGATGTCACTTGATCAACCTTTCTTCGGCAGAGATTTGATAGTGGTAATTCCCACATGGATGCTTCCAAGAACTATGTTTTGTGGGTACCATGTTTGCGAAATCAATTTTGCCTATATTCGGAAATTACACATCAGTGAATAGGGATCGTATGCGCATAGTGCTATGTCATGACTATACATTATTTGGATTGTATAGAGCCTAATTTGTCAATAGGTCACTTCCAATATAGATAGCATGCATCATGGGGAATTTTGTTGGTTGCTCACTTGATGCCATTGCAGCTGTTACACACGCCTATACAGATGTAGAAGGAATCATCAAGGGTTGATGATGGTGCAAGTCGACAACAGTCATTGTTTGCTGGTCATGATGGTTTGTATTGGGAATAATCTACTTGAACATTTAATGCTTCATGCCTATTAAGCGATGCTGTACGTGGTGCTTAATGATAAATGTAATGGTTCATGATTCTAACAATCATCAATTGTCCTCAACCATCATCAATCATTGATGATCATCAATAATCATTGGCCAGTTTGAACCATCTATGATAAGCAACCATAGGTCCTACCTTCCACTTTCACCTCACTCCCCAGTTGCTTCCTGCAGCCCACAACCGGAAGTTCATGGTCAACCTTGATCAATACAAGTTGCTGTGTTGGAACCGATGATGCTTTACAATACTGATGGATGAAATGATTGTTTTTTTTTCTCATGCACCGGTGGTTTGAGAACCGTCTTTCATTTCATCAAAGATGACAATAATTAAGTAGTTTTACCCATCAGTATCCGCGATTATATAATGGTGACATCACTTAGTCATAGATTATCCATCAAGAACCATCAATTATCCATCACATATTCAATCAATCCATCACTTAACCATCAATTTCACATCACTTCTCCATCAACTCCTCCATGAGCTAAGCATCAATTTTCCATCAATTATCCACCCGTTCCATCTCAACTACCTATCACATATCCACCAGTGAACCATCAACTATCCATGATTAACTATGATTAACCATCTATAATTAGTAGTTAATGAACTTCCATCAACTAGTGAATCATGATCAATCCATAATCCATTACCTATGATTAACCATGATTAGAGGGTCATTGAACCATCCTTATCCATGCCACCGGCTGCGGGGTGGCCGAAATGCCTTTGCCGTGGCAAGGTGACAGCGCCGGAATTCCGCGGCCGTGACTTGGATATCCAGTGGTTGGATGGTGGGGTTATGGTGGTGTGATGGGTAGAACCACCATAGACCGTAACCCAACCATAGCCCAACCATACTGTAACCCAACCACAACCCAACCAGAACCCAACCATAATCCAACTATAACCCAACCATGACCCAACCATGATGCGTAATTGAAAACCAGCTAGAAACCACCTATAAACCATGAATTGGCTATAGAACCGCCATAAACAATTTAGAACCACTATAAATTATAAATGTATAGTTGGTAATTGAAGTGACCATAAGCAATCTACAGCCACTAGGGTGGTTGATGTGTGCTGCTATGGCGCTTGGATGGTTAGTCCATGTTTCCACAAGAGACAATGAGTTTTTGAATGGGGGTTGCGGTGGTTTATAAACTGTGCTTTTTCTGTTGGGTATGAATGACGGTTTATACTTGATGGAATTTTGGGCTAAACCAGTGAATGTCCCAGCAAAGCTCTTATGCATGACAATTCATTTATGTTTATGGTTGTTTAGGTAGTGAAACAAAGAGGTCCTGAGAATGTGTATGCCTGTTTGTGCCACCCTTGCTTTTTGAATGGGATAATTGCCGAGCTATACAACCCATGGCTGACATTTCGGCCACATTCGTGGTATTTGGAAACCATTGCTTCTTCATTTGTATAATCACCATTGACCATCTACCAACCATTACAAACCACTATCAACAATATTGGTCATTACTAGCCATTCTTGGCTAATATTGATCAATATGAGCCATTATTGGCATTACTAGCCATGGCCATTGCCAAGCATCACCACCACCACCACCAGCAGCAGCACCACCACCTGCGGCCCGTGTCACCTGAGGCCGAACCGAAGTCCCACGGCGCTGATGGAGGTGGGGGTCTCCGAAAAAATGGCACCATTTGGCTATGGGTCAAGCAGTTAACCATCAATATTAAGCAACGATTTCATAGGTAAAACAAGCTGGTTAATGATGGGAACCAGGGGGACTAAGGGTTTTGACCCACAGCCATTTTTCGTAGGCAATTCACATGGGGTTGCGTCTTAAGATAGGAACCCCAAAGCTATGGTGGGTTTGTTACCTATAACTGGTTCAGATGACAACTGGGGGTTCCCCTATTTTGAGAAAGACCCATGGGTATCACCATTTTTCGTAGGAACAAAAAGGCCATCAAATAGGGAGGTGTATCAAGCGCTGGATCTCCCATTGTCATGACAACAATTCTCTCTGAGATGCCCGTGAGGCCTGTTGAGCTGACAAACCTTGGGTTCACCACCAGCGCATAATGCCAGTTGCCGTACCGAGTACTGATAGCTATTAAGCTTCGAAACGGGCCTGTTGTCAAATTGGTTTACAATGATGGCTAATAACCATGGTAATCATATGGATATATCATCATGGTTATTCTAGCCTTTGGTATTCTTTGACATTTGACAGCCATCAATGTAGATCATGGTTTACCAAAATCATGGGCTGACGTGTGTTGAATCGCCCAGTGAAGCCTTGGACAAGCTGATGGGGAATGATGGGGGGCTGTAGGGATAAGTAGCACTTGTTTTGGAAATGGAAGCGGCAACTGTGCTACCGGGCTCTTCAAAAAAAGCAGCCATCCTGAAGAAACCACCGGTGGAAGTTGTCAAACTCTTGGGCCCCCTTCTTCAATGTTGATGGAGTTTTGGAGCTTCTGCCGGCCTTCAAAAGAACAGCCATTTATGGCCTTGCTTTTGGGCAGCTGCGCTCATCAACATTGAAATGGGGGTGCGTATTGTCTTGGTGCCGGTTTGTCTCGGATGGCTGTTTTTTTGAAGAACCCGGTATGTTCCCCAACAGCTACAGGGTATTTGATACCAAGGATTACAACTCATGAAATGGACTTTCAATATGAATCAGCCCGTGATTGCTGATGATATCTTTGCAAGTGTGGGCTGTGTACTGAGAGGTGCGCACCTAGAGATTTGGATCCTATGGATACAGACCCACCTGCATTCAACATTCTACATCCGCAAAAGAGCGATTTGCACCAGATTCCAGATATTTGGCTATAATTTGAAACAATATGTATCTTCCTCTCGCCATGTTTCTTGGCTTACCATCATGTCTTTCATGCATCCTCAGATCCCAGCAATGACAGTGCCGCAGTGCCAGGTTGGAAGTGATGATTCCGAAGAGGGTGGCACCGCACATGTTTTGATTTCTGGCGGCCCCCAGTTCTTGCGGGCGCTTGATGGTTTGGGGCTCTGCCGCTTTTTAGAATGAACATTGGGCTTTTGTGAAGCCCTTTCTCGAAACTTGTGCATGAAAGATGGAGTCCCCCGCAGGGTCTCCTCCATCTCCACTTTTTTGGGTGAACTCGTGAGTCAAAAGTACGTACAGCAGACAACCCCTGGCCTTCAACAGGGAAAATCGTTGTGTCCTAAGCAACGGCATAAATCTGGAGCACCGTGTGGATATTCAAAATCCATTTAGGTTGCTGGCTTGAGGTCTCACTGAGGTCTGTGGATCATAATGATATGAAAGTCATGCCGCAGTTGACATCACGGAGGTGGGCGGACTTGTCCCATTTCCTTGTTGCTCCTGGGCGGAGAAGGGACTTTTCCAAGCTGGACAAGTTACTTGCTGTTTCTGTTGAGGGGTATCGACCTGTGTGGTCTTTGGTCACTTCCGGAAGAGATCTGTGGGGTTTGTCCATGCATCAACCATGACCATTTCTGGGATTATTCCGATTGGAGAATCTCCATAAACAATAACATTATCACTTAGGAATAATAATCGTTGCTATCACAATGTGATGGGATTTCCCGTGGCATCATTAACAATAAGAAGTTTCGCACATAAACAGCTGAGGATTTCCCATCAGCGCCAACCCGCCATCGCCAGGCTCGCGCGTGCACGCGCCGCGGCCCCACCTGGACCGCACTCTGGCTGGGTACGTGGCCGGGGAACCCGGGGAACCCGTGCGCTGGGACGAGGTCTATGGGTTGGCGGGGAGACTCAACCCATCGAAGGCACGAACTGGCGCGAAACATGAGACCTCCTGGTATTGTTGGATGGATTTGGATGGTTTATATATATCTATATAACATGATATTTATATATATATATATAACATAATATATATATATATTCATGTATGGCCTTATATTTGGCTGGTTGCTTACCCATAGCCATGTCATTGACATCTCTGCAGATTAGCATTGGTAATTGAACCTTATGGTCTATCCGTAACGACCGCCAGTGTCAAGCAATAATATCGTCAACCATTATCATCAAGCCAGACTATTGTTACAGTGGTCACTGTATTCCATTAGCCGTGAAGCATAAAGCATTGTCAACAATGATTATAGCTGTTTGGTTCATCCCGGTTACTAGCATTCGTTCTCCACTGACTATCCGTTGTTGTACTCTGTTACAATCGGTGAACCCAACGGTTAACCCAATGGTTAACCCAGCGGTAAACCCAATGGTTAAGCCAATGGTAAACCCAATGGTTCACCCGATGGTACACCCAATGGTTCACTCCATGGTTCTCCCACATTTAACCTACGATGAACCCATGATTAACCCATGGTTCACCATTCACCCATCGGCCCATCGGCCACGTCGACCCACCAACCATCCATGACCAAACTCCCATGGTCCACCATGCGACTCAAGGCTTGCCTCAACTGTGGCGGGAAGCTCAGGGGGGCCACGGAGGTTGGCGGTGAACGGAGGGGATGGGGATCGGCAGCGATTCATGGGTGCTTCATGGTAAAAAGATGGTGAAACCATAAGTTAATAATGGTATGATAGCACTTGATCATGGTTAAGCATGGTTGATCATACGGGTTGATTCTGAATTTTGGTATGATAAGATGGGTTGATCATGGTGAAAAGTGGTTAATAATGGTATGATTAGTGGTAGAAAGGTGATACATGGGTTGATCATGGTGAAGTGTTTTTTTCACCACACTTGGGGATAGTTATCAAATCGACTTCTGATTTTGTATGGGTTATGGCCACCAGCCAGCAATGCATACATAGGTGGATCATGGATAATTGATATGGGGTTATACCATGACAATGGTGGCTAACAGTGGCTAAGAATGGTGATTTGTAATGAATAGCCATGGCTAATGAAGGGTTGCACTGGGATGTGCCAGCTATGGGGATAATCCCCAGTTTGTTTCAAAACCAAACATCGCCCGAAAAGGGAAACATTGCAAAAGTTCCAACAGAATTCTGCGATCACTCTTGACCATTTTGAGGGGATGACCATCAGTTGAGGAGCCATGATCCGCATCACTATACCATGGGTTAATATTAGTAGCGGCTATGGTACATATAATGATCATCATACCATCAGTAGATCATGCCTATTATTAGATCTATACCAATGATTAGTAGCCATAGTTAGTAGATATAGATCAGTATACGATTATATATATATATACCATACATATCTGTATATACCTATGGTTAGTAGCCACAGTAACCATCAGTAACCATCTATACCATTGGCTTCTAATAATGATCATCTACCACGGTGAATCTGATGCCAATGGTTCGTAGCCACAGTAGCCCACCATCCATTCACCACGAAGATCATGGGGCGGAGATTTGGCAGGTCACAATGGCGTTCTCAGTGAGGGTGAGGCGCGGGTAGCTGGGGGCTGCGGTGCCAGGTACCACAGGGCAGTGATGGGAGATTCATGGTGGCGAAGCACCAGCTATTTGTAAGTCATCAAATTGGCGGAGATTTATTCACGTATTTGTTTGTTTATTTATTCGTTTGTTTATTTATTTATTTGTTTATTTATTTATTTATTTAGTTATTCATGTATTGATTTGTTTACTACCACTATGGAATAGGTCTCTAGAAGCAAAGATATGAATTGAATATGGGTCAGATCAGGTGCAGGTTCCTAAAACTAAGACATTTTGTCACGTATACTTTCAGACCGTTTGCCCACTGCAGCTTCCAGGTGCCATGCTCAGTGTTTGGAGTGGCACCCGTACTTGTCAATTTGAGTTTGCTGAATTAACTCTTCAGTATAGTGGTTTAGAATGCTTAATAAGTAACTAAGTATCAGCTAACAACTAAGGGTTGATTTTTGTAGGTTGGTTTTTGTCGTCGCACTTCATTGTATGGTTTGATTCATGATTTGCGTTGATGATCTATACATCAAAAGTCAAAAGTTTGATCTGCGTCATCAGCTGTTGGTTTGCGTTTGGAGGCTGCATGTTTGAATAGTAGTTTTAGGGTTCAAGTCAAACAGCTCCCTGGTTGCTGCAACGGTGCATGCTCAGTGGTTGCTGCTTCTTTCTGGTTGCTTGTTCAACTATCCCGTCTTCCCTTCTCCCATCTACTGACGTCGTTCGATAATGTTCGATACGTCGTGCGGACGTCGAAACTGAAACCGCCTCTAGTGTGCCACCCACTATGTCACCGCTATGATTCAGCACTTATGCAGGAAGAAGAATCACCAACAGGAACAGAGGAACCCTGAAAACCAAAACAATCGGTTCTGTGTGTAGATCGTGGGTCGGTATGATACCAGCCTATTGCCAGCCTATCTACTGTGGGTTATCCACATCTTCTCACTTTTTTTAGTTGGCTTGAAACATTATCAAGCATTGATCAACCATAGCCGAACCATCAATCAATCACCAATTAGCCACCAATCATCACCAATTAGCCATCAATCAACCACCAACTAGCCACCAATTAACCATCAATCAACCACCAACTAGCGACCACTTGGCCACCAACTAATCACTCCAGCCCTTCCAAGCCCCCCCCGAAACACTGGCACTGCCGCACAAAACCGCCGCGGAGGCTCAGCACTTGGCACTGCACCTGCGTCGGGTTGCCGAACTCCGGGCAGCCGAGGCGTTGGTTAACGGTGATACGAATGAAGCGATTCTAATGGTTAACCAGTAATGGTTAACCAGAAATGGTTAACAAATAGTGATACTAATTCAGATGGTTAGTAGTTGTCCAATAACCATAGTGGTATCAATAGCGATAGTGGTACTAATCTGGTTGGTGTTTTTTTTCATAATTTTTCCTAGTGATTATTAACAGTTGGTTGGTTGACTAATATTTTCATAGGGGTTGAAACCACTAACCAGTAATAGCCATATTGGTAGTAATATCATAGTATAGTAACAGCCATGATATCTATTAGCCACTTATTAGTTATCTAATAACAATAGTGATAGTAATGGTAGTTGATATTCATGACGACTAACAATTGATACTAACAATTGATTCTAGTGATTAGCAAATAGTGAGACTAATGAATTGATACTAATGATGGTTAGTAGATATCTAATCACCAAAGTGGAAAACTAATAGTGGTATAATGATTAGTGGCTAACTGATAGTGGCTTACTACAGTGTGTCATCTAATGACCGTAGTGGTACTAATAGCAGTACTAATGGTGGCAAACTCATAGTGGCCAACTAATAGTGGCCAACTAACAGTGATATGATGATTGATACTACTAGTGGTTGATATTAATGACGACTCACAATTGATACTAACTAATAACTTGATGGTGGTTGATAGTGATACTAATAGTGGCCAACAGTGATGATAAGCCAGAAATTCGTCACTATTCAGCCACCGTTGACCGTTCATGACCATTTTTTCTAATAACTGTCTAATAACCATTACATATGATCTAGTAAACCTTATCATCCAATAGCCATTGGGATCCATCAAGACTCATCATAAATCAACACAAATAATCACAATTGCTATTACAAATATCCCGACATTTGAGTAGGCGAACCTACCAATGATGTTCGCGTTTTGGGTACAGGATCTTGACCCGTAGCCGATGGTTCTTCCCATCGGTGCATGAGACAGGACCGATGTCAGTCCAAGCAACACCCAACCATTGACTTACAACCAGCAAATGATGTGGGGATAGGTGATAGGTACATTCTCTCAAACTTGGTACTTGTGAACATGTTTTTTTAGTTTGATGGGGATACAGGGGGCAAAAAGCTTTCAGCCATTGAACGGAACACGACTTGGCTGGTCTCGCGGGGGGTGATCGTGTTTGGATTGGCCAAGGGGTCACGACCATTTTCGCACACCCGCATGATCATTGTGGGGTCGCCTGATAAGTTCTGGTCGGCAACTCCCGTCGAACCTCTCAAAGGTACGGCCAAATTCGGCAAGTATGCGGAGGATGCGGTGCTCTTAGGGGGTTCCGATGGGATGGCTACAAGCTAGTAGTGGCCGGCATGGTGGGTTGCCCATCCCATTCTAATCCAAGGGTTGGATGTCAGGGAGGTGATATGTTGGAAACTGATCGTTATCAGCTCCTCAAGTCCTTAAGATTCCTGAAGCGAGCTAATCATGATCAACATGATTTGATATGATTTGTCATCGATTTCCCGCTTCCAGCACCTTGGAAGCAGAGACAGTGCCATCAGTTGGTGATGTCTTCCAATGACCTGACCAGCTGCAGCTACAGGGCTTTCCAACATGCAGTGGCTCAAGGTTTTTCGGTGGGTCATACCATCTCTAACGGTCTTTGCTCAACTGGGTTCTGCGGCCAATGGACCGGTTGTTTGGATGGCACTGGGTTTTGGAATTGATGGTGGTTAGCAATGGAAAATGGTGGCTGGATTAACGGCAACAGTGGCGGAAAATAACAAGCAATATCTCAAAAGAAGTCTCATCCACGCTGTTCAAGTAAAGATCCAGAAAATGTAAGAAACTCTTGAGAGATAGGAAACCCGCAAGCACCATCCGTGTGTTGCGCCTTGGAATGTTCTTCTGCCTTGGAGATTCCAGAATCCTCTAATCAGCCGCGCTGATAGGGCCAAGAGGATTATATGTGGAAGTGTTATGAAGTGTCTCTTCTTCAGCGTCATGGTACCCCAAAACTGTTTGCCTCCCCACAAATGTTTTTCCTTTTCGGATGGTGGGACAGGCAGTCGGGCGATGGAGCTTTCTGGTTTGGAGAAGCCTGCGACAAAAAACATCACGTATGTGACAATAATTTGTCCCAGTTGTAATGTCTCCACGCACTACACGTTTGTGCTGAGTGATTTACTCATCCTTCCCCCTTTTGATCTGCATACCAGTGGCTGATTTCATGTATACATCATTGTAAATTGGCTTTTCCTTTTTCTCCTGTGAACATGAGCGCCATTGCACGCTGGACTCCGGTTTGGCGTTGCCTCTTTACGCCTATATGGAATGTAGTCACAGTTTGATATTCAACACACACACACACTCAATGACATGCAACGACGAAAAAAGCGATCCATTAGCCGCATTGTCCAAAAATCCAATAGATTTGGATTGGTGACCTTTAGCACTCCATTAGTACAACGATCTTTGGCTCAGCACTGCATTAGCCAAGTACATCTGGGGATGATCTCCAGCTCCGCGTTGGAATGCTGAGGTTGGGACTCATGGTGAGGGCTGATGTTCAAAGCCGTGGCACAGCCAAAGTTCCGGAATGCCCATGCGGCTTAGCAAGCCAAAATGGTTTATAAGCAATGGGAATGCTCATTGGAATGTCGCACATGGGAATACTCATTGGAAAATTGGTCAATTCATGGTTGCAGCAATGAACAGCTGAATGGAAGCTGATCCGGTTCAATCAACTGGTGACGTGTTTCTCCTGAGATCAATCAAATGAAATCATCGAACAGCCCCGCAAAAACTACTTGATTATCATCGGAGCTGTCAGAAAGTTTTACCTGTGTTGGCGCAACAACTAATCAAATGAGAACAGAAGCAGACCATTATCATCCATTGGCCCGCCAATCAAAAAACTCAGCAGAAATGTGTTTTTTTGGCTTGGGAGCTAGTAGCCAACCTGGTATGGCTGGGATTGGTCTTGCCAACACGGGTTGGATCGCATGGGCAATAGCCAAACAGGGATGGCATGTGACAAACAGTAGGGGCATTGATTATGCAAGGACGGTAGGATCATCTATAGATGTCAGGATTCTACGATTTCTTGACCCTTTTACTGCAAGGACAATTATGTGTCTAGATGCCATGCAAGGGTTCAAATTTGCAAAATGGCCATGTACTTGTGCATATGTGTATCTTGGGGCTAGAAGTCAGCGGATACTTAGGAATCTTGACAGCGTTTGAGGGGTTTTCTCTGACATATCTAGATGAAGGATAAGTCAATACCAGGTGGGCGGATATCAACCCGCCACTAGTTGTCTGGTTGGAGGAATCAAACTCCTTTTGAATAGGCTTTATGAAGCTTCAAACATGAATGCAAATCACCCAGCTGAGCATGTTTGGCGCGGTCAGGTCAGATCAATTTCAAGAGGATGTGCCGACACACGGCTCCCGCTCTAGAGTCATAGGCCGTGGATGACACCAGATCGTCAGGCGGCGTACTTGTGCTTTTTAGTCTCGAGTAGACTGGCTTTGAAAATGGCGGCAAGGGCCGATGTCATGTGGGACGCCCCATCCCAGTTGGCACCACCCTCTTGGGGCGAAGCATGTAACTCGAGGTGCCAGTTATCATGACAAGTCACCCACCATTCTTCTTGATTCTCAAACAGAGCACGTGGATCCAATTCTGAGAGCTTGTGATTGCAGACCCGAGAAGACCGCCCATGGTTCCGGGTTCACAGACCTTTTGGAGTATATAATACGGGTGTGCACGTCACAAAGTCATTGAACCACTGAACCACCAAGATCGGACCAAATGCGTTCTGGTCGTTTCAAACCTTTGTTCCCAGAGTGTCACTCTGAGATGATTCTGCCCTGAGTTCCCAAGACCCCAAGAGCTGCAATGGTGGTCGTATCCTGTCCCCCTCATCACATGGCTTGCGGGGGAGTTCTAAGTAGCTGCCTTGAACCATGTTTTGGGCGCGCCAGGGAGGCGTCTGCAAGGCGGTCCTGGAGCGGGAGCAGCATTTCATTGGCAGATTTCAATGAAGAAAACGGGGAGATTTCACACAGCTGAAATTGATGCCACGGATAGGAAGGGAAACTGGCGCTTAAGAGTATCAACTAATGATAATATTAACAAACATCATTTGATACCAACAGCAGTAAAAGGCAAATGCCAACTAATAGGCTGACGTGGGCATGTCCGAAGTGGCTCCCATCCCTGGGCAAGCCATCAGTGGTTAGGCTGCACTGTTTTCTTCCAGGTAGGCCTCCCTGAGCTGTCAGATGATCAACTAGGGAGAGGACCCCCCAGCATCATGTGATTCAACAAACATAGTGACCCATCAACGAAACCCGTGGATAGGTCTGGTTATCAGGATTCAACCAGCAGGGTGGGAAGATCCAACATCCCTATTATTCTCAGTACAATATATCAATACTTTTCTATATTAGTATTACTGATCATTATCATTGTCACATAAATCTGTCTATAATTATTCTATTTGACATATTTTGATATATCGTAATATGTTTTCATGATTATTATCATTGTCAAACCATAAGATTACCATGTAAAATAATTGCCCTTCATGGTTTTCTCCTTATGATTATCATTGTAGCTACGATGGTCATGGTATCTCCTTTCATTGTTACACTTACCATTTCATAATTCATATAATCATGATCCATATTAGATATGAACTCCATATGATCACAATTGCTATATCATTATAACAATCAAAAACAATCATGATAATCATAGTGGATACCAACGGTGTCTCGCTTTGATTTGCCGGGACAACGGGAACTAGGTCGTCTTGAACGTTTAGCCACACGGTGATCTTATGATCATTCTAATTTGACGATGTAGATTTGATATTATTATGATACTGATCATATGATACCACAATACCAAATTGGTATCATATTTATTGAAGATACCCTATTTATTGAAGATACCATAGGATACTCATTTGATAAATATGGTTAGTGACACCATATGATTATTGCACAGCTGTGGTTACTTCTCTGATCATCGTTAGCCGACCAGGCCAAACTTGCGGGAACGCTCTCCAGCGCCTGCGGGCAATGCCGCTGCACGTGGGGAGAAGGTGGCCTGCCATGCATAGGAACAGCCCTCAACCATCGTGTGTGCTTGTGTAATGTACCGCCATCAACGGTGCTTGTCTGGAGATCCCTTCTGGAACCTCTGTGAAGGCCCGTTTCAAAGGCAATTCGCACACGCACAAGTGGTGGATTTGTCAGCCATGAAAATAGGAAAGCATGAAATTTGTGGCAAACATGTTGCTTGGCAAGAGGTGAATAGATCTCAAGAGTGTCAAATGCCAAGGGGTCGTGTTGTGGGGGCCGTTTTGCACCGAAGGGTTTATCAAAAGAAACCCCCAGTACAAAGTCTACTGGGTTTATCTACCGTGCCATTCATGCCCGGTTGTTGTCACAAGGGGATGGAATTTCCTGCCCTCCGCCACTCATCGCTCCTTTCAGAGGCCTCTGGTGCCAAATCAAGGTGCCGCACGGGGAACGGTAATGGCAGATGACTGGCTGGCTATGTGATTCGTTGTTTTGGATGTACATGCACTCATACAAAATGCATTTTGCAAGTGTACTGTAACATGTACAAGTACGTGTAGATGCTGATCAGCAACTGATTACAATTGCTGTATTTTTGTGCATGTGCATATATTTAGAGGTAAAAGCCGCCAGCTCGGGATCTAGGAGCAGGACTGAGACAGTTGTGACCCATCCAGAAAGGTATCGTCACGCGTGCAGTCGTTTGTGGACAATTGGGACCTGAACCACCGCAGAGTGCAGACCACGGGTACTTGGCGGTTTTTTCCAAAATGACCAGATGGAAGATTCAGGATCCTGACTGGAATGTACATTTGGACGCCTATTTCTCTGGGTAGACACCTGGCAAGTCTGTTTCCACCTGCCCAACGACGTGCGGTAGCTCTTGCCTCGCGCAGGCCGAGCTGTTCGTTGCAAACAGGGCTGTGGGCTCTGATCATTTTCACCGTGCTGGTGCAATGCTCAGTGGCAGCTGGGTGGTGCGCGTGGGGGGCGAGGCTTGCAGATATTGTGTTACCCAAGGTGCTGCACAAAACTGCTTGATGAAATCTTGATAAAACTGGTTGATTACATTTTTGATGAAAGCATTTGATAGTTAGTAGTTGGTGTTTTGATTTTTCGGGATCCACAACAGAGGTTTTTATACAACACAGCTCTTACACGGGAACGCCTGCTCGGATTTATCCGTCCCCGAACTCCCTCCTGCCAGGTTTACGATCCTCAGCATCATTATCTCTTTTGCCCTCCTCGGCTCCTCTCCTCTTTCCATCTACTTCGCGGTTGCAAATTTCATCTTGTCTCTTTGGTTGTCTTCTCTTTCCAGTGGGTCTGATGTCTTCGCCATAGTTGCTGCTTAGCTTTCTTTCACCTCTCTGAAACCCGCCTCAAGCCTGGCTTTTCGGTTGCAAATTTGATACTTTTTCCAATAACAAGAACGGTTTCCCCGACTGGATAACCCCTCACCGTTATATTCTTAATATCATCGGTATCACTTAAATCTTATAACTTACGTAATCTATAACCATTACATTCATGATGTAATTAATATATATGGTTTTAATTCATTAACTAAACTAATTAACCCACTAATTTACTTCACCCACTTAATTCATTAATTTCATGGTTCAATTCACCCACGAATTCATTCAATAGTGTTCATGAATGATAGTAGTAGTGGATACGTTCATGATTTAACACTAATTGATGAATCCAGTTCATGATATCATTCATGATTTGATTAGTGAATGAATCCACTACTATCATTCATTAATGAGCCCACCATTCATGATTTAACTAATATGATTTAATGTCATTTAATATGTATTAACTATTCATGATTTAATGAGATCACATCCATCCATGGATGTCTTTGGCTTGGCTCGGTGCCAAGTCGCGCCCGGGCCGAGGTGGGCGGCGTGTTGTACCTGCAACACCAGCGGCTGGAGGAGTCCCAGGTCCCGAATGGCCAGGCGCGGACAGCGCCGCGCGGCTGGGAGTGGCCAAAGGCCCACGTAGCGCGGCGGGGTTTCCCGGTGAACCACCACGACGTGCCAGGATTTTTCGGGGGAAATTTGCTATGAAACATGAGGATGGTCATCAGCCATTGGTCAGGAATACTGGGATTGAGGCAAACATGAAGATTTTTGCAGAAATTTGATATGAAACACCAGGTTTCATTAGGGTTTTGGATATGAAACACCATGGTTCTGGGGATTTTTTGGGGTGCAGTTGATCGAAAACGAGGAACAATGTTGATGGTGAATGTTGCTTGTTTTGATGCATCGCGGCTTTACCGGAATGATGACTGATACCCCCAAATCATCCGCTACTAGCCATTTATAGTAACAAACCAACCATTTTGATCCATTTTGGGGCTATCCCATTTTTTTAAGGGTATAGTACCCATATGGCTTAAGAACCCCCTCTATTGGATGGTCAAGGATCGTTGGTTGACAACATGAGAAGATTCTCTGTGGGACCGGCGGCAGGCAACACAGGGACATCTGATGAATCGTGGGAAAACCGTAGAGGGCAAGCAGCAACCGTTTTGGAACCAGTTTGGAAGCACGGGATCAAAGACTTGAAGGAAGTATGGGTGTTTACATGAATATGCCTTCCAGACTGGTCCTTCTGTTCTAAACTCGGCGGTTTGGCGTGGCGGGAAGGGGCATCCGCGTTTGTGACACGTGGGGAAGTGGATGGATCGGCGAGAATGAAACGAGCACAAGTTAAAATCCGGCGATGCTTCTGTGAAGATTGAGCCCATGAAAAAAGATTCCCAGAAAAAGAGAAACCGCTCAGGAGACCTGTCGGCGCTGAAAATCACATCCCCTCATGTGAATTTTTTAATATATCCACTTATCATATATATGGTATATATCCTCCCAAAAGACCCAAACGTGCTAATGCGGTGTCACCCAGCGGTGTGTTGATGGGTTCGCTGCAGACTTCACCGATTCATCGATGGAAATACCGAATCGTTTCGCTTTTGTCATGGCTGAAATTGGTGGATTCTTCGGTTCTGTCTTTTCCCCATTGGTTGGTTGCGCTCTTGGTCACTGTTGGTTGTTCGGGCACACCATGCCCCCGTTTGGATTGGTCTCCGCTTCAAACACATCTGTCATTGGTCAGCATTTGTGCATAGAGTTTTCCCAAACAATCGTCATTATCCCATCACACTGCTGGATTTTCCAACAGAAATTCCAGCAGTTCCTGGTAGGTCCCATAGGTAGCCATCACCCATCCCAGTAGTGGATCCATTTTCCCAGTAGTTCCCATAGGCTCATCACACTCCATTGGTAGATCTCCGTCGTTTGGTTCAACTTGGTAGCCGAGGCCGCCTTGTCCGCGGCAGCAGCTGCGGTCATCAATGTGGCTGAGGCTGGGAGGAGGAAACGTGGATCTAGACACACAGGTGGAACCTGATATATGATACTGTATGATGTACTCGTATGATGGTGAATTGAATTGAATTGAATTGATATGTTGAATTGAATTGAATTGACTTGACTTGAATTGATATTGAAATTGGCGACAGACACATTTCTACCAAAATCTTTTTTGATTTTGGGCTGTTTGTGAATCTATGAGCCAACAAAGACAAGCGCAACATTAACGACACCAAAAGCCACCGTCAAAGACATGACAACTGGTCAAAGAGACGACGCTATAGGAATAGGATCGCGCTTCTCAACTTTCCCATCCCCATCATGCTGGTGGCATCTGGTGGCTATGAGTGATAAGTACATGGGGATGGTTCCTGTTACTGTTTGTATGGTAGCTATGGATGATAAGTACCAGTATATTTGGCTCCGTAGTTCCTCTTGCCGAATATTGTGGTATGGCTCCAGTGGTCTCACTGTCATGTGCACAGCCCAGCAGACTGAAACTAGAATCGGCATGGAAAGATGAAGATCAGTGGAATATTGTTAGGAAATAATCCAGAACAATCAATGATTCTGGGATTCGTGTAAAATCGCACCTGAAGACCTAAAAGTTTGGTGCAGATTTGCTCTGGCGCTGACCGGGTATGCTGCCATGGGCGGCATGCTTAACACCAAACCATCTGCATCATTGATGTTTTTGTACCGATTCATCTCTTCTATTGTTACATCCCACATTAGACTCAGTCCCCCTGAACAAAAACTCTGATATCTGTGGGTTCTACACTCATCTTACGCCGTAAATGAACTAACAGAAATCCGATTTTTCTAAACTCCACAGCTGTTCACATTTCTGAAAGCTAACATCATTATGTGGAAAATCGAAACTGGAGCTGAAGAAAATCGACCTGGACCCTGAGGCCAAAGAGGACGCTGTGCCTGATGAAGGCCGTGGGTGGATGGCCAATGGTCAGATCTTTTTGCCGACCAAACCTTTGAAATTGTTTTATTGACATATACAAGGCTTGTTTTCATATACTATTGACAATAGATCATACGAAATCAAAAATCATACTGAAATGGATCATATACAAAAATCAATACTGAAAACAAGCATTTTGATCTTGACGGGAGCACTCAACGAATAGGGAGAGCCCAATATTTCAACACGCCACGACTGACTTGACCCTGTGTGTTTCCAGAAATACTGTAATTGAACTTACATTGTCAGAGCTCAAAACATTGCGTATTGATACGTATTGTCCTTCCAAGTTGGCGTCGCACTTAATTCGAAGTTACGAAGCCCCCAAGTGTATCACTTCGGTACCTTTTTTTGCAAGCCCATAGGCTGGGTAAATCCCGAAGCATGGCTTCCTCAAGAATTGGACCAGGTTGTAGTCGCGCGGAAAAAATCGTGGATAGGACGAGAGATTACGAAAAAGTATTGGGGGTACCGAGACCGACAGATCCATAATAGGCCCCCCGCCAATGAGTGTTTTTTTTTTTTTTTTGACGGGAGGTTTACAAACATCATCAAACTTCCGAGTGTGAGCTCCTTTGTTGTGTGCGAATATGATGAACAGTCGCTTATATTGACCATAGGCCTTTTACTACTTATGACTTGACTATCATGATGATTCTCTTTATTGCATTCTGTCTTGCAACTAACAATCAATACGTGATCGATGGGATTGTCTATGCTATAGGCTATAAACATTCTAATACCAATGATAATCATAAGTGCTGTCGGATGATTTCGAATAATAATTGTACGTGCTGTGATAATTCAATCATTGTTGCGATAGTCATAATGATTCATCATAAGAAATCTACTATATATATATATATACATACATATATATATATATATTCCAATATCAATCATATTCATAGTAGTCGTGCCAATCTATTGTTGGCATTGGCATGGTTATTATGATTAACTATTATATCATGATCAATTGGATGATAGTTACCATAATCCAATTGATGATAAATTGGTAACCATGTGATTGATTAAGTGATTTTGGCTTATATCAGTGCTGTAACTGTAATTCTTCCCATTTGCAGCTGCTTCTTGGGAATTCGCAGCATCTGCTGTTTCCCAAGGCGCCAAAAGCGAAAAAAACTCGCAGGCACTGGGGACAGACTCCAGTTGGTACTCCTGAAACGGTGATTCAAAATGGGGATCCATTTGAGTTTAAAGGGGTTCAATGAGTGATAATAACAATCCTTATCACCTCTGGGGTTAATTCTCATCAATATTTTAATTGTTGTTGTTTTGTTGATGACAATCAGTGAAAAGGATTTAACACGCAACAACTTGGCAACGTCACATTTCTATTTCTTCTGGCGCTAGTCCAAGGGAGTACCAGACGTTTGGCAGCGGAAGTTTCCATGGCATAGGAAACCGTTACGAGCGGGCTGAGATGCCTGGATGACGGAGGGCGGCTGGAATCCGTTTGTTAGTTTCTCTGTCTATATGGCTATGGGTCAATATTAACCACCAATAATGGCTTATAATGACCAACCAAATCATAGGGAAAACAATGGTTAATGATAGGGGAACAAGGGGTACAGGGTTTTGACCCACAGCCATTTGTCTGACTGTGTAATTAGCTGTCCACGTCCTGTCTATGGATATACTGACCTCTCTATCAACGGAATTATGTATGCGTCCATACAGTTCTCTATCTGTTTGCGTGTTTTTCTATCAATGGATCTTTCTACCTTCTAGCTATCTATAGATCTAGCTTTCTGACTATCTATGTACCTGGCCACTTATCTACTTGTCTAACAGTTAATCTATCTATCTGTTTATCTATCTACCAATCTATCTAGCTAGCCAGCTGTCAATGTACCTGTCCATCTATCGAGTCCCTTAGCTATCTATCTATCTACCTACTATTTCTACCTATGAAGCCGTCTAAATATGTAGCTGCTTATCTACCCATCTTTCTATCTATCTGTCAATTGATCAATCTATCGATAGATCAATCAATTAATCAATCAATCAACCTGTACACTGTGTCTATCATTTCCATCTTGCCTGTCTTACACATTTGATGCATCTAAACTGTCTAGTCTATCGAATGTACATAATCTACCTACTTTAATGTAATCTATCTCATCTGTTTTATCAATCTTATCTATCTTATTTATCTCGTCTATCTTGCCTTTCTTACCTATCAGATCTATCACATCTATCCCATCTATCTGATTGTTCTGATGGATCTTATCTCTCTTATGAATCTAATTGATCTTTTTCTATTCATCTGATCTATCTTATTTATTCATCTCACTACCCATACATCTATCTATCCATCTATCCATCCGTCCATCGTCCATCCAGCCATCCATCCATCCATGAATCGACCTCTCTCTCTTTATCTCTCTGTCTCTCTATCTATCTTTATCTATCTCTACTGATCTCTAGCTAACTCTATCCAACTCAATCGGTCTCTCAAGCGCCTCGCCACAGCCGCACATGCTTTTTCAACAGGAACGTATTTGAATTTGTTTACAAATTGTGCACTTTTTGACATCTCAACTTCCAAAAGTGAGCCGCACCTAGCAGAGAAATGCAGCACTTTGCCTCATTTTGAACTGTCACGCGCATCTGCTCTGACATCTCTTCTAGACTACCTGCTGCAACTTTCCATAAGTCGGAGGTTGACTTTCACTTTGATGACCAACAGGTATAGGGTTTTGAACAAATTGCGTGGATACTCTCAAAGTTTCTTGGTGATGCGAAGACCAACAACTGGCAGTCCGTGCTAATTGATGGATGATTTCGAGGCATAGTGTCTTACTTTCTGATATATTGAATTGTGTGTGTGCATACTATATATGCATGTGTTGGTGCAAACACAGTCATTTACACAAAGTGTTGATAATATAAACCCTACAGACACATGTGCATCACGGCCACAGTCTGCTGATTCAAACGACTCGAGGATTATGAGGGGACGACAAGCAACCAAAACCGACAACGCGCTGCGACTTGAATATTCCCACAATAGTTGTAGGAACTGACCCTAAATCGAAAAGTAATGCTGATTTGACCATGTCTTGTTGAAGCTGCAGCACAACCACGTACCATTGAGCTATGAACAACCCCCCCGTCGAAGCCCATAAAATACTGGCAGATGAGCATTAAGGATTCCATTTCATGAATTCTATTTGACAATCCCGAATGTGCACCGGTTGATTTCAGAATGCACAACGCTCAAACCACCTTTCAATTTCTGATGCCATTGTACTGTATGTAAGAACCATGTTTACCCATTGTTGATGATGATGATGATGATGATGATGATGATGATGATGATGATGATGATGAAGTAGTAGTAGTAGTAGTAGTAGTAGTAGTAGTAGTAGTAGTAGTAGTAGTAGATCCCCCCAGAGGGGATAGAAAGCCACCACTCTTTGGGCAGGCAAACGACTTGCGGGCAGAGCTTTCGGCGTTGAAAGACATGGCCTGGGAACCTGGGCTGCGGTTGTGCCTATCTGAGCAACTCAGAAGGGAACATAGCTAGCAAAGATATCAGAAGGGAGAAGAAATGGGCAGATTTTGGCACCCAGTTTCTAAGGCACTTTTCCACTGGTTGGCATTGTGCAGGATCCTCTTTGGTACAGCGTTGATGGTTATTTTTGTATTGCCCCCCCGCTCACAACAATTGATGGCCTTGGGCCGGGAGAATCAACTCAGCAAATTGGTGTCCTTTCGAGTCAAGGATTGATAGCTGATCAACCAAATTCAATCCAGATGATGAAAATGATATTTGTAATCGCTAAATGCTAGATGAACACAGCTAAAGAATATTGAACACATATCAAAAGTCACATAGCTGTAGGTCAATGGCCTGTGCCATGGTGAGAATCCTTGGTGACCAAAGTAGTCTTTGTTCAGATGTTCATCCGTGCATTTTTTGGGCTCAATATATGGAGGTTTCTCGAAATAGAGGTGCCCCAAAAATGGTTGGTTTGTTCTTATAAATGATTGATATTGGATGATTCGGGGGTACCCCTATTTTGACCAGCACCCATATGGTTCCATGGCTCACAAAAATCACCAGGCCTGGTGCCAAGAATCGCCTCTGTGGCAACCACTGGGAAACCTCTTGCTGCCGCAGTGCAGATTTAGATGCTACCACATCAGCTACAAAAACGAACCCGATATGCGTAAGATGACATGCTTATGAGATTCTTGCGGCAATGCCAATGATCTTGACATGGTACCATCCCTCTGCCTTGGTGTGTCTGTCCGTACACAGACACACGGCATTACACTGAAGTTTTCTGCTGATTGTCTCCTTGCGCTGACTGCGTTGCTGTACACAGGATGAGTGCCCCTGTACGATCTCTCCACATTGTCGTTTCCATTTTAGAGATTTTCACTCGGATGGTCCTCATTGGGTTGATCCAGGGCACTAGCACATTGGCAACAGCTGTTTTGTTGGGGACGGATGGGGGACGCCCCACCACAAAGACGACGGTACCGTGGCGCAGGTTGAGAAACATGAGAAGATGTTGAGGCCCAGCAGCGCTGTGAGGGCTGTCCCTAACCCCCAAGTACCAACTTCTGGTGGCCGAATCCTGCAGAGAACTACATCCCAGAGACACATCAATTGTTTTGGTCAGTTTCGAGCGAGAATTTGTAGGTGACAAGAAGGTGTGCCATGCGGAGAAATCTTCATTTGCATGCTTGTATACCGATTAAGAGTCATCTATGTATCTATGTATCCATATCTGTATGTATGTACGTATGTATTCAGTGTCTAATCTATCTATCTACCTTGCTACCTATCTACCCATCTACCTATCTACCCATCTACCTATCTACCCATCTACCTACCTGGCCTATCTACCTACCTGCCGTATCTAGCTATCTAGCTATCTAGCTATCTAGCTATCTAGCTATCTATCTATCTATCGATCTATCTATCTATCTGCCTAACAACCTACCTACCTGCCTACCCACCTACCTACCTATCCATTGGTATATCTTTGTATAGCCATGCAGGTGCGTGGTGTGTGTATTTGTGTACCCATACCCATGAGGCAACCCTGCTTCTATTCTGCTGGGAAGCACACAACTGAGCCGCTATCCCCTGGGTTGAGCCTCTGCGGACGCAGCGCATTTCTAATCTAAACATCCAACTCTCATGACACGACAAATTGACATGGCAAATTGACCACAACATCCGACACCTCCAAACAATAACACATTGGTCAGATAAGGGTTGACTTAGCTGGCTCATGAGATCAAATGAGAATACATTGATAACAGTTGATAATGGCGCATCCATTACAAATAAAGGTTGATCATGGCCATTCTAAATCATTCATTGATGGTCATGATCTGAATGATAACCCATGAATGACCCATCTTATCTGATAAGTATGGTTGATAAGCTACATGACCACTATAAATCATTCATTGATGGCTCATAAGCCAAGCATAAGCAGCTGCTTGGTGACATCACCGGCCCCTCCACGGCTCCTTCCCAGATACGTCATGGATCGCTACGTGGAGAAGGACCTTGCGCAGCAGCCCAAAGAGGGTGTCCAGGGCACCAAGCAGGTGGGGTCCCGGTGGGTGGGTGGCTTGTGGTGATGGTGGGTGGTGAATGATGGCGGCTTAATAACGGCTGTTAATATGGTTGTTGCAATGGTTATATGGCCGTTATTAATATTAATTAATGTAGTTAAATAACCATGATTAATATTAGTTAATAATGATGGTTAATAGTTTATGTAATTTAACCATGTATTAGTAACAACAATAGATGGTTAATCATGGTCAATCATGGTGGTGTTGGTTGGTTGTTACTCCCACGCATCGGACTTCCAACAGCTGGCACCGGCTCCGCGGCAGGCCACAGTGGCGAACCTGTCGCAGACTGAGAGTGGCAACTCCATGGCCACTCCGGCCGAAGTGAAGGCCGAGGCGCGGCGGAGGTCGGGCCCAGTGGTGGGTGGTCAGTGGGTCAGCTGTGGGTGGATCAACCTTGGCTTGTTCACATACCTCAACTGGGTCTGTGGGTGGTCAACTGGTTCAACCAACCAACAAAGAGGTAGGTGAACAACCCAAGGTGAACAACTCAAGAACTACTATCAACAGGTATCCACCAACGATGATGGGCATGTACCCCGACAATGATGGGTATGTCACCCATAGGGAGGACTGATCCAACCATGAAAGGATGGGAATTAGGGTATCCAACCAATGATTGGGGATACAAGCAACAAGGAAAGGCGGGCTTTGATAGGAGATCCACGGCTGAAATGACCGTCGTTGTGAAGTGATGACAGAGATTGAAAACAAAGAATTGAACTGATAGTGATAGTTATCGATAATGTTGATTGATGACACATTTTCCACCAATAAATCGATGATTTTTGCATTTTCTTGGGCAGTCCTAGCCGGAGATCCTTCCCAACCTAAGCTGCCAACCACAGGCGTACCTTGCATTGATCGGCTCCGTCTGACTTGATTGGTTCAGTGTGGTTCAACCATATGGCTATGGGTCGATACTAGTTGGGTCATATTATGCGATGTTCAGGTGTGCAGGGTATTGACCCACAGCCATGTAGCAATATGTAGCAGATTCCGCTTCTGGCGTAGTGAAAATTGGTACCTCCTGACTACCAGCCAGGCGTTCCAATCCAACATTCCGCTTTACAAAGCTCGCTGTAAAATCCACAAACTCCAAGTTTGCATTCGAGCCAACCAGTGGTAGACCTGGTGGAACACTACTACTCGCAGAACGGTGCTGAAATGGATACTCAAACAAAAGTAGTATGTAGTGTTTCAGCCTAACAAGTGCTACCGCATGTAGTTTGAAATCATACTACTGCTCAAACAATGGTTTGTAACCAAAAGTGACGGAAGATGATAAGCCAATGACCCCATGGCGAGGGTTTCAGTTTTTGTGTGTCCCTGGTGAGAAGTTTCCGGCGGCAGTGGATGTTCCATGTTCATGGACGCCTCGGAGCCTCACTCGGTAGGTGAGAAAAACCTAGAGGGCACAGCGGTGGACGGTGGATGGCAGCATGTACCCTCTGGTAAACTAACCTGGCAATGGACTTTTACCATATCTTACAGTGAAACCCAGGGAAACCATTAATAAATGGTAGATTCACCAGTGCCAGGTTTGTTTACCAGAGGGTAATCTTTGGACTGCGCTCAACAAACTTGTTACTGTAACCATCACGGCACGGCACGTTGAGTTGAATTCGCAACTGCGATCACTGCGATCACTGCGATCATCGGGACTCCAAATTTATCCATGTTCCGTGTGCTTCGCCGTTGGCCTATCCTGTTAACCGTTCTTGTCAACAGTTCTAGTCTTGTTAACAGCTTTCCAGTTGTTTAGAACAGCCCACTTCTTGCCAGCCTCACTTCTTGTTAGCAGCCAGTTGTTGAGAGCAAGTAACTTCACCGGTTGATTCTTGTTCACAACCAGGCAAGTTTCTTCTTAACAGCCCACTTTTTCTTGCTAGCTTTTTCGAACACGTGCATAGCATCCCTCGTAGCAGCAGGTCTGCGGGATTGGTGCAACTGAGTATCGATCAGCATCCACCGAAACAAGGGGGCAATGTTATGCATATTTGGTTGGTGGTTGTATTTGGGGAAGCCATGGGATTTTCTATAGCTAAGTATGGTTAATAGTGGTTATTAGGGGTTGTATCCATTTATGATGATTAACCATTGAGGTTAAAGACCGACAACAACGATCAAACAACTACTACTTGGTGGCTGACTAAACATATTGAATATTTCCCCAGTATGAAAAACAAATGGTTGGTTGATTGACGAATATTTTTGGGATGGGTTATAACACCAGCCATATTGGTTGATTCCCTCATGCACTCACACTGAACAATGGATTAAACATGGAACTTGAATTATTGGCTGGCAAAGACCATTAATCTGGACAGCCCTGTGTGGTTCCTTCATGAAGTTTCACCCACTGCAATCTCTTGACCATGATTAAACAATATTAAAGACATCATTATTCACCATCATCGAGTATCAACCATTTATAGGAATAATTGCCAGCCATCCATTATTAAGCATATCATCATCTACAAGTATCATGGATATGATTGTCAATTACCTTTTTGTCATTACCATCTACATGGGCGTTTCTTAAAGTAGGGGACCCCAGCACCAAATCATCCTTTAGAACCATTTATAGTAAGTAACCATCCATTTTGGGGGCCCCCTATGGCTTGAGAAACCACCAAATAGAGACTAAGCAATGATTATCGGCGCAGCAACGTTGCCAGGCTCGAGCAGGCCTGGTGGGAAGCAGGACCCGATGTTGCTCAAAATGGGGGATCCCCACCCCCAAATGTTTGGTTTATTAATGTAAGCGCTTAATATTGGATGACAACTGGGGGCCCTATTTTGAGAAAGACCCAAATAAACGCTGGCTGTTTTCAGAAGCAGTTGATACATCAACATGAGCTGTCTTCGTAAGTTTGGTCATGTTGGTTGCTAGATTATATATACCACTAGCACAAGCCGTGAACAACAGCGGTTGATATACAAAAGCGATGAACAACAAGCGCTGAGAATGTCAATATATAAACTGTTGTTAATCACAATACACAGGAATTACTTGTTGCGATGTAAAACCAAACAGTTGAGATATCAACTAATTATCACAATATATGTTAATTACAGTATATGAAGCCAGACATATACACAAATCTGGCCGTTGTATCACAAGATTCGCCTTCTCCCACGGTTATTGGTGCAAAATGGTATGACAGCAATGACAGCTATCAACTGAGGTGGTTTGAGCAGCTGCGGATTTTATTTCCAGGCACATTTCGTGCAAATAAATTATCAATCAGGACACAAAACAGTATCGGCTACACCATGCCTGCAAGACTGAACGTGTTGCTTACGGCTGTCCTGAATACCAACAGCTATATCATTGCTTTTACTCACTGAAATACAAGACTAGGCTGATGTCCTTTTGTTTCTCGCCCATACCATAGGCGCTATACTGTGTTTTGAGGGACTGTTGCAAGATGTTAGAAGTGGACTCATGTTTGAATTAGGGATTTTGCACCGGTTCTCCTCACTAGACGGGCGGTGAAGCAAGCCTCGACCGCAAACTTTGGTAGGCTTTTATCAACTGCTTTGAAAAGGTTGAGCGGGGTAGTGACATCGAGTTTTCCATGGTATTTAGTGGACGCGCTGCTGCAAGTCAGCAGGCTCCAACATTAGATGGGACCTACTTAAGGAATAGTAATGTTTGCTGGTTGTGTAGTGCAGTACAGTACCTCAAGCTTGTGCATTGGATAACCTGGTTGATGAGTGGAACAGCCACCCTCGTTCAAAACAAGCAACTGTTTCGGTGAAATCTCAGAAAACTGATATCAAAGTGCTTCCAGTCAAGTTGACAACGCCAACTGATCTTAACTGATCTCCATGAGTTTTTTTGTTTTTTTAAGGGCATCGCGGGTACCAAAAGGTGAACTAGAAATGGTAGGCTCAGAGGATCTGCTGAGGTCTGCCGCCTTGATCTGCCTGAGACCAGAATGGTAAGCCATATGAAGGTTATAGGGGTGGTACTTGACCAGCTATGCCCACCGGGAGCCATGGGATCGCCATGGGATTGCCATGGGATCGCCATGGGATCGCCATGAAACTCGGGGCATCCTTTGGATGGCACTGGAGCCAGGCGATGCACCTCGCAAGCGCAAGACGGGAGCCACCTGGCGGGAAGGTGGGTGAGGCAACCAGCAATGACGGGGACAGTTTGGGCGCGTAGCCAACAGTGACCAACAACAACCAAGGGTATAAAACGAGCGATGACAGTGGTATAACTAACGATGACAGGGGTATAGTCACCAATAACAGGGGTATAGTCAACAATAAAGACCAATAGCCAACAAGAAGAGGCATGGAACCAACAATAACCGGGGGTAAAAGGAACTCAACCAGCAATGACAGGGACAATCACCAACAATGGAATGTGCGGATGGGTGGATATCCACCTGTCAGGAAATGGGTTCGCCAACCCCCACTAGAAAGGTATCTATCTTGTTCATTCTTGGGATCGCAGCCGTTCAGGGTCAGGCCTTGACCCATGATATGGCCAATATCACAGCGATGTGGCACAAAAAATAAGCAATAACAACCCAACTGGCCTCACCAATCAACTCGTCGTCGTCGTCGTCGTCGTCGTCGTCGTCGTCTTCGCGGTCGTCGTCGTCGTCGTCGTCGTCGTTGTTATTGTTGTTGTGGATTATCAACCAACAGCTATCAAGCCCTCTTTAGTGTTATCAACTACTACTAGCCATCATTAGCTCATCATTAGCTTGATCCAGCTTGACCTTCTCTGATGCTTCCCGCAGACGCAAGGGGGAGAACCGTTCCCCATCGCCGAGGCTCCAGATAGCTCCATGGTGGGCATGCCTCAACCAGAGGCGCGCTTGCCCCGCTGCTGTTGATGCCACAACGACCGGCAACAAGGACATTGGATCGTTGTAAGTCAACTTAGGCATACATCAATAGATAAGGTACTATATATGTGTATATATGATATATCATACATAACGTATGCATTTTGCAAATGATGTATATGCATGTGTATCCGCATTTTTATATATCTGTAGATTTCATTTCATGTATTGTATTCGCACCATAAATCTGTCTGGAGAATCGCAAATCAGGGCCTACAATGGTGACCTGGGATGGCTGAAACCAGTCATCAGTTGCGTAGGCAGGAAGCATCCAGTACCAACTCCTGGGTCAATCGCGTCTCCTGAACTGTGCGTTTTGGGATGTTTTTCCGGAATGAAACGCGCTGAAGTTGATTTTTTCCACTGATTCTCCAGGGTGCATCCGCACATGGTGAGCTTTAGTAGGGAAAACCACTTAAATTTTGGGGCGACCAATCACCATGGAGACATCCATACGGTTGTCATCCACGGAGCAACGCTCCACAGGGTAGGTGAATGACCACCGCAAAACTGGCTTTCCAATCCAGAGGTCCCGAACCGGCCTGAAACGAGAATCGAGGGTTGTAGCCACTAACCAAGGGGCATAGCAGCTGTGAGAGGGGCTTGAGCAATGGCAAATAAGGACTCCAAAATGCAACATGCCATCAAAGGATGCCTGCAGGAATGCCCTTTCATATGTTTCGATGTCTATCAATGGCGTATTCATTTGTATTTCTGTGTTTCTTTCCTGTCTGAAACTACCACCCAACCATTTTTATTGATACTGCCTCTCGTATTCTATGACCATGATTCACATGGTAATAGCTATTCTTCAGCAACATTCTTATCTATTCTTTCAATTCACTATCGACTGTTAATGGGGTTGAGCAGGTAGTCGCCTTTTTTGATATCATCCTGAAGTGTGTGCCAGCATGATCTCAACCCTGTGCACAGCCCCCATTGGTGTTGCAGGGATCGCTGTCTTGACTCACGTCGTGCCGCGCGCCATGCAGGGCATGACATGACTGCTGAGCCGGGCCTAGTTTTAGCAGTGCAAAATTGTGAAAGGCACCAGTTGTGGAGATGTTTTCTTTAAAATTGTCAAACTAACGTGGTTTAGTGCCAGGAAAAGAATGGAACAGATCATTTCGTGTTATCTCACGTGGGTATCTGTTCGAAATTATGATAAGACCTACAACATACAGTAGCCAGGGGTGTCCAGCTACGTCAGACCGCTTCGGAAGGATCCAAGACCATCATGCCAAGCAGATTGTGACAACACTCACAACCATATTTGGTGGGTGAGATTTTTGCGGGCATTGTTATACATAAAGTCGAGCTAGAAAAAAACAAGCTACAATTCTTTAGAATGCCAACAATTGAGATAGAACCACCAAGTCAGGAGAAGGGTGGCCACGGACATACGATCGACAGCGAATATATCTCGTTTCTTCAAGCTACGTATGACCTTGTATTTGCACGATTGTCATGATCCATTAAGCCCATTAACCAGCCAGCTGCAGGTGATTGCAAAAGGTTTTTGACGCAGCATACGCCTGTATGGGTCTACCAGTGTGGATGCTGCCAAAATCTCCTCAAGCTAATCTGAGTTTGGGGGAAGGTGTAAACGTGAAACTGACTACATAAGTTCCTCCCAGCCTGAACCTCGAAGTTACCCTTGATTTCCCCGGCTCAAAACAGATCAGTTTAAGAGATCTGATCATGCAGAGAAAGGGGTTCATCCCATGATGCGGTGAGAGAGCTGGTAGAGTCGACAAAAAGCCAACACTGGAGAACCATGAAAAATGGTGCAGCAATGATGGAGATAGACCCAATATGGATGTTTCTCAAAATAGAGGGACCCTCAAATCATCTGCTATTAACCATGGATAGTAATAAGCCAACCATATTTGGGGGTCCCCCTATTTTAAGAAACCACCAATGTTCCTCAAGGACATGATTTGGTGGCCCTGATTGTCGAGCAGCACCGCATCCTTTGGGGTCCAAAGAACTGGTATCGGGTCCACAACAAGCCATTTGCCCTTGAACATTCTGGGCCCTGGTTGGCAATTTCTCCATTATTTGCATATTTTCAAAGTGCGACTTCGAACCACTTCATCACCCGCTCAATCTTGGAAACTGCATCATGATCAACACAAGGTTGGAAGTTGACCTTTGAATGCCTGTATCTATTGTATCTGCATGTATGCATATACATCTATACATCTACAGATAAACACATATTACAGTCAGAGTCAATGTGAATTCTGTTATACCTATTCTAAAGACAGGGAAACACTCTTAGAGCCATGCTCCCCATGTGGGGGCACGAGTCTCACCTTGCTTAGTCTCTGGTTCAGTCGCGAAGAGCTTCGAAAACCAGTCGGGACAAAATGTCGGCAGCGATGGTCCAAATTTGTCATCGAAAAGACCTTGATTGGCAGGTAGGTAGGTAGGTAGGTGGGAAGATTGCTCTGTTGGTCAGTTGGTCGGTCGGTCGGTCGAGGTCGGTTGGTCGGTTGGTCGGTTGGTCGGTTGGTCGGTTGGTCGGTTGGTCGGTTGGTCGGTTGGTTGGTTGGTTGGTTGGTCGGTTGGTCGATTGGTCGGTTGTCAGTGGTTGTTCACAGTGGTTGGTCGGTTGGTCGGTTGGTTGGTTGGCTGGTCGGTCGGTCGGTTGGTTGGTTGTTTTGAACCACGGCTTGATATTTAGACAGGGTGGGCGAAGAAGTTGAGAAGTATGTTATGTTCTTAAAACATCTTCAATGATCCATCTGTCTTATCCATAACGCATGCGAACCAACTGCACTTCAATCCACGCCAATGCCGCCCACTTGGGTTGCATTGGCGCTATTTACCAAAGAATCTTGGGAGTGGAGCGAGCCTCTACGGCTGGC
>VSDK01009908.1:142703-162328 GCA_009767595.1 Symbiodinium kawagutii
CGTGCGTGTGTGTCACCTCTTGTGTGCAGGTGAGGGGCGAGTTTGGCCAACTTCTACCGAGTGACCCAAACTCAATGCGTGCATAAGCATGTGTACACTCGCATCAATATTGTGTTCACACCCACCACGCATAGTCAAGGTGGATAGATAAAGTCCAGTGAATCCTGTCGACACTTTGCACTAGCCTTTGGGCATGTTTCTTTCTCCCGGACTGGGACTTATGGAACGAAACTTTCGATCAACTTGGATCAATGCTATATCAAAAAGGTGACCGATTCGAAGAAGCAATCCGCCGAATCCGCCGATACCTTTGCCATCAGGGTTCGAACACCGCCCACAGCAGCCACTCCATAGGCTTGGTGCCGCGACAGGAAGGTGATGGCCTTTCTGGGATGTTTGGACATGAGTTATGGGCTCATCCATCAGTCGTTGGCGACCCTCCGACAATCGGTAGCTTACATCATGAGAGGTACTGCTAATTTTTACTTATATATCCAATGACTCAGAATTATGATTTGTTCAGGTGTTCTATCATTATTGTTGAGCAAAAATTTTCCATCTACAGTAGTTATGATCCATAGTGCTATTAATAGCTATAAGTATGCACTCTAGATAACCACAATGATCTATACTGTAATTCCCTATTATTATCCATCTATAATAATTATTCTGATCATGAAAGGGCCAGCCTCAACCTGACGGAGGTTTCGGTCAACTTGGGAAACAGGAAATGGTCTCTGGCCATGCAACCACACATTTGACATCCGTAATCAATAGTTGTTCTGTAGGTACATTGAGGTTATGGCATATAAGGGTTTCATACATAAAGAATATGTTCAGAATTTCTTGGTTTCGCAGAACACTGAAAGACATCGGATGGTCTTCGGAGTGCGAATATATCCATACAGTTGATTGATCAACCAGCAGAGTCCACTTGTGACCAAAGATTTGACAGTCGGTGGCGGCGACTAGGCACCATGGGTGGCGGCGGCGACTTTGGCAAAGGAGGTGATGCAGTTGCTGCAGAGTTAACATGTGGATGGGTCAAAGCCTGGTGGTACCTACATACTATGATCAATATGTAGGTAATCATATATGTGTACATATTTATACGTACACTTTCGCCATGCATGTATGGCATGACTTTTCCTCATGTGGTATGAGATCATTATGAATTTCATTCACGTGTATATATGCTCCAGATACATGTACATGAATGTATACATATGTATATATATATAATATATCCTATTATGACACAACGTGTATAGATATATACATATTCGTTTATCCACATATGTTCATGTATGTCTCTTCTTAATTCTTGACTCTCGGTTCTCCCTTATTGGTTTCCTCCTTTTTCTCGTTCCACAGCAGGTTGTGCCAATTTCAGCTATGAGACCTTGGAACTTTGGGATACTTTGGGGGGGCATGCCTTGTTGCTTCACCAACAATTAAAGTCAAGGACCCTTGAGACGGATAATTCCTTTTTCAGTTTGATAATCACCAGAAGGAATACAAAGAGTCTTTTGAAGCTACACTTAGGCTTTCTGGAGTTTTGAACTTTGAAGAGTCAGGCGACTTCTTTTTCAATGATACTGATAAGATCAGTGGATCTTTGCCTTTGGGCAAGCTAACACTCATTGGGAAACGGCAATTGGTTGTGTGGGAGATTGCTTTGCAAATGCTGATTTCCTACGCAAATTCTCTGAGGGGACTCTTCCTCTTGAAGTATCCACTTTTGGCGGCAGATGAATTTGGCCCACGAACATACCCATAGTCATCGGCCACATGCTAGTTTATTCGTCAGCTTAACATTTGGTCATTGAAGATAGATTTCTCTAGCTTGTACTTACGTTTGGATATCCTCGTATCCTCATAGCCATCCGATCTCTGCAGGAAAAGGCAAGGGGAAGAAAGGCAAGGGAAAAGGCAAGGGCAAGGGCAAGCAGGAGGAGAAGCAATGGGCTCCTTGCCTGAACTCAGTGTTTCTGTGGTGTTTCCTTTGTGTTGGGTTCATAGGTCCGACAAAGAACCACAGAAGTGGGGAACCAGGGCATGTGACCATGGGATGAACCTTCAGCAATGGGTTCATGTGGTGGTTTCTCAAAATAGGGAAATTTCCAGATGCTCCCATTTTAACCATTCAGAGTAATAAACAAGCCATTTTTGGGTACCCCCCATTTAAAGAAATCACCTCTGGTGCTACCATTGCGTGACCACCACTGCGTTTCTGAGGCGCCCATGACCAAGTTGGGCCGATTGGTGAACGATGGAAAGATCCAGAACTTGGAGGTGGCACCGGTGCTGAAGAGCAGTTTCCAAGCGGCGGTCCACAGTTGTTGATCACCTGACGTGGGTCTACCAGGCTCCTGGTGGCTCCATCAACTGATGGTATATTCCCAAGTACCATTGGTTGCCATCCAACTGGAAACTGGTTTCCTAGAATTTCCCAGATCCGTCCCAAACTGGTTTCCGAGATCCCCCCAGATGGGGGGTTCTGAAAATAGGGAACCCCAAAAATGGATGGTTTCTTACTATAAAAATGGTTGATATTGGATGATTTGGGGGTACCCCTATGACTTGAAAAACATTGAGAAACCACCAGATGAGTCCTGAACGGTTCCTAGGGATCCGTGGGGATCCCTGTAGATCCATGGTCTTCAGATCCTCAAGGAGTGCTCGCAAGTGAAGAGGTCTGGCACTGCGATTGTCGCGGTCTCCGCATGCGCCATCCCAGGCGGTCATGCAATGGAAATTGCAAATTACTAGGATCCATAAGCAGCTTTAGCTCATGAATTGTCATTGACAATCCATGATTTTCCCATATTCCATTTAGACTGGAGCTTCTGTGCATTTTTGTGCCCATGAACTGTCTTGAACTGTGCATCACAATGATCCATCACCGTCGGGTCCGAAATGCTCATCTTGGGATCACCAGGAGATCTACCTGCATTCTTTGCCAATCAAGGCCGGGGACTTGCACCATGGTGGCACCGTGGCAGATCTCAGGGCCATGCCGCATCCATTCGCAAGGTTGCCGTTTCTGTATGCAGCACCAGTTGCTACCAAAAAGTTGTAGCTCAGTTTGGATACAAAGTATCGACTTCATAGCTCAGTTTGGAAAGTTGAGTTTGGATAGTTTGGTACCTAGTTTTGTAATTCATTTGGGCATGTGAAGTTTTGGCGTTTTTGACTCGTCACCCTATCCGCCACCATGGGGTGGTGCAGCAAAGGTGTATCACCCTTAACTGGAAAACTTTAGCAGCTGGACCAGCTTGGTGTCTCACCCCGTTGTGAGCTGCAGACATTGCCACATTTTACAGCAAGTAGGTTCGAAGTAGCTGATCACTTGTGACTCCTTTGTCATGCATATTAAACAGGGACACAACCAACGACAATAACGGGGTGTAATCAAGCAACGATATAGGCGTAAGTTTCAACACAAGTTTCAACAGCAAAGAAGTTCATTCTTTTTTGTAATGGTGGTTAGGAATGCTTAATGATGGTTCATAATGCTTCATAATAGTTAAAATGGTCAATGAGTCAATACATGACCAATAATGCTCAAGAATGGTCAATGGCTACAACAGTTCACCAACGCGATTCTTTGTTGTAGCTCACCATGAATAACCATTATCAACCATTGGAAACCATTATGAACCATCATCAATAACCCATCATAACCATTGGTCATAAGCCATGAATGGTTGCGTCTCGCATTATTTGTTGCTACTTTGCAGTGGACCACGTTGAGATGGATTGAAATGACCCAACTTTCCCACGGCTCCATTCATGCATACATTAGATATGAAAATGTCTACTATAGCCCGTAGGTTTTTAGTTGATATATACATAGATAGATAAACAGATAAACATGAGTATATATATATATATATATACATACATACATACATACATACATACATATGAAAATAGCAGATAAGAACCTACAGAAGTTGACCGTGGCCAACATGTGATGCAAAGTTTGAAGTGGCCATGCCTTCAGATTCAAATAATAACTTGAATAACAGACATACTTTTTTTAAAATTCAGCTTAATGATTTAGATAACCTGCTGATACTCAAACTGCACAATTCCGTTCTAAGCAGCCATTCTAGAATTGTTAAACCTCAATAGCAATGGTATATTCAATCGGAAAGACAGCCCCTCTGGGCTAGTTTGCCAAAGAGTATCTAATTATAAGGATGTCTAATGTCAATGCGGGCAGCTTTTTTCTTCACTATAGGTAAGTTGTCGGCAGCTCATATGCTTGCAACTCTTTGACATGTGGTTGACCAACCAGGTGATACCTGCTGAAGTTGTTTGTGCAACAGGTTGTACATGATACCAGAGGTGGTAACTGGTAACTGCTTATTCTACCTATCCCACCAGATGACCACAAATGGCCTTTTTGCCAACAGATTTGATTTGATATGCTATGCCATCCATCGCACCCAAAAAGGGCCCCGCATGGCCCTGCAGGAGCCAGAGATCATTGATCACTTCTACCCACCAGGCTCTTTGAAGGTCAGGGGTCCCGTCTGCTTGATTCCTTGGTCGGCTCTCCTATCAGCTCACCCAAGAGAACGAAGGGAATCAGGAACGATGGGAGGCCGACTTGTGGCATCTTTTGGCAAAAAAATCTTGACAAGCACTTTTAACTGTTAACATGAATGACCGTCATTGACCGCTCTTCCATTTTCGCAAAGGAATCATTGCTTTCCATCATGTATCATCCAGTGTCTTGCACCGGAAACGTTGGATCTTTATGAGCCACAAGGTGTGATGCTGCAGGTTGCGGCCGGATTTTCATGTAGAACTGTACAGCACAAAACATCACAAAACCCCACATCTTTTTGCACGTCCACCGGTCTATGCAGTTTGAAGCATGGAACATGTACCTTTCTATATACATAGACAGTATCAACATCAAAGGCATGCACATATCAATTCACATACACCCGTGTGCACTTGTACACATTTGCATCTGTATGTATGAGAATACATGTGTTGGTAAGTTTGAAGGAAGCAAATAGGTGCTATATAGTATCTAGGTGGTATTTAGCACAAGGGTATGTACAGCATACAGGAAGTATATCAAATGTAAGGAGGGGTAGCACATATATATATATATAGGTAGCACACAACATATAGGCAGTATATAGAATATGGGTAGTACAAAGCCCATAGGTAGCATCTTTTGATGCGTATGTACATGTATATATATATGTATATACGCATGTGCATATAAACATATACGCATATATACATATATTACACACCTATAAATAAAACCATACATATATATATATATATACATATTTACATAAATACATGTATATACACACGTATGTAAAGCACTGGCATAGAAATACTTCCAATAGTGGCTAAAGACGACGTATGTGGCATAGCAAGCAGACTATGTTGGGCTGTGCCCTGCATAGCCTACCGGCTGGGCTCCGTGACCCGTTGAACACGATCCACCAAACCGTGGGGTCATATCACGTCTGGTCTCCCCCCCCGCTACGGACCTGAGGTGTGTTGTTGGTTGGTGTGGAGGGTTCCGATGTGCTGTCCTAGCACACAGGTGTGACATAGGGAGTATATCAAATCCGATGGAAATAGCATTGTGTAGCATATTGGTAGGACGCAGTATACAGCATACAGCTAGTGGAAAACTAAAAATCTAGCAAGTATGTATCATTATGTATAACACGCGTTGTGGAGGCGGCATCGCAATCATATCAGCAGTACCTAAGGATGATGTAAGTAGTTTTTCAAATTCTCAATATCTTGGTGTCAGTAAACACATTAACTCCAGCCTCTGTAGTTGTAGTATACCACTAGAATACTTTCACTCTGCTTGTTGTGGCTCGAGGGACTCTGTTCATGGGGCAATGTTTGCATTGCGTTCAATCGGAGAATGTAGTGCACTGAGGGGTTTATGAGGTGCACCCGATTCCCCCGTCCTCGGGTGTGTGTGTGTGTATGTGTATGTGTGTGTGTATGAATATATATATATATATATTTGTAAATGTAAATAAATATATATATATATATGTTTATTTGTATATATGTATATATATATATATATTTATGTATTTGTAGTATTTATATACATATATATATATATCTTTTTTTATACATATAGGTTTTTTGAACATGTGTTTGTCTCTTTCTTTCTCGCTCTCTCTCACTCTCTCCATGTAAATAAACATATGTATATATATGTACCCGTCAAGGATGGACATATCAAATTATACCTACAAGTGCTTAGATGGATAACGGATAGACAGACGGACAGAAAGACAGGTTGAGAGTGACACAGACAGATCGGGCCCAGGATGAAGTGCTGAAGATCCACCCTGTGCAGAAGATGACCTCCGCAGGCGACCGACTGTTCCCTGCATGACCAGGGTTCCCAACCCATGGCGTTCGGTTCTTTATGAAATTTATAGGGAGATGAGCATAGATGAGCTAGCCAGCCATTTTGAGATGAGCCAACATCAACTATCGATATGGATCTTTATTGCAAGACCAACAGTGAACAACCATCCATGTAGATGCGGGTAGTGAATGAACAACTACCAACGGTTGCGATTGGTCAAAAACGCAGGACCAAATCAGGCATTCGACAGGGAACCCTGCACAGCAAAAGGGAAAGGGCAAGTAGTAGCGGTGGCACACTTGCCTGAAACCCTGGGAAAAAAACGAGATTAACAAATAGGTTCTGATGAGAGTCCCTGAAGATTCAGGCATGGAGCCTGCATTTCTTCGTTTTGACCATGGCACCAGATTTTGTACCATGTACAATAAATTTTTGGATGAACATCCAAACAGTTTGCAGGCACCTGAAGTTTGGCTCAAGCACTCCAGTCCGGCCTAAGAGCTACACAGACTGAACACATTTCAACCCTTTGAATCCCTTCAACTTCAGCCCATGTCTTTCTTTGGAGCTGGCTCTTTTTTTGGCCTCACTGGCAACCAGACTGGCAACACAGTGCCACAGCAAACCCCTGAGTCCAGCTTCCGAGTGCTGCTGGAATGCCCAGACACGGAGTACTTTGGTGTCACTATGGGAGGTCATCCCAGCGTGCAGGGACTTCTGATTATAGATGTGTTAGAGACCACAGCCGTGAGGAAGTGGAACAATAAGAACCCTCAGCATCCCATTGAAGTTGGACTAGCGGTGCTGGAAGTTAATGGCGTCTCAGAGCCAAGGAATGCCATGTTCCAGGTTTTCCGTGATTCCAAGACTGTGGAACTGGTTCTCAGCCGGGAGCTTTGTTCGAAGCAGCTAGATGTCTTGAGATCTTCTTTGGAGATACACCGTAGAAGGGCCATTGTGGAGGACCTGCTCCAGAATGTATGTGCTGAGGAGCCATCTTCATCCATGCAAGGTCATTCTGGCCAGTCGTTGATTGCAGTCAAAAGACGGGTTTAATTGGGCGAAAAACAGCTTGATTGTAGCAGCATGTCGGTGGAGGTGGGACAGGGCTCTGAGGAATCCATCCATGCAACCACAGATGCAGATAAGCATGCATGCGGCGTTGCTATGCACACATATACAAACATGGTGTAGTAATGCAAAGCCGTGTAAAGTGATGTGATGCATGTATTACCATGTCATTCAACATGGTATCATATGATGTGATGTGATGTGAGCAACAAATGTAAGATAATGTGATCTGTGTATGTCATGATATGGTGTGGTATGGAATGGTATGTACTGCTATGCATGGAGTTCAATGCAATGTAGTGGTCCAGATGATTGGTGTGGCTTTGACGAGAAACATGGAGCAGTTCATAGCTGTTTGTTGCTGTATAGTTTTGTAAAGATGTTCTTCTCAAACGCGCCTCCAAAAGTCGGGCGACAGCCAACCCTGAGTGATTGCCATGACAAATTCTTGGACAAACTGGACCGTCAATGGACATAGAACCGTCATTTTTCTCCAGGGGTCAAGTTTTAAACAAGTTTTTTCTGCTTGGTGGTTTGACATCTTCCATTTTCCCCCTTATGAACCAAGGGTTGGTTGGTTGACTTGCGCAGATTTTCATAGCCCTGGTGGTGAGCACCCACCAACCTGCGACGCGGTTCGTCGTTTGATCCGCGTCCGTGGACTCATTGGTTCGGTGGGTGAAGCCGCGTTGCAGCTGGTGGAGAGGCATCTGGGAACCCCAAAAAACTCAAGTCAGTTTGGGAACCCCAAAACTGTCAAAATGGTCATATGGCTATGGGTCAATAGTAATCAACCAATAATGGAAGATAATGACCAACAACAATAGGGAAAACAATGGTTAATGATAGGGGAACCAGGGGTACAGGGTTTTGACCCACAGCCATATAACAAAGAGATTCGTGGACAACAATCACCAACAACAATGGTTAAACAACTGCTAGTCATGGTGGTTTGTCAAGCCAGTTTGGGAAACCCAAAGTTATGATTGTTTTATTACTGTAAGTGGTTAAACAAAGATATGAACCATTTTTCAGGAATATGAACCATACAGTCAAGTATTGCTGTAAGGAGGTTACCAAGTGTGATGATTTAGGGCACCCCAAAGTGGCTAAAGAAACCACCAGCCCGCAAGGATCATGCACTTGGACCAAGTCTTGAGGTCCCCCATCGATCAACCATTACGGGACGAGCGACCTGAGAACAACCTGAGGAATATACCAGAAACCTGAGATGCTTAATGGTTGATTCCTCGTGTTTCCTGGGTGTCAACCATTACATTCCCCACTTCCCCATACTTTCCCTAATATTGTGGCTGTTTTTAATCCCATGATAGGCCTAGGGTTTACGCAACTTCAGGGGTCGACACCGCAGGTCAGACGAACCGCTTTGTGTGCTATGTCTTGGTGGGCGACACCAACGGCCACATCGGCCTCGGCTCCAAATGTGCCAAGGAGGCGCCGAACTGGCGGCCGGTGTCCAGCAATGCTGGCGGGTGGTTTCTCAAGCCATTTGGGGTACAGTAATGTTATGTAAATTGTTATGATTAACTTTAATAAGGCGGTTCATTAAATTATAATCGAGTGTTTCATTATGGTTTGTTCATCAATTACCATCAATCATCCTTTGCATTAACCATGTATAGTAATGAACAAACCCTTTTTTGGGGTCTCCCATTTAAAGAAACGACCAAATAAACGAATACTAACTGATTATATTCATTGATCCTTGTTTTGGTGGATTGAACCAGTTTTGTCAAGCGATGGTTGCTATGGTAAAAACCATCAAAGCAATGGTTGTTGGAATCCCAGGGCATACACAGGCACATATGATGCTACTACATGAATAAATACATCAATATATATATATGTATTTATTGATATTTATATCTGTATCTAAATACACAGATACATTGATATATACACTTACATGCACACAAACATATATATATATATAGATAGATATGGTAACAGGCACCTCTGTGATCCACATAAACACATTTCAGACATTTGAAAAAATCAGACTTTTCAGATCTTTCAGAAAGCAACTTCTGGCAACAAAGTGAGAGTTGCAAGAAATTATCAGAAAGAAAAGTGGATCATAGAAAGGCCTCTTGGCATATACATATATATATATATATATTATATATGTGTAATATATTTATATATATATATATATACATGCGTATTGATACAGATACAGATACAGATGGGGCCACCGCCGATTTCTTGCCATGGCCTGATCAACGGCCAATTGCAGGTTCTCATTGAGGTAGGTCGTGATTGATACCCGCAGCCTGACTTGTCAGCTACTTTATCCCTTATTGATGATATAATCTTATGGTCGAAAGAGCGATTGGATTCAGAATGAGATTCTACCGCTGCGACTTCAATTAGTCGCAGGGGAAGAGGTCACTTGTGGATGGGAACCCGGCAAAGATTGATCTGGTTGCTGGCTTAGAATTCCTTTTAGTTTCCCTAGTAATCATTAACAAGTGATTGGTTGGTTGACTAACATTTTTCATAGGGGTTGAAACCACCAACCAGTCATTTACTTCAAAATGAATCTGTCTTTAGGTACCTCACTTCTTTGAAGCTAATGGTTGACTGATCTAGAATGCCAATTACAACCGCATTCATGAAACTCTTGGTTTTTGTGGGGCTTCATGAAGCTTAAAGATATTATAAAGGTCATCAGTTATAACTATAAATGTTTATGGCTTCCCCAGTTTTCAACGGTTTCGGACGGTGTGGAATGCCAGGTGGCCACGGCCATTCGTGGCGGCATCATCGCAGCCAAGCTGAACCTGATCCCGGTGCGCCGTGGCTTCTGGGGTAACCGTGCCTTGGCTGCGACTTGGAGTGGTGCGCAGCCGGGGACAGCCGGGTGCAGCCGGATGAGAGGCTCCATTTGGCTATAGGTCAATATTGACCAACCAACAATGGGGGATATTAAACAACAATAATAGGGAAAACAATGGTTAATGATGGGGAACCAGGGGTACGGGATTTGGACCCGTAGCCATTTCAGCGGTTTTTCCCATGAAAGATCGATGAAGCCATCAGAAAAGGGAGAATCTCCTTGATGAAGCCATCAGAAACCACTGATTTTCCCATTCGTGATCACACATTCATGATCCCTGGCAGACCACTCTGGTTGTTGCAATAGGTTTGACTTAAACCAGGCAGCAAGCCCCCGAGGAGTGCTCCATCATTGATTCATCTGGCTTCCCGGGTGTGCTGGGTGCTAAGATTTCTAGGCTGACCATGGTTGGTTTCTCAGAGCTTGCACCTCTCGAATCCTTTAAAGATCATCACATGTTTTTGTTGGTATTTGTTGTTTGATTTTTCCTTCATGAATAGCCCTTTGCGCCGGATATCAAGCGATATCCACAATAGTAAACACTATTTTAGGATTCTCCAGATTTTCAAGTTTTGTTGTTTCAATGTTCCTTATCAATCCATGTGCACGTTCATATAGAGGTCTTGCTGAAATCTATCTTTTTATCAAGAGTGATCCCGAAGGGTCTCTGAACCTTGCTGGCGGTATGATTTTGGTTTGGACAATGAAGTAAAGATTATCTATAGAAGTCATTTCTGCTTTTCTTCATGGAAAAGAGTTCCTTATTTTCAATTCACGGCCGGGTATGTGCTTCACAGGGCTGTGGACGACTGGATCCGTTCTTTTCCCCATGGCAAGATGCTAAGGAATCGGCTTGCCACACACTGTGCCCATGAAGGCGTGGCTGTGACACCTTGCGGTGGCACCAACTAATGACTTGGTGGGAGATCCAGCTGTGATTGGTTCCCTAATGAAGAAGACAGATGAAGATGGGAGACCATTTAACAACTGATTGCCAATTGTTTGGTGTAAACTAGGTAATTGTTTAATTGTTTAACTAACTGATTATCAACCATCATTAAACAATTGACTGCTGATTGATTGGCTATCTAACGAACAGATTACTGTACATATTAGTGTCGAAGTAAATGACCATATAACATGGTGGTTAATTACTGAGGGTTGATGGTTGTGAATGATACTTACGGGGAGATCCAGCTGTGAATGACCCACTATGTGTGATGGCAAATCACCACCCGTTGATGGTTGAAATGATGTTTATTTTTTGAATTAAGGATCTGACACCAGTGTAATACGCCTGCACCTGTTCAGGGATGCCCAGGGGTGCCAAAAACGGTTTGCCCATTGGATGCCGCCATTTAGGGATTCTATGTTTGGCGAGCCGGGAGTATCAACCAAGATATCCGGGTGAAACTGAAGACACTGTGACTGTTGGAAGTATCCCTACAGATATTATTGTTAGTTAGAACAGGGAGTCGACCAAGAGATGCTGCATGTTGAATTCAGTGGTTGAAGGTGCCAATAATACACCAACCACGGGTCTTCAAACAACCGTTGGAAGGATCACTCCGTTGAGCACGGCCTCACAAAAACATTCGTGCCATTACATAGAATACTACAAATGTCACCAATAGCTGCTGGCAATCCGTCAATAGTGGCCCCTCCTTTTCATTTTGATTTGATTTCATCTATGTCTTGCTTAGCTAGCTTGGGGGGTTTGGTGCTCCACCCGCACATGCATGAATACATATGTAGACATAAATGCACATATATATATATGGAAGTGAGTCAAAACCCCGTACCCCTGCTTCCCCATCAGTAAGCATTGTTTTCCCTTTAGTTTGTTGGTTATTAACCCCATTGTTGGTTGGTTAATATTGACCCATAGCCATATATATATATATATGTATGTGGGTGTTTCTGAGATGTGGATGTTGCCCGGTGATCACCCCTTGTTGTCTGGGATGGCCCCTGAAGCCATCACATCTGCAAGCGGACTTGTGATTTCTATCCCACTGCCTATGCTCATCTACAAGTACTGGCACGTCCCATTTGCGGATAGCTCGAAACCTGTAAATGTCCAAGTGCACAATGTTACATGCAATGCATGATTATATATTTATATACATATACATATATATATCTATATATACATATGTGTACGTATATATGCAAGTATACAGTCTAATCATTTGTGTATCCATCCTGTCCTGTCCTGTCCTATCCTGTCCCATCTATCCATGTATGTGTAGATTCCAAAGCACCGGGGCTTCCCTACCCAGGGGCCCACCACGGTGGTCAGGTCCATGGCAAGTGCGGCTCCGTGCGCGCTCGCCTCATCCCGGCCCCCCGGGGCTCGGGCATCGTGGGTTCGCCGGTGATGAAGAGCCTTGGGCATCGATGACAGGCGGATGGTAATGGCAGTGGTTGATGGCAGTGGTTGATGATGGCGAAACGTTGATGGTTGATGGATGATGATAGTTGATGATGGTTGATGATAGTGTTGATGACAGTTGATGATGGTTGATCATGGTTGATGATGGTCCATCGCTGTGATGGTTGAGTTGATGGTTGATGATCTGATTCATGGTGAATTGATAAATGGTTCATGGTTGATTTGACGGTTACTCCTGGTGGTAATAATGGTTTGATGAGTGTCAATGACGGTGTATAAGGGTTCATCATGGTTCATGTTGGTTCTCCAACCACTATGTCTGGTTGATGGTCGAAACGCAACATTCAAGAGTCATTGAGAATGGTGCACAATGGTGATCTAAACAGAATCGTCGATTGTCAAATTATCGTTCCCCTGTCAATAATTGACCATTGTTTTGCCTATTATTGTTGGTGGAAATCCCCCATTAGTTGAGTGGTTCCCCTATCATTAACCATTATTTTCCCTATAGTTGGTTGGTTATTATCCCCCATTATTGGTTGCTTAATATTGACCCAAAGCCATTTGCGTCGCAGATCCCAGGAAGATGATGGCTTTCGCAGGCATCTCGGATTGCTTCACGTGCTCCTGCGGCCATACCAGGATTCCGACGGGCAGGTGTCGATTGTGCAGTCCATCTGTGATGCTTGGGGTGAGCAGACCGAAGTGTAGATACAGACACCAGAAAATGATACAACCACCTGTATACATATAAAAACAACATGATAATTTTGATAAATTTTGTATGCTTTTGTTTCTGGTCTTCTCGGTTTTTCTGCTCCGCCTTTTTTGCTCCGGCTTTTCTGTCTTCGACCACGATGATATTTTGCAAGCTAAAGCCCATCATGTGGGGGCGCTGGGCATCGATACTTGACGCAAAATCAGAAATTCGCAAAAGTGTGCCTGCCACAACATGTCAGTCCAGTCAAACACTGAATCACCAGCGTAAATGACAGGAACAGCGGCAATAATAAAGCTGTAAGCACAGCCTATGCCGGCATAAACAGTAATGAAACAACCACAGCAAATGTGTTCACATGCACAGTATACCTAATTATTCACACTGCCAAGTGCATGAATTACACCGCATATCCCCACAGGTTTATTGGTCATTGTGCACACCACTGGAATCAATCATTCAAGATTCATTCTGATAGGTCATCGTTAACCACTCTCATCAACAACGTAACAATCACCAAGCACTTCCACCATTTATCAGTGAGCATGAAGCATTGACCATTGATCACCATTACTAATTAACCAGTATCAATGGTTGGTGATCACCAATGCTTCATCAATAATCATTAACCATTAATAACCTCAGAAATTGTCAGCCATTATTGTTGACCAGCTAATTAGCCAGCTAACTCACCATTAACATTGTTTCATCAATAGCCATTGCTCCATTCATTAACCATCGTCAACCCCCTATCATCAACCATCATTAAGCATTGCTTCATCAACCTAACCCATACCAACCATTCCTAACCATAACTTCACCAATCTTAGCACCAGTTAATCAGCCAACTCACCAATCTTGGCCGCAGCCCTTACTCACCAGCTTCATCAACCACCCAGCGACCCCGAAAGGTCGGTGCCTGGCTGCGCGCTGCCAGGACCACGGCCAACTTCGCCAAGGCGACCTTCGAAGCCCTGAAGGCGCGCCCTGTGCCGCGCTTCACCCGTGCCAGGAGCCTATGGTTTGATCGTTGGGGTCAATGGTGGGCTTAGTAGGTGGGTAGTGATCACAGGTGATTTAAGGACGCTAAATCACTGGTTTAGTGACCATTAATGGTGGTTTAACAGGTGGTTCAGGATGCTCAGTGGTGGTTTGAATAGGTGGGGAATGATGGTGAACCATGGTGATAGTGATTAATGATCGTGGCTTATGAGGGTGATGGTTCATTTTGTTCAGCAGTGCTTGATGGTGGTTGGTCGGTAGTGGTTAAGAATGATTGATCAATAGGTAGTGATGGTTTATAGGGCATAATCATGTTCAACGACGACTGCTACACCGTACTGGTGGCTAATTTGATGGGCAATCACTGTGAACAGCGGTCAATGACAGTTGCTACTAATGGTTGATGCTTCGTTGATAATGGTTGACTGTGGTGAACAGGGGTGATGATTCATGATTGATAATGGTTGCCAATCCCTGAATATTATGAAGCTTGTCATTTCCTGTCAAATATCAGGGGTTTATTTGCCGCTGGATCTCCCATGGGTCATTATCTACGATGAAACAATGAGTTGATGTTTGTCCCCTGAATCTTTCTCGTGAAACAGTTGGTGACTCCGGGAAACCGCAGAAACTCTGCATTTTGATCATCCATCCAGGACGGGAAGCAGTGGATATCTGGGCATGTTGAGCTCTGCCAGGCCACCTACGGCTACCTCACACCAGATCTGTGGAAGCCGACAAACCACTGCAAGTCCCCCTTCCAGGACTGGAGCAAAACGGGGAGGGCAGCACTGGTTATCGGCTGATGAACCACAGCACACCTGGAGTCAGTGAATTAGGTGCTCTCCTAAACTGTTGAAGAGCGCAAGATAAGATTGTTTGTAAACACGCAAGTATGCACAGTCGTTTTTTGAGCTTAGCCTTCAACTTCGCGCTTATGTACGGTATGTTCTCCTGCACCTTCCCATGGAACCAGGTCAATGATGGTTATGGCTCAAAATGGTCGATGGCTAGCTACTCTCTGGTAACCTGGAAGAGGAAAATGTATCATTTGTCATGGTTTGCATAGAAATGCTGGTTGGTGGTTTGAAACATATTTTATTGCCTATCCCCAGTACTAACAAATGGTTGTTGGTTTGCAACTTTTTCACAGGGGCGGTTCAACCACCAACCTGAATAATGATGAATTGTAGCCGTTTGGTCAGTTTAAATGAGGGTAGTCATAGGAGATGATCCTTTATTTGGTGAGGTGCAGCGGCAGTGCCAGGAGTGGTCAGATTGGCTGAGTCAGTCTCAGAAGGCACCATGCGGGCTGCAGTGGGCGTGTCGCTTGGCCACTGCTTTGCATGCTGTGTATGCAGGAGATATCAGATGCGGACGGACTGAATGTGTACATGAAGACACATGGAGACAAATTCAAGTGTAAGTGAACATGTAGAACATGTATAATTGGAAGTAATTACTGTACATATAGTTATGTTATAGAAAACATGATATGTATCTTTGATTACACACATGCTTATATATGATTATATATGATTATATTTATATATTTCTATATTTATATATACACATATTTGCATGAGCACTCATTTCCCTCCACGCCGACCTTGGACACGAGAAGGGACAGGTGCCCGGCAGCTGCGCCAGGCTGTGGCCTACTGAGCTTCCGAAGAATTGTGCTGCGGAGCGTGTTCGAAAAAGCATCCAGACCTTGGGGAGGATTTGGTCGGTGGGTTGGTTGCTTAGTTGCGGTTGATTGGTTGGTTGGTTGGTTGGTTGGGTTGGTTGGTTGGTTGGTTGGTTGGTTGGTTGGTTGCCATTTGGTATATTAATCTAGCAGCTCCTAGCAATGGAAGATCCACCATTTCTGGCTGGCTTTCCAGGGTCGAATATGGTGATTTTGGATTCACATTTCCATATGTTCTTGTCGGGAAATTCAGTTCCCATCCTGTTTAACCAACAGTTTTGTGGTTCAAGCATTTGAGGTTAGGGAGTCGCTTCCATCATTGACATCGGAGGCAGGATCGTGAGATGGCATCATGGATTGCCCTTTGCAAGGGCCAGCGTGGAGTCGTTCTGGTCACGTGTCTGGGGGCGTACTTCTTGTCCATGGCAATGATCTACCAGATGAGTCCCTTCTTTGAGGTGCGAGTCAGAGACATCCATGAGACCGCGGATGGGATTGCGGCATTTTGTATGCTTAAGAACGCATCAGATTTCGACTATCTATCTATCTACCTATCAATCAATCAATCAATCAATCTATCAATCTATCTATCTATCTATCTATCTATCTATCTATCTATCTATCTATCTATCTATCTATCTATCTATCTATCTATCTATCTATCTATCTATCTATCCTATCTATCTATCTATCTATCTATCTATCTATCTATCTATCTATCTATCTATCTATCTATCTATCTATCTAGTTCACTTTCAAGTCTTCAATCATCTCACTCTATGGCTGTTCGTTGAAATCGGGCCACCACTTGCTCGACAGCCAGGTCTATGCACGGAAAAGCTGCGGTGCCAGCAGCATCACTGTGGGCTTCATCTTTGCTGCGATGCCAGCCAGCTGCTTCTTGGCCAATCTGGTTATGGATGGCATGATCCGCAGGTTCGGTGTGGAAGCGATGATGAACAGTGGCCTGATCCTGTTAGCCGCAAGCTCCCTGGGCTTCGGGCTTTCCAAGTCGGTCGTGGGATGGCTGTGCTGGCGAGCAGTGCAAGGGGTGGCAACGGCTCCCATCTATACCTCCATCAGCACGCGCTTGGCTCTTAGCTTTACCGGGGAGGGAGAGTTCCATCGTGTCGTGGGCCTACAGGAAGTTTTCGGCAACGTGGGGGTGACCGTGGGCCCCTTGCTGGGTGGAATGCTGTTCCAACATGGAGGCTTCGCTCTACCCTTCATCATCAGTGCTGCCTTGCACCTGATGTTCGTCGGAATCTCCGTGATCGGTCTGCTTTGCAAAAAAGCTGAGACAAAGGATGCTGGCGTTGCTGACGTCCCAAGCTCCGTAGCTGAAGAAGTAGGGACCCAGCAATCGGAACAGCCGCACATGACCATTTGCTCTGTGGCCAGTGTCCGGCTGCTGCTTTTAGCTGGCATCTCCACTTTGTGCTTAGGAGTCTGGGGTGCTTTCGAACCATTGCTGGGTCACTGGATACTGACTTCATTGCTCTTACAGTAGTTTGCATTTGTTTGTCAGCTCAAAACGGTTTTCGGAATATGATCACAGTCTTGCTAAGGGTCAGGGGACCACAGCATTCATAACAGATATAACAGTTTCCCCAGGCTTGTGAATTTTTGGTTGAGAGCATTCGCCAAACAAAGAAGCAAAGAAATGAAAGTATGTGTGCTAGACAATCGTTGCATTTTTTGGAATGATTGAGCACACATTACATATCCAGACGATGTTTACACACATGCACATATTTGTATATATATATGTATATATATGAATATATATATATACACACACACATATATATATATGATCGAGGGACCTTTAGGTACCATTTTGCTCCGGCACTCAGCCCCTCAAACATTTAAAACATTTAAAACACAGAACCCCCAGAACCCCCAGATCCCCCTTTCGAATTTCAAACATTTAAAACATTTAAAACATTTACTGTTTGGAGGATTAATGATTGAAATGTTTTAAATGTTTTAAATTCGAAGCTCTCCAAGGGGGATCTAGGGGTTCTGTGTTTTAAATGTTTTAAATGTTTTAAATGTTTTAAATGTTTTAAATGTTTTAAATGTTTTAAATGTTTTAAATTAATTTAAAACATTTGAAACATTAATCCTCCAGACGGTAAATGTTTTAAATGTTTTAAATGTTTTGAATGTTTTTAATTAATTTAAAACATTTAAAACATTAATCCTCCAGAGGGTAAATAATTTAAATGTTTTAAATGTTTGAAATGTTTTAATTGTTTTAGATTAATTTAAAACATTTAAGACATTTAAAACATTTACTGTTTGGAGGATTAATGTTTTAAATGTTTTAGATTAATTTAAAACATTTAAGACATTTAAAACATTTACTGTTTGGAGGATTAATGTTTTAAATGTTTTAGATTAATTTAAAACATTTAAGACATTTAAAACATTTACTGTTTGGAGGATTAATGTTTTAAATGTTTTAGATTAATTTAAAACATTTAAGACATTTAAAACATTTACTGTTTGGAGGATTAATGTTTTAAATGTTTTAGATTAATTTAAAACATTTAAGACATTTAAAACATTTACTGTTTGGAGGATTAATGTTTTAAATGTTTTAGATTAATTTAAAACATTTAAGACATTTAAAACATTTACTGTTTGGAGGATTAATGTTTTAAATGTTTTAGATTAATTTAAAACATTTAAGACATTTAAAACATTTACTGTTTGGAGGATTAATGTTTTAAATGTTTTAGATTAATTTAAAACATTTAAGACATTTAAAACATTTACTGTTTGGAGGATTAATGTTTTAAATGTTTTAGATTAATTTAAAACATTTAAGACATTTAAAACATTTACTGTTTGGAGGATTAATGTTTTAAATGTTTTAGATTAATTTAAAACATTTAAGACATTTAAAACATTTACTGTTTGGAGGATTAATGTTTTAAATGTTTTAGATTAATTTAAAACATTTAAGACATTTAAAACATTTACTGTTTGGAGGATTAATGTTTTAAATGTTTTAGATTAATTTAAAACATTTAAGACATTTAAAACATTTACTGTTTGGAGGATTAATGTTTTAAATGTTTTAGATTAATTTAAAACATTTAAGACATTTAAAACATTTACTGTTTGGAGGATTAATGTTTTAAATGTTTTAGATTAATTTAAAACATTTAAGACATTTAAAACATTTACTGTTTGGAGGATTAATGTTTTAAATGTTTTAGATTAATTTAAAACATTTAAAACATTTACCGTCTGGAGGATTAATGTTTTAAATGTTTTAAATTAATCTAAAACAATTAAAACATTTCAAACATTTAAAACATTTAAAACACAGAACCCCCAGAACCCCCAGATTCCCCTTTCGAACTTAAAACATTTAAAACATTTAAAACATTTACTGTTTGGAGGATTAATGTTTTAAATGTTTTAAATGTTTTAAATTCGAAGCTCTCCAAGGGGGATCTGGGGGCTCTGTGTTTTAAATGTTTT
>VSDK01009908.1:172885-190477 GCA_009767595.1 Symbiodinium kawagutii
GCTCTTCACGCCCAGGTGCTCTAACCTTGTCCGTCCACGTAGGCCTATTCTCGGATTTTCACTGGTCTCCATGGGTGGTGGTGCAAGTGGAGGAGGTGGATCTTCCGACTTCATGGAGTACTGGCAGAGCTGAGGCCATGGGATATGGAATGCCATGGGATGCTATGGTCTGGGGTGCCATTGGCGGATCTTCAAGCATCAGCAATGATGGTTAATGTTGGTTGATGTTGAATGATCCTTGTTCGTGTTGGTGGAAATCTCCTCTAATCTTCTGTTTCTCCTTCTTCCTATTCTTCTGTGTTGGTTACACCAGTATGCTTCCTTCCTGTTCTTCCTATTCTGATACTTCTTCCTATTAATCTTCCCATTATTGTGTTGCTTTTTACATCTTGTTTATTCTTTTCTATTGTCGTTTGCTGCTGCCCTGATAGGCGAAGAGTTGGGATGGTCATGGGTCATGACAACATTTTCCAACTATTCAGAAAGGTCAGTTGACAGGGTGAACTTATGAAACTAAGGGCACAGGCGCCAGAGTTGAGCCCCGATCAGCGTCCGGAGCCGGTGGTCCTGAGGTTGGCTGCTGCTCGCATAGGTGGCGCGTCTGGAAGAGTCGGCGAGGAGTTCCTGGTGCTTTGGGTAGGGATTGTGGTGATGCTCAATCGAAAATGGATAGTCAATGTACTGTGACGGGTGGCAGCGATTGACCCCAGTGTTTATCCGCCAACCCCTGCCTACCCCAAGGCAGGGGTGGCGGACCACCGGAGGTGTGGAACCTGTTCTTCGGCTCCGGCCACGGCATGCTCTTCCCTTTGCCCAAAGCGTTTCCAAGGCAACCTAAAACTAAAGCAAAGGCACAAAGGGTCGTCCAAGGCAACTCACGGCTAAAGTAGAGGCGCACGGGCCCTGGCAGAGCTACAGCAACAGGCCAACACCAGAGCAGAGCTATTGCAGCAGGCCACCGGCTGTTACGGCGGGTTCGGCCTTGCCGTTTGCGTTGGCGGCAGCCGCCGCCCCATCCCCCCCATCATGTGGGGGGGGTTGGCAGCACCAGGGCGTTAGCCCATTCTATAATCATGGTGGTCTAGAACCCCCTGCCACGTTTCCTGGGGGGAATCTCTACGAGGTGCAACGGGTTCAGTGGTCCAAAGCCATCTCTGCACCGGCCTCAATCGCCATGGTTATGCTGGAGTTGTTATCTGGTTCGTGGTTCGTTGCCCCATCCCAAAAATAGGCTGGTAATTAGATAGTCATACCGACCCAGGTTAGTTGAACTATTCAAAAAAATGAAAACAAAAAATCTTTGCAATTGCCAACCAGTTGTACTTGTGGCTTTCCATATCATCCAAACCCTCATATAACCGGCTGGGCATTGGTTCCCAAAGCAAATTTCTGGTGGTAGGCTGGCTGGTTCTAAAGGATGACAATCAACAGTTGGTATAGAATGGAAGCAAACTCATCAAATATATTGAGTATGATCAACCCCCACCACAATGCCAAACTGAAGAGGCCTGGAGTTTGGGGAGCCAGCAATGGCACTATGAATCTTTTGCGCCAGTAGACTAGTTCATACTTCAAAATGATTGCTATCTATGGTTTCCCGATTCGTTGAAGGTAAACTTCATTGTCTGAGGGGGGGACTCCCTTTTTCCCTAATCAGTGGACATGATATCCATGGAGCCTTGCAGCAAGCGATGACCTGAGAAGGTGAAGTTGATACACTGGGCTGATGATTTGGGGGAGAGTCATTTTAGAAAAACAATCGTGTGAAACACCGGCATACCCCCGGTCTGTACTAGAATCAACCAGGGGCGATCCTGAGTGAACACGAAACCAAGTTCCTACAGCTTTTGGCCACTCTGAACTTGATATTCTTGTCTGCGTACTTTGACTGATCCAAAACTACAAGATACATTTGCGCTTCAAGCCAAGATGAGAGGAAACATCCTGAGTGATAGGTTCCCAACCATGACTGTGATTGATCACTTGAAAAGAAATCATCATAGCCATTCAGTATCACCCGTATTCATCAGCGTCAAAGTATTTCCTCTTCTCAAATGATTTCAGCAGTGAGCCCGCGAGCCCCTCAAGAGGCAACAACACGGAACTTCTGCAACCAAACGGCATCGCGGATGGCTTGTCGCAACTTGCTGATGATCGATGGATCCAGCTCCGGCTCCTGTGCTGTGGTTGGTTCAAGGTTGGTCTGTTGGTTGGTTTTTGGTGGTTGTTTTATGGTCGAAAGTGGTTGACAAGCCGTTGATGGGCCGGTTGATGATAGTAAGTAGTGATTGATAAGCTGGTTGTGTGGCAAACAATGGTCATGCCTGCGAAGCTGGTGCTAGTATCCACTCAAATAGTGTTGTTTCCCCTACGCAACAATGGTTATTGGAGGGACCAGCATTAACACACTCTTGCATGGATGAATGCATATATCTATATACATACCCCTCTGAACAACCCAAACTTGGGGTTCAATGGCCAGGTTCAACACTCCAAGCTTTTTGCCATTGGTTCCGGCGCAGGAACATGACCATCATCGTCGTCATCGCCGGCTTTACCATCATTGCAGTTGAACAACCAAGATACTGAGCAACAAACAAAAACATCAACTAACCTACCTACCCACCTACCGAAAGACTAAGCAAGGAACCATTCAATCAACCAATTGATCCTGGCCATCTTGAGCATCCTCCCAGAATCCTCAAGTATGCATCAAAGCGAGAAGCAAACATTGACTTTGTTGACCAATCAATTCGAATGATACTGCGGACTGCATCGCATGCCTCGTCTTCTTCAAGGTTCGCTTTGCTTCCTCAGCAAAAGCATAGACAAGCTTACAGTAATCACTAGCATCAAGTCCGTAGCTAGCAGGTGAGCAGTTTAATCATTTGGGCCACGGACTAGCCACTAACCATTGGGCATTAACCACGGCTACCTAGTTTCTCACGTTTCAGCCATGAGGGTAATGAATCACAATCGGGTAATGACTCAAATGACTGTAGCAATGATTCCCCCAGGGCGGGCTGACAATGAGGGTGGGAGCAGCGGCTCAGCTGGGCAACTTGGTCCTGATTCATTTCACCCAAGGGTCTCTGAGGACAAGCCCGATCCGATCATGTCGTGATGTGCTTGGAAGCATCTTTTGGAGTTAATGATAGTTTTTGCAAGAGTTTGTTTCGATCATCAATCATCATCTGATTAGTGGTTTCAACCCCTTTGAAAAATATGCTTGTCAACCAAGCAGTGGTTAATAACTACTAGGGAAAATAAAGAATGTTTACAACAACCAGCCAGTCATCATTGTGTTGACATCGATGATTGGAAGCATTGGTTGCTGCAATTCCAATGTCATGTGATCAACCATTTCACGTGAGACTGTAAACAATGCCATAGCAAGTATGTTTATTCACAGTCTCCTGGAGTTGGACATAATTTTCCATGACAAAAGTGATTTCTGTGCACCATCATTGTTTGTCAACTATACTTCATTGTTCTTCCATGTTGAGAGAGTCCGTGACACAGCCCTTGCAAGCATGGCCAAGTTGTAAGATTTTTGTACATTATGAATTATCTTTAGTTCATTGCTGTTCCACATAACTTCTCGCGGGCACTGCCCTCAGAGAACTGGAAAGAAAAACTCTTCCACGTTGACGTTCCTGGGTTCATACGATCCAACTGTGAACCAGTTGTTGGTTCAGAACCAAATCAGCACGACGGGATTGGCCCAACATTTGCTCTCGAAAGAGCTGGATTTTTGGATGGAAAGCAGAGCGCTGGCCCAGTGGTTTTTGTTCTTTTGGCGTCAGAACCACCTGTACCCTTGGCTGCTTCCCGAGAATGAAGAAATTCGCTGCTGGCTAGGATGTTCGTCCATTCTCAAATTGCTTCTTACTTAATGACCCAAGCCGCTGTTTCTGTGATATGAGGATTCAGCAACCTCTACATGATGACTATATGTTGGGAAACCATTTGTGTGAGTTGAAGCTGCATTCTTGAAACGACAAGCCCAATGTAAGCACCCGAGAATCTTGTTGGTGATCATGAGATATCATGCCATGGCCCATGACTCACTGGACCATTTGGGGGCCCATTTGAGACCTTCGGAACCTTGAGTCCCTACACTGCGAGCCCGTCCCATGGTTGATCATGGTTCACCCACCGGTGTCACTCCTCGCTGCGATGTATCAACTCACATGGTGGCCATGGATTTTGATGATCGACAGGTCAGCCCAACTCCTGCTGGCTGGCGAAGCTACCGAGCGAGCTCAGCGCTCGCTCCATCCAAGGATCCACGTCGGGGAAGTCCGCGACACAGCTTTTGAATCTCCTTCTCACCTGGCGTCGCTTGTCGGGGCGCGGCGCACTAGCGGGACCAAGGGCTGCACCGTGCCTTCGACATACTCTGTGTCTCGAGGTTGACAAATCCACAAGTAGCGCCTAAGCTGTGCTCAAGGCCCAAACAAGCGTCAGCACAATGGCTAGCAGTAGTTCATTATTGCAATCAAGTTGAGCAGTAATTACTATAGCAATGAAAATCAACTGTGATCAACTATGTTCAAGTGCTACTGACCATGATTACCATTATTCACCATCACAATCAGTATCATTGATTGGCTGGTGACTAACTATTGTAGACCATTTGCCTATGGTCTTATTGGTTGCTGTCTCCCATTATGAAGCATTGCGGTCCATTGTCAAAGATGGTTATTAGCAGCTCAGCATTGTCGAACATGAAAGATCATAATCATCTTAACAATTTTCAATAGTTAATGTAACAATGATTAAGAATGGTCAACAGTCCATCAATTAAAAATATTTGTAACAACAGTTCAGCGGTGTCGTAAACTAACACCTGATTTCAATTCACCCACTGCCCACAAAAATGCCCACCCTGCTGTCCCACGTGGCTTGTTCATAGCTGAGTTCTCACAATACCACTGTGAGGTTTGCTATCTTCCGAAATTGGTTGATATCCTTCAATAACACTATATCATGTTCAATATGGGTGAATGACAGTAAACAGCCGAATCTAGTTGTTCAACGTGCTAATCAAAGATTCATTTTGTCCATAGCAAATGGTGTGGACAGTGTTAGCCATGCACGGGTTCATGTTGGTCAAAAATGGTACAGTGCCATCATCAAGCTAATCATTGGTGAGCATCCCGGCTGACTCATGACTACTCTGCTCTTCAGGATTTTCAATTAGACACCATGTTCCCTACAGAGTGGTACCCTTCGGATACAAGTTGGTGAAACCATCTAAGTAGAGTTTTATCGGCCATAAGTGGTAGTTACCCTACATATAAGTTGTAAACCAACTTAGCTAACTTGGGGGACCGATAGCCCATAGCCACGTAACCAACCAGTGCTGTGTCCAAGATCCCAACCCCGTCTCGCAGAACAATTGCCTATCAAAGTCGGTGTCAGTGTTAGCCTTCGGACAATTAGATGTCTCAAAATATCCACATCCGTCAACTAATTAAGGTTTTGGGGTGGATGAATACGACGCAGTTTAGCATAGCTTGAATATAAGTTTAGCAAGGGCCCCTCCGGGATACATAATATTTGTTGAAAGAGGTTAGTTGCAGGAAAGCCTTCCAAGAGTGCGAATCAAAAGAGAAAGCCATGCGTTTTGAATGGGTGATACCGACAATGAGTAGGTCTATGACACCAACAATGATAACAATGAACAAGCGAGGCAACAAAAACCACTGGCTTTCGTCCAGTCAAGTACCAACCAACACTCTTCGGGTATGTGGATTCACAGCCATGGTTGACAACAGCCATCGTGTGGTACCACCAGCCATGGCCATAGCTGCCAGCAACCTCCTTACATCACGGTGGGTTCACCTGCTGGATGCCTGCGATAGTGGAACTCCCCTGTTGGATCTCCAAGGTGCTTCTCCTTCTTGCTGCTGCTGGGCTCGTCATGGGTTCTGGCGAGGCAGTGAACTGAATTCATGAAAGGAGGACAAAATACCGGTATGCGATACCTATGCAAATGATGAAATAAAGTGACGAGGACAATGATGATGAACATGATGACGATGACGATGACGATGACGATAACGATAACGATGACGATGATGATGATGATGATGATGATGATGATGATGATGATGATGGTGGTGGTGGTGGTGGTGGTGGTGGCTGTGATGCTGATGGAGATGATTATGGTCATGATGATGGTGATGATGGTGATGATGGTGATGATGGTGATGATGATGCTGATGGTCATGATGATAGTGATGATGATGATGATGATGATGATGGTGATGATGGTGACGCTGGTGTTGAAAGTGGTGATGATGATGGTGGTGGCGGTGATGGTGGTCATGATAATCGTGATGAGGATGGTTTCTGACAAGTATGATGACAATGATAAATGTAACGGGGTGTGAGATGGGTAGATGGTTGCCCCGCAATCCACGCTCGCCTTCAGATTCGAGAGGCTTTGGGATCTGTTTGCCCATATCATGCTTCATTTTATTGTAGCTAGTCATTAGGTTCGAATCCGAGGCTGTTGCACTTAGTGTCAGAGTTGTACACCACATACTGCGATGGGCTAGCAGCTCACCAGCATCATGGAAATATGTTGCCCAAAATTGCCAGGGGTCAAACGTGCTGCCGGATGTGCAGATTTGCATACATGACGACTACAATGAATGTTTAGGGCCTCGAGACGCCACGAATTGAATATGCAGCTGCATCTTTGGTCAAGCATCACCCCCTTTATCAAGCTACAAATAAAACAAATTGCACACATATTTTTCAAACTATATAACTGTAACCACTTTGCCAATCACATCGATGTGAAAAGCATCGACAACTAGCAGGAAACCATAAAACAGCTAGCTACTGTTGTTTTCTTTCGTAACGGGTCTACTACGATTGTAGGCGGGCTCCACTGAGTGAAACGTGATCACATTCAAACGTATCTAACGAAGCCAATAGCCTTCGTGCCAAGCCACAAATTGTGGCATGGCTGTCAGCTTGGGCACCTCTAGTTACATCTCCCAGGCGGGGACCAGTGATTCTGGATGGCTTGGGGTGATATGAGGATGGTAAGCTTATTGGCGGTGGTTGAACATGGTTGCACCAACCACGGTTGTCAAATGTTAGTCCAACCATGGGTAGCCCATGGCGAACCAACCATGGAGGACAGGTCCTTAGACTCAGAACCCTGACCTCTCTTGGTTCGTTGGTGTACCTGGCAGAGAACCTCAGCGGCACGGCGGGAAGGTGGGAGGGTTGGACCCAAGGTGACTTCCCCAGCACCCAACAAATGGCGATGTTGCACTTTTCGTTGCGGGTTCATGGCGGGCTTTGCCTAGTTGTGATGAGCATAGGTCCAACTATATCTAACTATACCAACCTGGCGTCACCTGTGCCCCACGATGGAATGATATGTCATCCCAAGCATCATCTAGGAAAGCAAGCTGCTTACGGCGCTTCGAGGCAAACATCCCTTGATTGATCTCCAGGATATCCAGGAGCCACGGGCTGAACTACAATGAATAACCTGGAAAGAGGTCATGTTACCCAGGACCCAGGAAAAAATGCAATAACTTCATATAACTTCTACTTGTTGGGGAAGTGATCTTTTTGGTGAAAACCATTGATTACACATCAACCAGTGTTTTATTGACCATGGATTGACATTCCGTGGGAGAGTCCCATCTTGAGAGGTTACACCCTCTGTTTCCTCCCACTTTCAACCAAGCATGAAAGCCAGCAGTTGGATGGGCACCAATGGAGTCTTTATGAAGTATCAAGATGAGTAATCCCCAAAGTGGGATCCGTCTTTCCATGGAAAATTCGACTTTTTCTGGATCCGAATGCAGATTGATCACTGGTAGATGCTCGGCGCTTCAGCAACAGGTCACCGTCACTGCTTCACTCCAAGGGGCTGTATGACCTTCCCCCTGCCGCAAACCTGGGGGCCCGCGACTTCGCATAGGAACTGACCACGGGATCCAGCACTTAACCAACCCCCAGTTTTCCCTGAATAGCTCGTGATTCACCATCAAGTATGGGGGTTTCTCAACATAGGGGACCCGCCAAATCATCCATTAGTCTTCATTTCTAGTAGTAAACCAACGATTTTGGGGGTTCCCTCTTTTTAGAAACCATCATATGGTGGGTTATGAACAAACGGATCTACCATTCCTCTTCGTTGCATATGGATCTTAGTTGACCATCAACTACCCATCAAACACAAGAGCAACTGATCCATCACCAGGTCTCATGTTCATCCGTATCCAATATTTCAGTTGTAGTGTTGATGCAGCATTCTGGTTTCTCCACTGGTGCTGAATCCCAGCATGTTGGTGTTGTAGAATCCCAGCGACTGTCAAGCCTCAAAGCGGCCTGAGCTTCCGAGTAGCACCGCAGTGATACATGGCCCATGGCTCGACATGGCTGTGGGTTTTTCACCATTTGGTAGGTGAACAACCCATCAGCAGTTGAACTCGTTTCATCAATCTTGGATGTGAACAACAAGGGGTTCCAGAGTTTTGACCCTCAGCCAGATATGACTTTCACAAGATCATTGGGAATCTGTACCAAGCATTAGCAATGACTGTGTTACACAAATAGGTACCACCATTTTTCGCGATGATGCGAGTTCCACAGGTGTGCTGGGGATCCATTAGAAAACACAGCAATCAACTAGCCAGCCGGCCTAAGCGAGCACATTGCCCAAGAGCTCTCGGTTTTTCCCACCGGAATCCCCGCAGGACTGGGGGACCTGTCGCGAATTTCTTGCCTCATGGGCGCTTTACTTTTCCAAGCAATTTGCATACTGAAGATTCGCAGCACAGTGGCTGGCCAATGGTGGTTGTGGAATGATGGTCAACTACGATTAGTTAACAATCGCCGATTGATTTCAGGCATTTATAGTTTTGAATAGAAGACAGTCCAAGGGCTCACATGCCTGGGCCAGTTAACCCCGTTGCCAACCTACCTGCATCAGAAATTCAGCACGGCAGACTCATCACAGATCCCAATTCAGGGTTGTTCAGCTCATCTAGCCTGTAAGTATTGCAGTATCCCGAATTCCCAACTATCATCATGGCAACGGGCCAATACTAACCAGCCAACAAATCCATGTGGACATCCCAACAAATACCCATCTGATTATTTTCTGATTATTCAGAGGATGTGAACAGCCAGAGAAAAAGGTATTGACCCGCAGCCGTTTAGCTTTTGGTCAGTTGTCCCCTTCTCCTGAGCAAAAAATGAACAAAATGAGTACGCTTGCTGGGACGTTCTACTGTATCCATTTCGGTGATCTTCGGTACCGATGGCATGTTCTTGCCAATGTTGTGCGAGTTTCATGGACAGCTTGGTACCCAAATTCGGGAAGCTGACATAATGTTCTAAGAAACAGTCGTGAAAGTATATCGTGGTTTCTTGCCTCCTTGTAGATGAACCTGGCAAGGGACTCCCTCCGAGAGCAGGAGGAAAAGTTCTCCCACGCAAGGTCCTTGCCCCTGCACCTCAGCTGTTGAACGCTGCGAGCTGAAGCGATTTCTGGTACCCAGCTCCGCCATTACCAAGCATCATCAACCCTACTAATGATGGTTAATCATGGCAAGCTATAACATTCTGGAAGGCTTTGTCATCATAATTTGAGGTGCTCACTGCAGCAGTTATTGAAAATTTGGTAAACGTAGATTTTCATACACCGTCACAATTCCGTGTACATTTAAGACACATTGATTTACCCTGACTCTACTTCCGGCCGGTGTGCATCTACTCTATAAGGGTAGTCCACGGAAGAAAGTGACTGCCAAAGATAGAGCATAACTTTGAATATGCGCCCCTAGACTCTTTTATCTTCTTGCGTGGCTTATTTTTTCCGACCTTTTGAATTTACTGGAATAACATACTGCAATCAACCAGCTGAAGGCCATAGTGCAACCCTCGCCCGCTGATTCCGATCAATGGTGGGCTTGTTGTTTGATCTCTCGGGGCAGCTTCATCCCCTCCTTGGAAGCCTATGGTGGTTTAGTAGGGAATTCACTGGGCCAGGAGGGGGGTCTGATGTGTTCAGTGCAGTGCATGTGCCCGGAGATGTTCAGTGTCGCAAGGCTGCAACGATAAAGAGCTTCCGGAAATGATGTCAGACAACACAAAGCCCAGGAGTAATTCTCACCCCAAAAGTTCATCTTGCAGAAATGAAATGCGCATAGAGTCATATCATGCAATGACCCAATGTCAAAAATCTTAAGGACATCAGAAGCACAGCTCAGAGTTCGCACAGCCATCAAACCAGGCTTTTCCTGGAGATCCCCTAAGAGGCCTCGACCAAGCAAGCAACCAACCGAGCAACCAAGCAACCAAGTAAGCAACCAACCAACCACAAGTGCTGGCTGACCTCTATGTACGCCTGCAATGGGAGAAACGACCTCTCAACGCATGCTGAATCATGTTGCTTCAAATACGTGTTGGCTGAAAGGCGAAAACAATCATCCGCAACCACCAATCCATGGCCGATGTGTTCCGCTGGTTGATGAATGGCATTTGATAAGACATGTAATGCTCATCCCCAGCAAATAAGTCTGATTGGCTAATGTTCGTTGATGGATGATGATGATGATGATGATGATGATGATGAGGAGGAGGAGGAGGAGGATGCTGATGATGATGATGGTGATGATGATGATGATGGTGATGATGGTGATGATGATGATGGTGATGACGCTGACGATGACAGCGCTGATGATGATTAAGAATGCTGTTTATCTTGGTGGGCGATCTATGACAATGCCTGCTAGGACAAATCAGATCAAAGGGGTGCATCTGACCTCGAAACTTGAATCCGTGAACGGATGCTTTCTTGAAGTGAGGGTACCCTCAAACAATCGGATGGATACACTACCGAAAATTAATTTGGAAGCAGAAAATCAATCAATTATTCACAATTCATGCTTTTACCTATAAAAACGGTGATGTTCAGCTTCCAGCTCTGTTTTTGCCAGAGGGTGATCTAATATTGATGGTTACATGATTATATTATATTTAATTAATGTTACCATATGGAATTGGAAATGGCTACCCCGGCCCATCTCAAAATGATTGCCACATGATTCAATATTCATCTATTTTAGTAATCAACCATCAAATCTGTGGGTTCCAATTTTGTGTTGAGAAACCATCATGTGCAGATGCTATGTTTCCAGTTGGATGTGGAATTCTCGGGACATGGGATTCTTGGTTTCATGAAGTACTTTCTTTACACAGTGAGGAGAGACAAATACCATGGATCACCCCAAAATCTTGAAAACTCGGATTTCACCCAGTCCCAGCGTCTGAACCGATGCCATGAAAATCACGATTTGGCCTCGGTCATGGAGGTCAATGAAGGGCAGTTAGAAGTGGAGCAACATTACCTCTCAGTGGCTACTCTCGCCACTTAACCTACGACTCTTGGATTGTGAATAATAGTTCATCATATATGTCTTTTGTGACAGCAAGTAGACATACAGAACTGAACATATATGTATATATTGCAATCCTGGAGTAGAAATCGAGTATCAACTTGGATTCCAAAAAGGTCAAAGGAGTTTCAGTTTCAATGTTGAACATGGGGGATATTCTATCGCGCCCCGAAACATTCAACGGTCACTAACTCAACGTTGAGGTGGATGCCATGGCGAGATCCGACGTATCAAAGCGCTGACTTGCAACAACGTCAACATATTTTCACTAAATACTGCTAGAATTTCTCTGTTTCAAGTTCATTGAAGTGAACTTGCACAATAAGTGCACTTACCGTAGTCTTGATTCTACTCGACTCATTCACATCCCTCCAGCTGTCTGGGCAGTTTGTCAGGCAATGTGAATGATTACTGCTACCTAACGTGGCAAAAGTTATCGATGAAAATCGATCCCCCCGAAAATCTCTGGCAATGTGGGTTTGTCCAAAAATGGTCGAACCCCCACATAAATTGCGAGTTCCCCCATATATATTGATAACATTCAATAACGGCTGTTCTGGGATGCTTCGCAAATACCCCTATTTGTTCTGTCCATACCCAGGACCCATGGAAGTCTCTCAGTCACAGCCTGCTCATCCGAGCCGCATCTCGTCGCTGTGGCTGTGAACTCATCACCAGTCACAGTCGTTGAACTGTTGGTATCGACCTTCAAAATAGTTGGTTTATTACTAGAAATGGTCATTATGGGATGGTTTTACCCCACTATTTTTGAGAAACACCCATATGTATATTAATTATCAACATTGTCATTGTACCAATCAAGTGTTCACCTACCCCTCTTCTGCTTTGCCCGTATTGACCTCGCCATATTCTTGTGTAGCATTGACAAGTACTGATGACTTCTGGCTCAAAGAATCATTGGGTACTCCGCGATTACATATACTCTGGGATAGTTCCACGCTCATCATTGCTGTTCTTTTGTTTGCTATCGAAGAAGAAAAGTCCAACTCATTCTCAACCCTGCCGGCTCCCCCTGTGATCCGCCCATGTAAGCCGCCCAAGTCACATAAGATGAAGGTAGTTAGCTGGAATAACCCTGGCAACTGCCTGTCACACAGCAGATTGCAAGTGAAGATCAGGGTGAACACCCACGAACAGCAATTCGTGTTACACACATATCTCATGTGGGCGTGTCTCAAAACAGGGGTATCCCCAAATCATCCAATACTATTCATTGCTTGTTAAGATTTGTTAAGAAACCAACCATTTTGATTTTGGGGGTGCCATATTTTGAGAAACCCCCATGTGTATTTATCTGCGAAGCACCAAGGCATGATGTAAGTCTGGTATGTACTCAAAAAACACTCTTTAATGCATCAATGATCTCATATGTGCGCCAACACTTTGAACCGGTATGCAAAAAGCACCCTTACACCTATGATCTCACATGTGTGCCAATGAGCCAAAACCACGGTGCTGTATGACAATCAACATGGCTGTGTCCCCACAAAAAATGATAATCGATGGATGCCCAAGATTACAGCCAGCCTGTGCAGCTAATACAACTCTTCTTACCGCTTGCTATCCCCAGAATTAGCAATAATTAGTCATCAACCCTGGTGATAGTAAGCAACAAGATTAGATTACGTTCATCCATGCTATCAATCCTTACTATCAACCACAATCAGATTCATCCTCCCTATGTAAGCATGAATCATCCAATGTTGAACATGAATTATCAATCAACCACAATGAACCCTTGCTAACTGTATCTGACCATTAGCAACCATTTTGGACCAAGATTGTCTGTGAAGTCTCCATTCTAAACTCTTTCTCACCACTTTTGACCTTACGACCCGTTGACTTGTAAGCGAGATTGCCCTTTGCGAATTGTGACCTTTGACGCTGATCAAGAATTGTCAACGTCAGCTGTGACTGGCCCTGAAATATCAATACAGTTGGGCTATTAACCTAGTAAGGCATCATTGGTTAGTGAAGAACCACTATCAACCACCATCAGCCACCATCAACCAGCAAGCCCATACTGCAAGTCATAGTACACTCAACAAGTTCAACACTGTCACCGCGCGCCACGACCCCCCACAACGGCACCAACTGAAACGAAGAGACGCCACTTGCAGCCCAACGGTCAGTGCCACTGTGCACACGGCCTAGGACAGCAGACCCGTAGGTAGATTCAATATCGATATAGAACTAGCTTTTAATGCTATATCCCTAGTAGGTGTAACAATGAGGTATATTACAATAGGTGCTTATTAACCATATACTATATTCATTATATTCAAAACTGAAATGATGCGTTTCAATATGTCAATAATCACCCTACAATTGGTGTTTCCCCCTATGATAGTGTGTTTTCCTCCAACAGTCACCCTTCGCGTACTTCCCGCCCCATGAAACCGCTGAGCGAGCGCCAATGGCTCTGATTCAGCCACGAAAGACCCACCAAATCTGCTTGGTATATTGACATCAATGCCATAGCGCTAACGACAATACAAGCAATGCGATCATTTTGATACCATGTTGATAATAAGTATTCATCAGTTTGATACTGAAGTAGTAAGACTTAATGATGATAGTCTGAAAATCATCACAATGAGAGGCTATCACCACAATGATGGGCTTTAAGCATACTATTTTCATAGAATTTCCACAATGATAGGTTATCTTTAAGTTTCCATATTAGCAATTTCCTATCACAACAGGTACAAATCACCATTCGTACAACTCCCCTCTCAGGCTGCTGTCATTCAACCTCCGGAGAATCATCAACGGCGCCAAGAGGCAATTCCGACAGCCCACTCCCTGGTCACGAGGTTGCAGGGAATGACGCGCATGCGCAGCAGGAACGTGAAACACGAGGATGCCTTGGTGAAACAAAACAGCAAATTCCATGTGCTTGAATTCCCCTGGTGCATCCTCATTCACAGGATGTTCATAGGATCAGCACTTCCCAGATTGCAAGGTTAATGATGGTTGAATAAATGGTTGCCACATCACGTCAGGTAGCTTCAACTCATCAACCCTTCCCCCGAAAAAACATCCATCCGCAGGTTTTCAATATTTCACCATGTTTCACTGGACTCCCCTGGCAGGACAGGTAATCAGAGAAAACCAACTTCATAGGTGGTGTACCTGAACTGTGTAAATTCATTGATCAAACTCTACTGGTGAATAGGTGTGTGTATATTTACAGTGCGCCTATCTAAATCTGAATGCAAGTATGTGTAAATATGCACAATACAATCAAGTGCATTTATCAGGAATACATATGTACATGGTAATTTTTATGTGTCCAGAATTCCTTTGATTCGTTTTCATCCTGTACTCCTTCCACTGATCCAGGTGCCGGTGGTCTTTCGGTGAGATGGGGCCCTACATGTACCATGATTAGAAGTTTAAGCGAAGGAAGTCACAAATGCCTTCCTGTCTCAATTCAAAATGGTGTCGCCCCAAATGCGATGTTGTTTTTCTTTCCATGGTGGGAGAACCCCTGATCATCCCTGATCATATTCATTGATGGATGAATCGTTCAAGATGGGCTCCGGGGCAGCACCCCCATCCTCAGTCAAGGCACACGCAAACTCTGGAACATCTCATTCACCTGGTGCCGCCGCTGCAACGACAATCGCAAGGACTTCTGAGAGACATGAGAGTTTCTGTCATGAATAATGATCAATGATGCTTGATAGTGGTGAATAATGGTCACTCATGTCTGATATTAGTGGGATTCCTCATTTGAATCATTTGCGATGTTCATATGTGATTGATATCATCCACCATGAGCTACTGTAATCCGCGGTTATTAACAATAATTAATGACAACCAAAAGTGATAATGAATTTTTGCTTCATGCCGTGGTGCTACTGCTGAGGGTGGTGCTATCCGTGGGCTCATAACAGTGGTTGACGGCGATCAGCATCAGCTGACAATGACAAGCACCAAATGTCACATGGGTCACATGCCAAGACGACCCGAAATGTCGTCCGATTTATCACCTACAAATCAATGCTATCACAGGGTGGTTTCTCAAAATATGGGGGCCCCAAATCATCCAATCATTAGCCATTTAAAGGAATAAACCAACCACTTTGGGGTTCACTATTTTGAGAAACGCTCATATACCAGGTCCAACATGGCCAAACCATGTCAAACCATAGAATCACGGGCAATCACCAGAATCGTAAAACTATCATAAGTTGTCGCGATAATTATCATCCGATGCGATTTATGTGGGACCTTGGAATGAACCTGCATGAAGACTGTGGGTTTTTCACAGCAGGCCGGCAAACTTTTTCGCAGCGAGCGATGGCTGATATCCTGGGTCTTGCACTGTCACCCAGCCACATCTACCAGCAACCAACAGTTCAAAACCGTGCTTCTTCTCTCTTAATCGTGATGAGAATTGATGAGCTTCGATTGACCAGCAATATCAATTCAGAACGACTCTAGCTACCATCAAGTAGCAACTTTAAATACCAGCAAGTAGCCATTTTATGTAACACCAGGCTGTGTTGATAAATCGCCCATCGCTATCTATCACTTCTTGTGGATAGGCTATAAATCAAAGACAACGATGTTCGGGTATGACTCTGTCATCACACCACACGGGCAAAGCCAACGTTTAGCGCCTGCTCCTTCTCCTTTGAATACTGTTCACTGATGACGCCGATGAAGATGTTCATCACGAAAATGGAGAAGAACAACACACCTGCACATTGCTAGACTCACAAAAGTGTCTGCCATAAACATGACATAATGTTGATAAATATCATCTGATTCTATGTTGTTACCTCACACTTGGACAAACCGCCAGGGGCCCATCCCGAAACAACGGTGGCCAACAGCTGCAGCAGGGTGCTCTTGACCTGGGACCAGCCATACCGAGTTGGGCAACATGGTGGGTGTTCATGAGTCACTTGCTGCAAGCTTCACCAAGTGATCATTATCTGGTTGGTGCTTGAACCACCCCTATACAACACTGGTCAACCAACCAACCATGTGGTAATGCTGACGAAAATAAACATGTTTAGAACCAACAAGCACCAGCATATTTTTCTTCATGCTTAGAATTAGGGTTGCGAGTATTCTACGAACCCAGTTCTTTGTCACAACCGGCACTCCATCAAGCATTCCTTGGAATTGCCACTGAACTGCCGCTCAACTGCTCATTACCACAATCGCAAGATCAACGATACTCCACCATTACTAATTAAGCATCGAAACACCGTGAACAAGCAACAGTCCATCCTTGGTAGCCATGACTCATCCACCACAATGTCCAGCCGAGTATCAACAACCTTTTGTTTACCATCACAAGATTCACAAACCTTGTAACGCAGCCCAGTAGACCCTTGAATTGAAGGGATCTCCAGGAAATCGAGGCCTGTGTACAGCAAACCCAGATGCAAGAGATCGTGGGGAGGAGTTTTTGGCAGGTCCTGAACCCATGCAGGTGGCATGGCAGGCACCGGTATCTGTGTCGCTGAAGAGCATTCGGCAGCAATCCAAGATTAAGATATACATGGATCGTTACTATTTCAATCCATGGACCTTACAATCATTTAAACATATCTAAACCTATTTCAAGATACAGTTTAACGGATTACAATCTGTCATACTATTTACAAGCTTCATATCCCCGGGCGTGCCCAGGCGTCCTGTGTGAGGAGCTGGTCAAAGCTCTTGAACAAAGTCTCTGGCCAGAGATGCTGCGGCGTCCTGAAACCGCTCTGGGGGCGTGAAGAACCAGATGTGAAGCACCACGTGGCGCTTCATTCATCCTTAATCACTGGTTAAGCCTTGGTTACATCATATGAATCAAACATTAAAGAAACAGGGAGATTTCATATGTTTGATCGTTACATTCTTTGACAAAGTTTGATATTGGTGCTTGTTGTGGTTCATAATTCATAATGGCCATGTTATCAGTGGGAATCATAACCCACAACAACTTCCTGCGAATTGTTCTTACCCCAATTGTGGAAAGGCCAAGTCTTATTCAAGTGCTATCATGGTGAACTAGCCTCCTTAGAAAGAACGAAGCCGTCGAATCATCAAGTGCAGTACCACCATTGCTGATCATTGTTGCTATGCGACACTTGCTCACTGTTGATTCCTGCTGATA
>VSDK01009908.1:200267-230393 GCA_009767595.1 Symbiodinium kawagutii
AGGAATGCCTAGGACCGGTTCCTGCGAGAAAGACGGCAGGTCGGTGTACTGTGCGCTGTGCAGAGAATCAAAACAGGAGAAGGAGCAACGAGCAACGAGGAGCAACGAGGAGCAACGAGGAGCAACGAGCAACGAGGAGCATCAGCTTGAGATGGCCCGTCTGTTGATTGGTGACCGCACCGCCACCGATAAATGAGCAGCTCTCAAATTGCCGAATCATCCCAGCCAACATGGACATAAACCGAGCAGATCGAACTGCTTCATGATCTCAATCAATCAACCTAAATCAAGAAAACAACAAGCCATCATCACCAACCAAGGATGTACCTACCATGGATATAAAGCAGCGGTAAACAACCATGAATGATAGCTGGTAAAATGGTCAATCGTAAAATTCTTTTGGCTAGTTGGCATCACGAGTAGAATTACAAGTCAGCTAATCATCTTTCCAAGGAAATCGCGGAATGATCAACACACGAGCATCCTATAATGCTATAATCGGTCCACAATGATAGTAAGCAACCAATATTTTTGTCACTCTCAAGCAGAAATATTGCCAATTGACCATCACAGGAATCCGAGTCACTGCCCGAAAAGGCTGACATCATGGGGCCTCATTGTGGCCTACAAAACCATTACTGAGGCTTTGTGGCATCATCTTACAACTCACCCCGAATCTTCGTACGTTGATGAATCGGTTGTTCTAGGTCAACAACTTTTCGCTGGTTCTGCCACCGTATGTTGATGAATATGCATGTATAAATACATTTGATAAACATATGTTTTAAGATCCCCCGTGATTGTAGGGTGGCCACTGTTGCAGCCCCATTCTATAGATTTTTGCCGGGTATAAAATGCATCACTTGCGTGAGGGATACCTTTTGGGAAAAATAAAATGAATAACCAATGAGTTGTGACTGATTTTCCTCAGTGACTATGAAATGGTATAGCCAGGGTGCAGCCAAAAACCTAAATTTAAGGGTTCTCTATGAAATGACCCTTGAAAATTGATACCAAGGTCGAAGGAAAAACGAGTGCAAATAAAAAACCTCTATAAAATGACACATGCAATTGTATAAAATGACATAAGTCTTTCATATTTCCTTCATATATATACAGGAGTAGTCCTATGGGCGGGAAGGGGGGGAGGAGGTGAAAAGTCTATCCACGGGAGAGCTCTTGGAGATATAGACTTTCAATGGGTCACAAACCTCCCAGACAAACCTTCCTTAGGAACAACCTTCCTGTGCCTAAGACATCCCTTTCCCAGCATAAACCCACCATAAACTCAACATGTTCCCAACATGGACCCAACACATCCCATCATAAATGGGAGGAACATCCCATGTCATGTTCCTAAATCCCATCTCTTCCCAACATAAACCTAAAACCTGGGCGCAAGCGCTGGGCCGCCTCCTGGCGCGGGGGCGTACTTCGTCAGCGCGCAGGGGGGAAAGGTGGGACGAGCCCACGGCCACCGAAGCCCACGTTGCTCTTCCCGGGGGGTGACGCGCTGAAGGCGCCGAGGAGGACGGCGAGGGGAGGAAAGGTGGGTAAACCCAGAGACGTTCCAAGGCCAGGAGGGGAGGAGGAAAGGGAGGAAGGGAGTGGGCCATGAAGGTGGGGAAAGGAGGGGAGGAAAAGGAGGAGAAAAGGTGGCTTTATACATCTTAATGTGATTTAATATGATTTAGTATACTTAGAATATCTTAAAATCATCCCAACACACCCTCAGGCGAGTGGCCGATGAAGTTCGCGACGGCCTCGGAGTCCAGGACTACGCTGGGGAAAGGTGGGGGAAGGTGGGGGGAGGACAGGGAGGAGGGGAGGAGGAGGAGACATCTTAATGTGATTTAGTATGTTGATTACCGTCATTATTAATTATCCTTATCAATGTGTTTCCACCCTTCCTGCGCCTAAGAGATCCTTTTCCCAACATAAACCTATCATAACCCCAACATTTTCCCAACCTCTGTGCCTAACATGGGCCTAAACCTTGGAGCTGCTAAACATAAGGTAGTGATAGCCAATGATAGCCAATGATAGCCAATGTATAGAATGACCCGGGGCAAGTGCACTGACTGTTAGACAGTCAGGGCTGGATCTCTTGTTGATCTGTATGAAATGGTCGGGCCAGGTGGGCATGAATTGCGCCACGAAAAAATATTGGAAATTCAAAAAAAACTATGAAATGACCTTCCCTGAGTCAACCAGAAGCATCCAAAAAAGAAAGCTCACTGTATAAAATGACGATTCTCACACCGTCCAAAACAGGTGCAAACTAGTGACTGTATAGAATGACCCCAAAAACACATTTTATACATGTCAAGAGTCCAGCATTCTATAGGTGTACAATCACGGGGGATGTTTTAAGATATATGCAATTGTAAATGCAAACGATTCTAAAATACAGAATGTGCAAATACATCCGTAAGGAAATAATCGCATAAACATCCCGCCGGGGGGAAAACCGCGCGTGTAGGCGCTGACATTTTCAAAAAAAACGTCGTTTTCGCCTCAACGAAATGCACATTCTGTTTCCTGAAAAGGCCTTGGTTTTCCCGGGGAAAATCAAATGAAATTTAGAGACATGTACCATCCTCAGCAAGTCCTTTTTCAACACTTTCAGGCCACCACACGCTTCAAGAGTCTTTGACCTGTGACACGCAACAAGTCATCGTGCTTGGAGTTGAACCAGCGCCATTGCCACACTCTGATGCTTCGCATCACTTGATGGTTGCGCTGGCCCTTGACTCTTGTCGCAAGACTGGAAGGAATGGCTGCCTTTGACAAACGCCACATTCCATCGTGCATCGACCCTATCCTTCCCGTACGCACTTTGTACCGAACGTTAACATGCCATCGTGCATCGACCCTATCCTTCCCGTACGCACTTTGTACCGAACGTGAAAATGTGCACGACTACACCCGCGGTTTTCCCCCCGCTAGCATAAACATGCTCCACAGGTACAAACGCAAATGCAATGACCGGCCTTAAACATGCATCCGTATGTCATATCAATACCCCATGTACACATATATGAATGCACATGTGCGTATATACACATCCCAAGAAACATTTGCCTAGATTAAGATTGAAAATATATGTAAATATCATCCAACCAACAAGCAACCAATCAACCGACTATCTTATATCATTTCAATCCACCAGCTATACCACGCTATCTCAGCCATCACCAAGCCCTCGTTGTTGCGGGAGGTGCCGACGGTGGGTGCGTTGTTCGGTGGCCGCGGTGTGGTCACCTGGCAGTGGTGAATGCATGACGGCTGCCATGGTGCAGTGATGATGGTTACCATGGTGGCGAGCTGGGTCAAGCAGTTAACCAACCAAGTTTATGGGGGATAATAGCCAACAATAATAGGGAAACCAATGGTGAATGATAGGGAACCAGGGGGACTAAGGGTTTTGACCCACTGACAAGTGAATCACCCATCAAATAATCATCACTACAACTGTGATCGCAGAAACCAGCAGTAAACGCTCTCAATGAAAAGACCCTGCTTCATCAGTTGTTATCAACCGTGAAGAAACCGCACAAATTTTCAGCACTTCGAAGAAGCAAAGTATAAAGACACAATAACAATCACAATGTACCACGTTTTCAGAACCGAGCACTGCCAAACCTTCTTACCCACCTTCAGCCATCTTGAGCATTATCAACCGTGATTAAGACTGCTAACCACTTGTCTACCAGTTGATAAAACATCATCAACCACTGCTGACCACTAGTCTTTCAGTTGATATACCATCATCAACCATGATCAACCGCTGCTAACCACTTGTGTGTCAGATGAAAAACCATCGTCAATCACGATTTGCCATTTCTAACCACTAGTTTACCAGTTTACTGATCATGATCAACCATATTTGCCATTGCTAACCACTGGTTTACCAGGTTACTCACCATCATCAGCCATGATTAGCCATTGCTAACCATCAGCTTCTCAGTTAAACAACCGTCAACAACCATGCTTAAGCAGTACAGTTGAAATGGACAATCCACATAAATCCACCATTTCTGGTAAATTCCTAGGGTTCCAATGGTAATTGTCCATTTGTGGTCTATGGTTGATTCCTGGGTTTTTATGGTTGATTCCTACAGTTTCAATGGTTTTTATGGTTCATTCCTAGGGTTTAGACAAGTTATATATATATATATACATATATGACCATGTCGCCGGTGGTGTCCCCCCGGCCGCGTTGCCGGACCTTCCACTTGAGCTGTCCAGTGAGGTCGAAGGCGCTCAACGTGCCCGGCGAGTCTTGTGCGGTGATGTACGTTGCGCTGTCGGCGGGATGGTTATTGTGCACGGAATAGACCTTGCCGGAGTGAGATCGGTGAGATGGGTGAGATGGGATGGGTCAACCTGCGATTGACGCTTGAATTGTTGATGATAATGGTTGTGCAAACCAATGGCTAGTAATGACTAATATTTGACAGTGAGGGACAATAACCAATAAAAAGGAGAATAGCAACAAATTTGTGTCGACACCAAGCATCCAAAAAGAAGGGTAGTGGCTCACATCCCAACAGCTTAATTAAAAACTAGTCGGGGGATGTGAACGGCTGGGGTACAGGGTACCCGCAGCCACATTTAAAAAACCAGTTGAATCAATGATAGGGCTACAACATGCTCAGTACAGCATTAAGACAAAGGACTCAAAGATTAAATGGAAAAATAGTGACGACACTTCATTATCAACATTAATTCATCAGATTTGTGAGTGATGACAGTAACCAGTACTAACCATTCTCAACGGCGATCGTATATCGTATACACAAACAACAATGTACAGAAAAATGCCGCATACATACATATTTGTGAATGCGATTTACATAATATATATATATACATATGATGTATATATATATGTATTGATCTTATCCTTCCTGTCGGTGACTCTATAGATGCTCCCCTTGCGAGGACTGCAAGAGTTGCAAGCGACAACTCTGAGAGTCGATTTCAACGGCTGTGGGTCAGGGGGGTGCCCTAGGCTGAACATCCCATAAATATCAACAAATCATAGGTTAGGATATGTTAGGATGTTCACCCATTTTTGGCAATTCTTTTGCTAGTGTTGGCCATGCTTCTCGCATTTTCTCGCAATGATTCAAGCTCTACTGGACGCGAAAGCTCATGGTCCCACCCAAAAGTCTGGTGGCTAGATTGCCTAGTTGGGATAATCAGCTGGAGCTAGAATTGATGGAGGCCGCTTGATTCCGCTTGATGTCCACTACGCAAGCCATCCACGACTGGTACAGCAGTCCAGGTCGAACAATTTGTTAATATGAGATCCAGTAACCACACTTGGTGACGTTTGGCTGTTGCTTTCTTTGCTATTGAGCCGTTCCTAGAAACTAGAACGATTGAGAACTATTAAGTAGTAACCTGTGAGTGGCATTATCCAACAGAACTCTTCGTTCACCTATATCATATTAAACATCCTTAAGCATCATTGATCACTCATCACTCACCTTTCTTATCACTCGCCCAGTGGTTGCAACTCAACTTGTAATCATCAGTAAGCACTATTGACCATCATCAACCGTCATGAAACCGTTGGGAACTGGATGAAGGGCGCCGCAGGTACTGCCCGTGCAACAACGCTTCAGCTTGGTTGCTTGACACATGCTGTTGATGATCAGTGAAGCCATGGCCGTCAAAATCAGACAACCATGAGGTAGCCACCAGGTCACCAACAATCTTGACTCATTGTGAATTTACAGTGGACTGGATTTAACTGGTTGACATGTTCATCACCAGTTCATCAAAATGTGAACTGGCAGTGGGTCAGTTCACCCTGTACCCCTGGTTCCCCCATCATCAACCAGGCTATTTTCCCTATAGTTGGTGCACTTATCCCCCAACTTAGTTGGTTAACTGCCGGACCCACAAGCATGTAGTTGCTATACATCCTCTAAAATTGTTAGTTATCATCCCGTATTCTTAACCATTAAGCAATAAAGGGAGATGATAACTAACCATCCTTGATCATATGATCACTAACAATTCTAGGGGATGATGGAGATCCAGTTGTTAGTGATCATTAAGGCTTATCAACCACTATAATCAGCTACTACCCACTACCAACCACTATTAACCAGCTATTAACCACTACTAACCACCCTTAAGCAGCTATTGTTGGTTGGTTCAAGGAGATCCTGCCGTTGCATCACCGGGCCGACCATGCGGAGCGGCGCCAGGTCACCATGCCGTTGCCCACTGCAGCACCGCCGTCTGTCCAGGTGCCAGGCATGCCACCGGCCTTCCACAGCACTTGGCCGTCCAGGCCTGAAGGCGAGGCCACGAGGCACGGAGCAGCGGAGGGAGCAGCCTTCAATGGTTAATTAAGGATGAAGGGATGGTGAAGTGATGGTTGAGTGAGAGTAATTGATGCTTAATTAAGTGGTAATTGATGGTGATAATTGATGGTGATAATTGATGATTTGATGGTAATTGATGGTTAACTGACGATGCTTGATGGTCAATCGATGATAATTAATGTGCAAAAGAGTGATAACCAACAAATCACTATATTGCTGCACTAAAGCGCAACTTTACCGTACCCGAAGCACTACTTCCCGCTGCAGGTTGGTCAAAGGACTCATTCGGTAGACTTTTCCAGTCATGTCCTGGAAGACCACACTTTCCTGGCGCGGACTTCGCACGAATGCAGAACGCCGCTGTGGCCGAGTTGTGATTCCTGCTAAACCATGGCAAACCATGGCAAACCATGGTAAACCGCAGTCAACTCTGGTCAATCTATGGTGTAAAAACCATCAGAATGTGGAGAAATCATGAGAAATCTGCAATAAATCAAGATCCAGCATCTGTTTCTGGAGGAATCCCATGCCAGGTGCTGACTTCTTCCAGTGCCCAATCCGCTCCACCATCTGATGATCAATGACTTAAACAAACAATAAATCCACCAATTACAATGGTTGGAAATCAGTGCAAGTTACCCGATGGTCGATCTATGACTGATTAAGTTAACTGCGTAACCAAGCTTCATTGCACCGATGAAGAACCAGTCTAAAGCAGGGTACATCTTGTGGAGCCACAGGTTAATAGATGCTATAGATCCACTGGCTTATTGCGAACCAATGAAATTGGTTCATGGGAAATCCAACAGTTGATAGACCATGCATATCTTATGTCTTATGATGAATCATCAGCTATTTGTGGTAAATGGTAAATGAGTATGGATGTCGCAATAGGAGTTAATTACAAACCACTGCACATCTGAAGCCCTTGTGATCAAGCAACTATCAACTCTCATGGCTCAAACACAAAAATCGCTGGATTCATCCCATTGCAAATGACCATGACTTTCGCGATGGTTGCAATTACTGCCATTAAGGAGGAGCCCCGAATTGTGCTGTGCTGTCGTCAAACGTATTACTTGGACTCCCATTTTCTGATACAGGGGGAATATTACACCAGAGCTCTCATCATTTCTTAAATCACTCTGCTTCAAACGATTCCTACAGTCCTACACTGATGCGCACTGCAACTTTTTAATGTGACTGGCATATGTACTGGCATTTGAGGTGGCATTTCTACGATCTTGCATTCTGACATACACCCCGACATGAGAACTATCGTGAATGATGTGGGTGTCCGACTGACATTCATACCGATATACTTGATGTAAAACAGTCCGTCGCCGCTGTTCCGACTGGAACTTGACTCTAACATTTGTGCTGGCGTATCGACTTATCTACCACAGTTTAGACACAGGAAATCGTTGCAACAGCTCCAGTGCAGGCCTTGTCGGGAAACAGGGGCAAAAAGTTCCACACGGCGGTGTCCGGTTCGTAGTTCCACACGATCGACCCGTCGCTGGCGTTGAATACCTGCGTTTCCGTTCACAGGGGCGTGGCCAATGCCATCGAAGTCCCTAGCAAACGATGTTCAATGATAGGAATCGTTCGCAAAACAACGAATCTGTTCTAGAAAAGGTTTTGCGTGAAACTATCATGGTGGTTTCTCAAAATTGGGGGACCCAAATCATCGATTATGAATCATTTCTAATAGTAAGAAATGAACCATAACTTTGGGGCTCCCAATGGCTTAAGAAACCCCCACATGAGTAAATCACTTCGAGTGAATCGCAACCACTCTCCACATCAGCACTTCTTCACATACCACCTTCGCAGGTCTCACGTCAAGCCCCGTGATTTGCGGCCCAGGTGACATGGGTTGAAAACGGCAGAAAATCGGTCCAAAAGTCAATCATAAGTCATGATTTTATGCTTGGTTATGGTCCAAAAGTCATAGTCTTATGATTTATGGTTGATTATGATCAACGGTACCTGGGTACCTATCAATGGTTGATCTGGTTGGTCATGATCGACCAAACATAAACCATACCGTCATGATGATATCTGTTTGGCTAGAGATCGATACTGTAATTGATCATGGTAAATGATGATTAACCCATATCGGATAGCACCCTATCTTAAAGTAACATAGATGTATTGACCATAATGGTGATTCTCCACATCTATGTTTGTCCAACCTGGTCGGATCACCAACCATGGCAAATGATCTAACAACTATCAAGGGTTGGTTTGGCGAAGCGAACAGTTGTCCATGGGGGCTGAACTGTGCTCCATTTGCACTTGGAACAAGATGGATGCAAGACTACAGATCCATCGTTGGAGTAGGAGGGTGATTCGCACTGGATCCAGTGGATGTAGCAACATGAAGGAAAATGAAAACTAGGATCAACATTCCATGTGTCTCCACTCGAAAAGAATCATTTACATAAGTAGCGGACAAAAGTCAGTCTCACAAAAGTGGCCATGTGGTAAACTGGGTCGTCCCCTATCGGTTGTGAAGGTTTGGTGGTTGTTACAATCTTGTTAGTTGTGAAGGTTTAGGGAGTATCGGTGCTGGGTCGTCGCCTATCGGTTATGAAAGTATCCTACAAGTTGGAAAACCGACACGTCCGGCGGAATACTAGATATGAACTGACACACTTGAGTTCCACCCAGCTACTTACATGATCCTTGTTGAAGGGTTGGTACAGCCGCAGTCTTAGCCTGACACCAAAAACCAGCACCCCTAACACAGCAGGAAGCCAAATAATCCATTCCCCATGTTGGGAAAGTTCAATTCAAACCTGCTAATCTTCATGAATGCTCATTAAATCTTCAATTTGGTGGCTGAACTGGAAGACCTGACTTGACCTCGACCAGATGTGACCACAACGACGCTCAGCTGAGCGTCTGTGACCACATGATTGGCAGATCCCATGGGTGAAGGGAAGCGACAATCGCCGGCGGAAAAAACCAAGCCCTGCTGCACCATGTTGAATCCTAAGAGCCAAAGGCTTGGTGTTCAGAATTGCCGAGCAGGTCCAGAGGAGTCCACACTCAGAAGATATTGGTTCCGAACCCGTTAGGAGTGATTGGCAAAGAACACCGATGAATGATACTTCCAGTAGGGATGATAAATAAGTGATGATTAGTAGTATTTAGCATATGCTATGTATATGTTCAGTAGTGCTTGATGATGCTTCATGATCAGTAATTGGTAGTGATGTGTTCCGTCAATATCTGTGAGGTTGCTGCTTGCGCTAAATTTGTGAACGGAAGTGCTCATCATCCAAGACCAGGTGCGACCCGATCCCATGGTTTATCTGCTCCCCGTTTCCTGCTTGGCTTTCTTAGATCAAGAAAGCCAAAATGCCCTACTCTCCGCTTATTTATACAAATGGAATGGGACAAGGTACATGGCAAGGAACCAGTCGAAAACAAAAAGACATGTGAGAGACCTCCCGTGGCAATCCTCTTGTCTGTTGCTCTTATCTACATCATCTATCTATATCTATATCTATAGTCTACATCTATGTCCGATCATATCTTATTTGGTTGACACATACATAGATCCGTCTCTCTCTCCCTCTCTCTCTCTCTGTCCCTCTCACAAACTCAAAGAGATCTTCCTGCCACGGATCCGTTGTCCTGGCAAACGGGTTTGGAGGTGTTGGTGAACCACACAGGCTTGCCTGTTTGCATGCTCACAGCTCGTACACCACCAGAGGTATCCGATGTGAAGACAGAGCCTTGATAAATGGCCGGAGCATTCATGAGATTCGCTGGTAGCACATCGAGTTCCCAGATCAACTTCCTCAGATCGAGTAACGAGCGCGCCAGCGACTCCCAATCATACAAAAAACACATCCATTTCATTGGGGTAAAGCATGGTGAACCATTTTGTTGAGGAAGCGCTGAAAAGTTGAGGCTTTAGCAGACAAAAGTTGAGGCGCCCCATGGCCCAGAGCAAGTCCAGCAGCTCACATCACCAATCAACAAGCGAAGCACATCTAACCACGAACCAACATCTGCCATGACCATTGGGGGCCCTTGAAATACCCATCCATGATAGTGCTTTCTTACAGCGCTTAGCTGCCACCCCAACTTTCGTACACCAACCTGGGGCCCACGAGCCATCATGAGCAATCATTAGCTAATTAGTAGCCATCCTGAACCATTGATTAGCCACTGTTAATCCGATAGAAACACAAAGTCCTTGGCAATCACCTGGGTCCCAACAACTGACACAAGTTCCTTCAAACCCAGCGCCAACACTGCACATTCTTCCCGCAAGAGTCATCGAAATCAGCAAGTTTGGTGGCGGAACCCTTCCGTGAAGAACCGCAGTTCCCACCAACGTAAACGGGGATGACAGCTCAAGCCAGAACCTTTGCCTTTGCCATGATCCGTCGAGGTTCACCATTAAGGCATCAGTATTAACCACTATCAACAGCTGTTAACCACTACCAACCATTATTAAACACTAGTACGCACTGTTAACCAGTATTCAGCACTATGAACCACTGTTAAATAGTATTGAGCACTATTAACATCTATTTACCAATTTTACTGTCTATTCCCACTATCAACCACCATGAGCCAACGTGAACCACCGTTGACCAGTACAATCCACTACATATACCATTCTCAACCAATGTATATGCTAATAAACTAAACGGTATATGTTGACCACTACCATTATCCACTATATGGGTGTTTCTCAAAATGGGGAACCCCAAAAATGGCTGGTTTATTATTAACAATGATTACTATTGGAAGATTTAGGGGCACCCCTATTTTGAGAAACCACCATATACACACATATATACACACCATGACGAACCTCAACGCAACAGCATGGGCTGATCGCCTCCAAGACTCCCATCTTTGTCAAACTTCCGAAGGCCATCCGCCGCAGAGAGGTACACACTCCTGGGAGGAGCGGCCGTGGTGCCAGCGCCTGGGGGCTGAGGATCACGCCAGGTTGGACAAAAATTGCAGGACCCTTCAAGCGACATAGGGCCGTAATGGGCCGTATACCTGTGGATGTTCATCTTGGGGATCCCTCTGGGGGTTGTGTGGTTTTCATATGTTTTCATATTTGTCAACAATTTGAGTCTTTAAAAGTATTGAAGGGGCGCATGTAGAACGGGCGAATGTAGAACACAATCTTTGGTATTCAGCAAGTGCTCAACAAGATCTAACAAATTGGTAATCGTAAGATTGCCATGGTACTTACTTACTAATTGTGGCTGACATTAGTAATTGGCAATATCATTACTGATTGGATCATTACGAGCTATGACTCACATTACCAAACTCTGTGAATCGTAGAAACCATTGACTTGTATAGGTGAATATCTGTGGAGGAATCATCAACCCTCCTAGACACATCTAGACACCAAACCAGCAATGTCAGCACCAACCACGACGACAACAAACAAGCACACCGTATATGTAAATATAGAGAGAGGTTGGAAATGGGGGCCCAGTTTTTACGTGTTTTTTGCATGTTTTTGATGATTTTTAAGTGTGCAAAGTTGCTTTCAACAAAGGTACTTGTTGGATCAAAATTCAATATAGCAACCATGTCAGTTCCATCTAGTACTTCTGAAAAATGTTGCCCCTGTGCCTTCTTAATCTATTCCCTCTTGATTAAGCTTCAAAATGTTGAGGTCTCATGTTATTTGATTGTAAACCGTAGTGGGCTGGTGATTGGCTACCAGCTCTGGATGTATGATTGCAAACTATGGTGTAATATATATATATATATATTTGGTTTCCCCCCCATATATACATATACATACATATATATATATATATATATGTTTTTTTTTTTTTTTGGTTTCCCCCCCCCTCCCCTCAGGATTTTTTTTTTTTCGGTGGGGGGTTTTGCTTTCTCCCCCCCCCCGGGGGATGACCGGAGCCCCCGAGCCCAGAAGGATAACTGGAGACCCCGTTACCTCAGGTTGTAATTTGTTTTTTAATTTGAAAACAACATTCTCCATTGTCAAGTTTGAATACTACGTTTCAAAAAAAAAATGTGTTTCAATTCAAACTTTAAAAAGAAAAGAGAAAACAGGAAAATTATACATACAGGATTTGTAAGCGATGAATGGAGCATAAACAAAAATCAAACCTATATGTGAATATACCCTTGGTGTTATGGAACGCAAATGTTAAATTAAAAAGGAATACAGTCTGAACAATTGATTGAATTGTCAATAGCATATGAACAAGAACAACATGTTCAACATACTGCATTTTCAAAACGTGGAAAAACTGGCCCCCCATTTCTCACCTTTCTGTAAATATACTAGTATAAAGGAAACATACATACTCAATTCATGAATGCTAATGATAAGTTAATTCAACCATACTCAATTCAACATACATACTCAAATAACATGTTAATGCTAATGATAAACCACTTATGCAACTCTTACATTTCCATCATCACGTCGTCTGTTCCGCTGATCAAAACCACCCCACGCGGCGCTCTTCACGGCCGCCGAAGCAGTCCAAGCTTCATCTGATTGTCGATGGCCGTACCATACGTCAAGGTGTGATAGCGACCCAAGGGGTGGTGCCAGGACCAGTTGAAGGACTGTTTCAGATCGAAAGGTCCCACTTCCTGGCGGAAGCTGCTGGAGAGATTTCGTTGGAATAAGTGTAGGGTATATAACGGTAGAAAAAGTATATATATATATATATATTTGTATAAAAGGTATCCACACCTACTATATATGTATATATACATATGTATGATCCTGTCAGTGTTTTCGTATATGTATAGTAGAAGTAGTATATATGAAACGTGCGGTAACATTGTATTGGAGGCATATCGTCGATATATTCTTCACGTGTAGTAATTGTAGATTTAAAAAAAAATAATGAATCAATTCAATTGTCATATATGTGAAGTATGCGGTATGGAAAAAGCACCTACTAAACATATGTGTATATATAAATATATACAATAGATTATAATAGTGTATTACATGTGTATTACCTAAGTCAGTTGCATGCAATAAGTATAGTGCTATTTCAATCACTACCACAGGTTATCATAATGTTGGGCCCATATGGAACATATTAAAAGTCGGTGGCGGCTTACCATCAAACACTTGGGGGTTATTTATAGGTGGATCTCCCATTAGGGGTATTACTACAGTATATCTTTACAAAGCTACTTGTAATGACCATGAATACTATGATGACAACCATTCCAATAGTTCATAATTACTTGTTAGTAAATCACATGTTTTTCAAATGAACAGTATCGTTCAAACAGTCTTGATCCCTACATTGAACTACATTGCCTACCATTAGAAGGGTAGAGCGGGATACCCCTGGCTCCTAACCTCGCTCCCTCCCAACCAACAGCCAGTTGCAGGGGCAGTGACTATGATTATACGACACCGAAGTCCTCCAATGGATACCCATCGCCACGACTGGCGATGCCGTTGGCTTCCGAGTGGTCAGACAGGAACATCATCGCAAAAAACATTCCTGATGACGTGATTGTGATGGTAGTTATCAAGTTATCATAATATACCATCATTAACTGATAATGAATCAAAACAAGCGCGATTTCAATCATGATCCATGATTATGCTTCACAATCGCAATTACCAATCTCAACAAACAAATAAACAGATGAAACACCTGACACCCTCCAGTGCCAACCCCCCTCCCCGCATTCCTCGGAGACACCAAAATTGGGAAAGTTCCCTCGCCCCGATTGCCAAGGGTACCTGAATGCTGACAATCATTCCACTGCTGATGGTCCACGGTGGTTCATAGTGCTAAAACTGGTCAAGAACATGATTTTCACGGCTAATGATGGGGAATGAGGGTTGCTATGATTTTTGAGGAATGATGGCTGATGGTTAATGATGGTCAATGATGGTGATGGTTAATGATGGTCAATGATGGTGATGGTTAATGATGGTTAATGATGCTTAATGATGATCAATCAATGGCTAATGAGGAACGTTAGTTCAGGCTTCATGAGGGTTCATGGTGGTATTGTCGCAGTAATCATCTGCACCTGGTGGCAGCATACCAATCGCGGTGACCTTTTTGGCGAAGCTTCACTTCTGAGACATCAATCATGGAGGCTAACCTCGGCCGTTAGGATCACCACTATTCACCAGCATTGACCGTGATTTCTCACCCTCTGAAATCAACACCTCATGTGAATCATGATTATTTGCCACTATGAACTACGAACCACTATTAGTCAGATCAATCATCCTTAAGCATCAAGTAACCAACATTAACCAATATAAATCAGTCACAATCAACCATCATTTTGACTCCTAAGTAACCATCAGTAGTAGCCAATCAACTCCACTGTCGACCCAATCTGTTCAGCTGAAGCGCTTCGGCTCCACCCTCCGAGCGTGTGACTGCAGGAGGTGCCTGCCGCTCTTCTCGTCGTTGCGGCACTCGTCGTTGGGACACACCGCGGCGACGCTCGCTACGCCGCACAAGGCCAAGGCCACAGTGGTGAGAGACAACGCCATGGCGATGAAGTTGGGAGGTCAGGGAGAATCAACACGTGGTGATTCCAAGTTGGCGACGGGTGAGGTGGTTTGAAAATGTTTATAGTGGCCAGTTTGGGTGCTTGTACTTCATGCTTCAGCCCCACTTGACAGTACCACTGCGACTGCACCATGAATCTGCTGCTGTTGGGTTTCAGCGCTTGAACCGCAACGCAAAGGTCAGTGACTTGCGTCGATTCAGTTGTGACTTGCAGCATCTTTATGCAACCCTACCCTTCCAGTCAACAGCGAATAGCAGGTAACCAGCTGCTTTCTACCATTGTTGCAACTGTGGTTGGTTACCTTTGATAAAGGTAACTGGAAGGCCAGGGCAATGCAAACCTTAGTTTCTATGTGAACTTCCTGTACGAAACTAAGAACACAATCCAGGGAGAACACTTTAACTTGTGCTGCCTGAACGAGCCCAGTGAAATTGCAGCCTGAGATCGCCAATTATTGGGTTCGATCAAATAAAGCATGTACAGCAGTCCAACAACCTTTGTCAAGGCCTTGTGATCCAGAACTTGTCCAATTGTACAGTAACAAGCCGTTTGCACAAAAAATCCCATGAAACACCAACATCTACTCTGATTCATGTGATGATGATGCCTTCACGTCTCGTGCGACAGCTGCACAAACTGGATACTTCATCTTGTCAGATCCCTCAAACACCTTGGTGAAATACTTGGGTGTGCATCTTCATCTAGTAACTGGCTACATTTCCATGGTTTTGTTGGGGTTCGCTCACCTTACGGGGTCATGGCGACCAACATCCCAAGGAACTCAACGGGGCCATCCCAAGGAACTCGTTACAACCTGCGACGGTGGATGGGTGCTCGCACCGGCATAAGGCCACTGGCCAACTTGTGCAGCGGGAGCAAGGCATGGCCAATGCGCTCCGAATACGTCACCCCCTGGCGCCGCGGCCCTGGAACCCGCCCGTGGAGGCGAACTGTGAATTGCAGATCTGTTCTCTGGAACTTGGTGAAGTGACATGCATATGTATATATATATATATGTATTTATATATATATATATATTATACATGCGGCATATGCGTGTGTAGATACATTGATCTACCTATACCAGATCCTGAGATATCCCTTTTTGTAATGGCTAAGAATTATTGATTTTGCTTCAACAAACGAGCTGTACCCCGCCTCCAACAAGCGCATCCAATAAATCAGCACCTCAGCGTGCTTCCAGGTTTCGCAGCACGGGCGAAGCGAAACGGGCGAATCGGGGATCGAACCAAGGGCACCGAGGCATCAGCATCTGCTCCAGGGTCTCTGTTTGTGGCACCATCAACAGCTCACATTGGAGCTGTGCACGTGAACATTTTAGTGAGCTCGCTTGGAAGCATGATCATGCAAATCCTGCTGAGAAACTGGTGTGTATTTAGGCGTTTTCGAAACAAGCACATCATCACCGTCACCTGTGACATGCCTCACAGGCATTTGAAGAATTTGAACCGCTGGGACCACACAAATGGTGTTTTCGATAGAAGAAGAGTTGGAGTATAAGTGTGAATACTTTCATTATATGCAGCTACGAAATAGGACAAGTATTAGATCTATAGACCTACATAGACTGAACGACAAACATCTAAAATGTGTTAGCTAGTTTGCTATACATACTGATCAACTGTTCCACAACATCTTAAAAATAGAAATATGGTTGGATATAGTCTATTACACATAAACCCAAGGACTACATCCCGCCTCGTTTTCGCACAATGTCATAGCCTCTAACATCCTTCTTCGCTGATCGCTGGTACCCGCAACTGGCTGCATGATTGCACCAGCCACGAACAAGCCCTGGAGAAATACCTTTTTCAACCGTTGTGGTTAATGCTGAACCATCACTACTAATGTTTCAAGGGCTATTGTCTGACCATTGTCATTGTGTAATCATCAGTATTGATTGTCTCACGCTGTTCGTCTATGTCCATCAATAGTATCACTTGAATCAATACCATCAAACCAGTCAATACAATCTATCAAGTCAATTACTTGAAACATCAACGTCTATCGATGACATCTCAATATAGCCAATGTCATTCTCAAACCAGTGTCACTGAAGACTGGTTTGATTCTACGGTGACCACTTCAATTGGCGAAGCAACGACTGCGCAAACCTTGTGGCGGCACCGCTCCCACACCAAGTGTTGCACCATGCGGGCACTTGGTCTCCGGGCAATTCCGGTCTGCAGCACTGGCAAGTCGTAGAAGCACAGCAGTAAGATGGGCAAACCGCTGCGAATCACATCCCAGAGATTGCCTGCTGTCATCTCTGAGCGGTTTTCGGAAGTCGGGTTGACACCTGGTTGGTGTTGCACAATCCTAACCAGCAGATACACCTAGGGATGAACATCGCAGAAGATAAAGAGAAACAGCTCTGATACATTGCCTTGAGTGCTCTTTTGAACGCTCACAAATGACTTAAAATGGTAGCTGAAGAGGTATTTCCCTCAGCAGGCTAGAACCATCACGGATGAACCGGGCAGTAATCATCACGTAACAATCAACTAACAGGATACGAGCTGACAATGCTAACAGGATAATTAGGATGTTACATTCTCTGCGCCAGCAACCACAAGAGACACTGGTACAAATGTCAAGATCTTGGCTTTCCTGTCATCTTGCCCATTGGCCTTAGTCACTCTTAATCTGCAAAGCCTCAGTCGTTGGGTTTTATTCTGGAAGCCAGTGACTGCCTGAGGGATACCTCTCTATGCGTGAAATCCCTTACACCACCGGCAGGTTGTAGATGCCCTGCAAGCAACCAGGTTTTCCAAGGGGGACACATGGGGAAGGGGGTTCTTGTGCTGGTTTGCTGTCCATGGCCGAAATCCCCGGCAGAGTGCATGAAAGCCATGATCCTCAAGGCAGGATTGTTGGCATGAGAAAACCATAAAATAGATTCTGGCAGGGGTAGCAGTGGTAATTGGTTAATAGCGAATGGTCATAGTGCTAGGAGTGACAGTAATAGGTGATTATTTACATTATCATTAATCATTATCATCAGTAGCAGTAAACAATAGAGATACAGAGAGATAGGCTGACAGAACGTTTTTAGCACTTTTCCGTGGTGAATCGGTGTGTGTCCAGCAGCGAGCTGAGTAAGTGTCTTTCTTCGAGATTCCATACCCAACCCATGTAAATCAATGTAGCTCAACCATCACCCTCAACCAACTAGCCTTCTCATGCCTTCTCCATCTTCCCAACCTTCCTAGCCTTCCCAACCAACCAACCAAGCAACCAACCTACCCAACGAAGCAACAAAAAACAGTTGGAACCTTTGGCGACCTCCTGCCTGGACGCAAGTAGCTCCAGGGTTCTTCGATGTCCTCGGCAGATGACATAGATGTTGATGTGTGTAGAAATTCCGAAAAATATGTAATTAAACATATTCTTATTCTATCAAGATCTTGTTTTACAAAATGTAAACCTTAATTAAATGTAATTAAATACTTGTTCAAAGAAGATGAAAACCTACATGTATGTAAATATGAAGGTTTTTTCAATTGATACTTGCACAACCATGATCAAATATATGCATACCAGGCTCAAAATCACCGAATATCAAACAGTTTCGCACACCAATCGTGGTGCTTCCGAACAATGGTAGTACGTTATCACAGAGCATTTTTGTGGGTGCTCTCCATGTTTTTCCAGGATGTTTGGGGGGCTTTCCATTTGAAGGAATATCCCATCTATGATAACTTCCGAGGGCGTGATGCCATTCCCCTTGATTCCCCTATCTACCACAATGCATTGGGACCTCTCGCATAAATGCAGCAGGCAGTTCATAGTTCATCTAGTCGAGGAAAGTTCGGATTCGGAGCTCTTTTGTGAAAGGGCCGAGCAAAAATTGCACGCCGCTGTCTCTAGAACTACATTTGCAAGCCAAAATTGCAAAACACTGGACATTCGCTTTCGACGTTCAGACCTCAAAAATTTGCACGGCACTGTGGCAGGAAGCCCATTTGTAAGTCAAAATCGCAAAAGCACCACACGTTTGCGCTTGCAAGTTCAGATCTGCAAAAAGTGCACCGCCCTGCAGCCAGAAGCACATTTGCAAATCAAGATCGCAAAAGACTACAGTTGTTGGCGAAGTCTTTGAATGCTCCAAGAGGGACAGATCATCATCATCATCATCATCATCATCATCATCATCATCATCATCAATAAATAAACAAACATAAACAAACAAATAATTTATCAATCAAACAAATCAATCAATCAATCGATCAATCAATCAGTCAATCAATCAACCAACCAATCAATCAATCAGTCAATTAACCAATCAATCAAGCAACCAATCAATCAAGCAACCAATCAATCAACCAACCAACCAATCAACCAATCAATGAATCAATGAATCAATAAATCAATGAATCAATGAATCAAACAATAAATTAATCAAACACTCAATTAATCAATAAATCAATGATTCAATGAATAAAACAATAAATTAATCAAACACTCAATTAATCAACACATCAATGAATCAATCCATCCATCCATCCGTCCCGTCCCGTCCCGTCCCGTCCTGGTCCCGTCCCCGTCCCGGTCGCGGTCCATCCATCCATCCATCAACCATCACCCGCGTCAGACAAATGCCAATGAACAAAAGCACCAACAAAAAATAGAAATAAAACAAACAGAAAAAAACACCAGCACAAAGAAAATCACCAAAGAAAAAATCTCCAGCGTGGAATATCAGCAAAGAAAACCAAAGGAAACAACGGCAGAAAACCAGAGAAAAAACATCATCACTATCATCATCGTCCCCTCATTTCAATCAACCCTCTCCTCCCATAGACTTCCTATTCTGGAACTTCCGCCGTGCGTTCAGTATGCTACATACAGTCATTACCATAATTGGATTATGTTTCCAGTTTGTGTACAAGCGCTACTAGGCTAACGGTACATCCCCGAAAGCGGGTCCCATGGCACGTGCATCAACTCACCGCCCGCCCTAAGTCAAGGTGCTACACAGCCCCAGAACTGAGCCCCTTCCAGCAGCGTATCCACAATACCTGGCGCACCAGCAGGCTCTTCTCTGTTAGAACTGGGCAGTGATGGTCACTGTAAGTGATGGTGAGTGCTCATTGATGGTAAATGATTGTGAGAATGATAGTCAATGATGGTCAATGAAGATTAAACAATGGTTAACTGCATCCTTAGTGAATATATAATCGATCATGGTCAACTGATAGTGGCAAACGATGCCAAATGATGGTTGTTCATGATAGGTCACAGCGGTTATGCTGGTCTTTGATGTTTCATAGCTGATGCATGGTGATCAATGGAGCAGTTATAAACTACCCCTAGTTCAACCATAAACAGCTGGTGACAGCGGTGTGTCCCAACAAATATTTTGGGTGGTTTATCAACAGGTGGATCTCACATGGTCATAGTCATGTTTCTTGATCAGGTCTTCTGTTGGTGGTTCTTGTTGGCCATCAATTGGCACACACAGCGACCATGACACCAGCATATTAACTACCATCTGCCTTTATACCAGGACTACCGAAGCCGCGTGAACTTTCCTACAAGATGATGGGCCAATGTTGGTAGCTACCATGGTGCGCCAGCTGCGTTCATGGTCACCTGGGATCATCATTTTCAAGTGGTTCCACGGTGACAGGAATGAATTAAGCAGTGCAATCGGTTATCCATGAACATGCTTCATCTATATATATGACTGAAAGTTGTTGCTCATGTCAAACCAACGATAAATGTTACTATCCATTAGTCAAACATTAGCAACCACTAAGCATCATGAATCACCGACCATCAGTCCGCCAAGCACAAGGCACCCCCCTTCCTGGCCTTTGGCGATAATCCAGTCAGCCACCACACCACTTTTGTACCTTTCTGTAATGAAACTAGGCTCAAAGACGCCTCGGTGTCCACCCTCCGCCGGCCTGGAGATAAGTCCAATGAGATTAAACTATCATGCATAAAGCAGGTACCAGATTCTCCACATACACATATGTCCACATTTTTATGTATCTGAATAAATATCTAAATGAATAAATAGATAAATAAATGAATACATTCATGATAGTGTATATATTGCAAAAAGATATGTCCATGTGTCTGTGTTCTTTGTTTATGTGCAAATGTGTATGCTGCAAATATCTGTATATCTGATGTAACACCACTCAGAAACTAGTGTATGTGTGAAATACATCTATGTGTATGCGCAAATGAGACTGTAAATCTAGGAACTGAAAAAAACCTTGAGTAATACTTTGATCTGGATTCGGCGGCGTTAGAGTCAAGTGGTTCGGCATGCCCAATGACCAATGAGCATTGCTGCTTGGTGAAACATCTGCAAGTTAAGTTTTAGCTGGTGAGTGACACCTGGGAAAAAACATCTACTCTTTTTCTCTGATGAATACAAACCTGGCCATTGGCGACCTCCATCCTCATGGCTTGGGAAAGCAGCGAAGGCTGCCCGCTCGCCAGAAAAAATGCAGATGACATCTGTGGATTGGCAAAGCACAAGGCTGATCGTCCCCTACCATTCTTCGAAATGGTCGTAGCAATCGGCTCATATTGATATGGTTGTGGGTCAAAACCCTATACCCCTTAATGACCAGTCACTAGTCCAATTCTTGGAATGCTCACCTACCATTTGTTGGTTGCCAAATATGAATCCATAGCCATATTGACTAAGGGTCGTTGGCCAACCACCACTGCAATTACGCACTATTTGCCAAACAACGGTCCAATTTATGTAGTGGCGGTATATGTAGTCAGTAATTGTGGCCTGGTGCCACAATTCACAGTAGCCAACCATGTTTGGGCATTGCTAATCACAATGCACCGCGATTCTGAAACATGAATCAAAGTCTCATGGATATATGACATATCTATGTTAATACAAAAACACTGCCAGCAACTCACACATGTTTGGTGCCAAGGAACGAGCAATGTTGTCCTCGAGCATGTCGGAATCCTCGGAGGCCTCTCAAACAGGCTGATGTTTCTAATAATAAAATGCTATATTTTGATAGAAATATGTTTCTAATAATAAGTGATTTTTCTCCGTTTCTATCCCATGTCTTCCAATGTGGACCCCCAATCCCAATCGGCCAATGCCAGCATGGGATGTTCTTAACGTACTTAACTTAGCTAGGGTGATTTCTACCACGTAGGGCTGTAACCCAACCTATATAGAGGGTATCAAAATCATACGCCCCCCAAGGAAAAAAAAGAGTGGGAATCATGCTTTTTGCTGGTGCATTTTTTGTTCCTTCAGCTGCAGTCAAGACTGGCAACACCATCTCGTAGGTTGGCAGTCAGTTAGGTAGACAATATGCCAGGAAGCACGTGAATGTATTGGACCACGTGATGCTCATGTCATCAGGACAAGCGTGAAGCTGTAAACCAATGCTATGTGGGTACATATGCTATAAAACTTATCATCTACACTGGATAAATTAAAATGTGTATATATATATATATATATAGATAAATACGTAAAAATGGGACCTGAGCAAGCTTGCTCGATCCGGGAATGGCCATCTTCGCCCAAAATAATCTTTCGGGAACTGCATGTTTAACTTTCGCGGGGTGACTGTAAATCTTGTATTGTTATGCGGGCTGGAACTAAGTATGTCAGCCATGGGTAACGATGTGTTAGCGTGTCAGTCAGACTACTAATTTGCAATGCTTCTGCCTTTGCTCACCTTCTCTTCGCTCATCTCATCTGTCCACCTCAGGATCTCCCCTTCTCAGTTTTCGTTTTATAGGAGGGTGAGCTTTGCTATGCAGGTTGTAGGGACACCCCTGCCCTTGGGGGTCACCCCAGCTCTCACCCCCCGCAGAGCCTCATGAGCCATGAAGGTTTCCACCAGCAACAGACCAAGGCCCCACACAGAGACCAAGAATTGCACCTGAGCTGCGAGGCTGACCGCTGAAATCCGCTGAGATCAGCCACCGATAGCTGGAACTGACCATCCGAAATGGTTATGGGTCAAGGCTTTAACCAACCAATAATGGTGGATAATGACCAACAAACTACAGGGAAAACAATGGTTTTGACCCAGCCACAAATCATTATCCGAAATCACCATCAGTTAATTCACAATCATTGATCATCCTAAGGAATCATCCTATAGTCAAATTGCGAATGCCAGCGACCATCCTTCAGTGTAGTACTATAGAGGTCGCAGGCTCCTAATGGGAGTAAGCCGTTCATTTCCAATCATGCATAATTTTGAGCTGCCCTTTTAATCCCCCATGTATAGAACCCCTATCCACAGCTTTTTTGTTTGTTGGATGGGCCACCTGCGGTCTAGAATCAAATGGGCATCATCTTGGAGGATAGATCTCCCATATTTTCCAAGTATGTGGTGGTCGCGCAAGCTCTCGAAGACACCGCACGGATGATTATTGAATCAGTTGTCTTATTACATGCTATCAACATTACTGATGTCTCATGATGTTTCTGGTACTGGTATTGGCCGGTGATCAGTATTGGCAAACACTTGAAATAGACCTACAATGGCCCAGTGCAAAACTCATTCAAGTAGCTAGTTGCTTCTTCGAATGGGGGTTTCTCAAAGTAGGGGGCCCCCAAAGTTATGGATGGTTTATGATCAAATATAAATGGCTTATAAACTGGATGATAATTGGGGGTACCCCTATCTGAAACAACGGATATCAATGATACAGTTGATCATTCATGGTTGACCAATCTTGGTTAAATCGAGCCAAAAAAAATATATGCACATATCAAAAGGCATTGCTATCCCTACAGCTCTGCTCCTTTCAATGGTACCACTGCTCAGTATGAAGAGCTGCTATTCCTACCATGCCCCTGGCGGCAACCGAGGTGCCACATCCACCCAAATGGCCCCGTTCCAAAAGGTGTAGCTCACGGCCTTGCAAACTGAGGTGATGAAACTGGTGCCTAGATCATGGTCAGCTGGTTAATGATGGCTAATGATGGTGGTTAATGATGGTTCATGTTGGTCCATGATGCTTTACAGGCTAATGACTGCTGAATGATGGTCGGGTATTACAGCAATGCTTGGTTCTCAATGATTAATGAATGGTTTATGGTGATTCATGACAATCGTCAATGATAGATATAAAACAAATTGATGTTAAGGATGGTTCATAATATACTAGGGGCCAATGACATAGCACTTAGTAAACATACCCCATGTAAGAAAAATCTATGTTATCGACAAAGTCACTTTTGCCATTTCTGGCCTATCTCATCAGGAAAGTGCTGCCAAATCGGAACTTTGGAGATCACCCTGCACTGAACAGTCCTATGTCATGGATCTGGAGATGGTATTTGGAGCTATAGTCCTATGTGATGTGGTATCTTGCGTAATGTGGTTTTGAATGGGTGGTGATTTCTTGGATGATGAGATAGGACTTAATTAAGTATCAAATCCTATGTCACTAGAGGCCACTTTTCCTATGTCACCAAACCCTAGTAGAGCCAATAATGATTGCTGAGCACTTCGTAATGTCTCATAATGGCTGATTGATCCTGATGTAATATATACAACTGATATGGAACGCGCAGCTCAACAGTCGTTTCAACAAATGCCAGGCAAACATCATTGTTCATGATGGTAAAGAGTTTCCGCTGTCCTGGATTTAATGGCATGGTTGATGGGACGGTAGTTTTAACGGCCAATTAGAAGGGTTTCAGAGGTCAACGTTCACACCAGTTCTGGGAGATGTTCCTTTATTAAGTCCTATGAAGCCAAAAATAAAATTCTATGAAATTCTTTGAAATCCTATGAAGTCCTACGAAATCCTATGAGGTCCTATGAAAGCCTATGAAATCCTATGAAAACCTACTATGATTGTTGGTGATACAACTTGTGAGTTCTTGACACCATCAGAGTTCCACAGCCAAATGCCAGCGCTGACTCACAGTAATGCATTCACCAGGGACCTGGCAAACAACATTGAGAGTAGGAAGCACTGATGAAAAATCATTGAGAGTTGGATGAGTCATATGGGTGCTTCTAAAAAAATGAGAAGCCCTGACCCAGCAAAACGAGATCATGAATTACACCCAAGTGGTCTTGGCTGTTGCCTTGCTGGGCCTCCGCCTCTCACCGCTTTCCAAGTGAAATGCAAGCTCAGATCTGGGGATCCCAAATCATCCGAAAATCCGAAACGCACAACAACAGCAACAGCAACAACCACAGAACGATAACCACAGCACGACAACATAGATGACTACAACAGGCCGCTTGCGGGCACCACGGCCAAGTTGCAGCGCGGATGGGCACGCACCTGCAGTAGAGCACAGTGATCGTACGCCATGCCATAGCAATCAACAATGGTACCCGCCATCTCCGAGTGGAGAGCCCGTCTTTTGCTTAAAGGCTTTAGTGTGCCCTGGCTGGTTATGGCACAGTGCCTGATCTGGGATGCCCTCGGACAATTCATTTCAAACCTCTTGGCTCATCCGAATGGTGCTTTCAGGAGTTGACCACTGTGGTGTTGGGATCAAGCGGTTGACTGCCACAGATGAGGCGCCAGCTGAATTCCTGGTTGGATAGTGGGGGTCATTCAATATCCAATTACGCATTTGTTGGAAGGTAAAAACCTCATGCAGTTGATAGATGTAGTCAAGAGATGTTATATCCAATCAATAGGGTAGCAAAGACTTCATCATAGTTTATCCATATTCATCCTCAAAACATGTCTGCAGAAACTCAAACCCTGTTGCTATACAGGCATAGAATCCTAGAGCCAAGTTAGCTGACATGGAGCGGGTGCATGGATGATTCTGTTCTGGTCATCCTTTTCTTTGCAAAGACTTCCGCTTCAGAGTGTTTTCGAAAGCCGGACAGTCCCACGTTGCTGAGGTTGCCATCAAAAAGTGATTTATTTCCATGCCCTTCATCAAACTCCATTGAGATTGTCAGTTGTAGGAGGCATCCCTTGAAACAACAGCAGCCAGCCATAGGCTGAGAGTAATGGTGGTACGCAGGTTGTCCCGGCATTCTTGGCTATGCGAAATCACCACTGGAGGTGCACCATTCATCGGGGACTCTCCTTACTCACCCTGGGGTCCCGAGTCTTCCCTGGGTCGCAACTCGAATATCGATCCCACCATTCACAGCGCTGGACACTGCTGCCGCGACACTTGAAGAGAAAAAGGGCATCAGGCTGTGGTCTTTCAGAAGCGTCCAGAACGGCAGAAAAGAAGTTGGGCGAAATGATGTTGGGAATCGAACACACCTGGGCTACTGGTTAGTGAGTCCCAAGAACCTGTTGTCATCACCTACTCCCAGTACAACTATGTGCAATTCTCAAACGGAGCTTTTGGAAACTGCTCAAGCAATATAGGTTCCCCCTAGAATGACCTAAACATGCCCAAATTAGCACAATTGTGTGCACATATGCCGTGCAGCACCGGCTTTGAATGCATGTGGGATCAATGTCACCCATGCGGTATGCGGGCTGGGGACAGTCCCCCAGGACCAGGTAGCAAAAAAAGTCAGCGCATAATGCGAGAACCGCGTAAACGATGCTGGGCTAATGAGCTTTCCAGAGTTCGTTCACTAATCGCTTCTTCTATATGCTACCATGATTGTTATCTATTTCTACTACAACCACCAGCACCAGCAACACCAGCAACACCAGCAACACCAGCACCAGCAACACCATCACCACCAACAGCAACACCACCAGCATTACTGCTACCCTTGCTACTACCACTACCGCTGCTACTTCTTCTACTACCACTGCTGCTATCACAACTGGCCATCGATCTGATCCTCTGCCCGGCCACATGAATCATTGCATCCAAAACCGGAGGATGGTCCTGGTCGATGTGGCACTGGGAATCGTCCCAGTGAGCAGCTTGGAATGTCAACAACAAAGGTCACAAATGGATTTTCCACCAAGGTTCTAAATATAAGTCACTAGATCAACCCGGAATGAACATGAATGAACCATCAATATTCTGCTCTGGTTGGAGGTATAAGCCATCCACTGTCTATTCACCCTGAGGATGTCGATCACGAGGAGTTTGTGCGAGTTCGGGGTGCCATGATCAACTTCAGCTCTGAGTTGTTGGAAGAAGTGCCACACAAAAGCTGCCGTTCTCTGGTACCAAAGGCTTGAATGACTCGAGTGCCTTACCAGTGAGCAACGAGACAACCTACTAAACCATAAGTACAGTACAATTACAATGGTTGACAAGTAGAAGTCAATCGATGTCAAGATGATTCACAAAGCTCTGGTACACCAGGTGGTTCATTGCACTAAATAAGTGGATAGGGTTCAATTCATTGTTGTTTGTCCTTTTCCTTAACGTCCCCTTAAGTTTGATGGTCTTTTCAAGCACCGAAATCTATTTTGATTTGCCGGAGTAAGAAAAATGGACCTGGGTTTCATGATGAATTCACGGGATTGAGAAGCCAACTTTTCCACAGCCCCTCTCTGAAACTAAGCATGTATATATCTGTATATATGTATCCCTTCCAGCAACGTCAAAACGATATGCAGGTACCTCCCCGCCGACTAAATGTCTAATCCAAGGACCCTGGCCCCGCTAATAGGGAGTCTGACTGCATTTTTTGTTGGGCACACGGATAGCAGCGTTGAATCAGTCAAGAAATGTCATGAATCACTAGTTGTTCTTAAGCATAAGAACATGTCCGATTCCACGTGTAAAACAGTTCAGGGTACCCGTGAATGTGAAGCAGTCTTTTTAGTTCCTTTTCCTCCGCTTACTTATATGCTGAAATTCAGCGGGTTCACTTGTCTGACTTCATGCTAGAGGCATGCGCTAGCATCCCAGCAGCTGCAAGCATAAGCAGCGTCAGTAAAAAAAAACCATTTCAAGGTGGAATCTTGAATAGCAGCGCGCAAAGCTTTTGCAAGACCAATTCTTTCAATAAGCCATTGACTAGAGTTTCAATGGCTCACAGGGAAACAAGACAGAAACAAAATCTATCCGCAAGATTGGGCAAGCTAAGCACTGAAGCAGACATACTCTCAGGAAATCCCAAGAGTGCAACGTACGTTCAGGAGGCCATTGGTTCACGGAGTTCTGCAATTCACAAAGACTATCGCGCTTCGCTGCGCCCTTGAGAGTATCTGAGAGATTCTGAGAGTAACAGCTGGGTTTGCTGAATGTTTGCCTACCCTTTTTGGTGAGGCCGGGTCAAATCCCTGGTACCTGGTGTGACCATATCAAAAATGAGCAAGCTAGTCTCTGGCGGGATGTGAACGACTACATACTTGTTCTTTGATAACTGGTTATGACCAATAGTCACATTGGCACTGACGCATACACATCCCAAGAAATGCTGTGTCCTTCTAAGTGTCATGACTGACCTCCGATGTTTCAGCAAGGTTTTGTTCATGATCCTCCACTCCAAACTGCTCGGTTTAACCTTGATTGTTTTGGGGGTCATGGATCAACCCAAACGTGCAAGAAAGGCTTTGTAGACCCAAGCAGTTCGAGAACGAAGTATCTGAGTTTCTGAGATGTAGCACCCCTGGGTTTTCAACAACGTCTTGAAGATAATCACAATCATATCATTCGCCGGCTGGCAAAAAATGTTTGTCAATGAACTCACAATTTGCAAACCACCAAGCAGCTGTTATTGCTGCTTATGCCCCCATTATAATGATTATATACCATAGAAAAAACATAGTTTCCACATGAGAACCAAACAGCGACTTGTGGCCACAATTCGCTCACCACTTCCAACTCAACATCCAAAGCGGTTTCCGTAGCGTGGGCCCGGTGCCTCTGCTTTCGTGATCGCGTCGTGCCACTTAGGTGCCTTGTAGGTTTGATCATCGTAGCCTTGGATGGATGGTGCCACAGACACACCCACCACATGTCATATTAGCGGTGGAAAAAATGCCAGCTTGCAGCTTACCATAGAAAAAAACAATAAAACATGATGAACAATCCATTTATGCATCACCCTTTGGGGGGTGTTCATGGTTTATGGGCAGGTCCACTGACACCTCAAACTCCCAAAAGCCAGCTCAATGTCATTGATATTATCATAGCATGTCATGACCTCGACAAGCATAACCTCAAGGATGAATGTATATACATCCTAAAATCAATGGGTCAGCTTGACTGAGACACTGCTTTTCATTCTCATTTCTCAAAGTCAAAACCCATCTCAACTGATACAGGTACAAATGATTCAAATGACTGGGATGACAATACTCCGCCACATGCCATGATGGTTGGTGACACACTGCAAAGTAATCATCCGCAACAACGGTAGCTTCAACGACCACCAACAGCAACCACAACATCGGTGCAACGAGCCGCTCCACTCTCGTTCATCCTGGTAGAAGGTGTAGAAACCTGAAGCTGGAAAACAGCACGCTCCAAGCCAATCCGCTGGTGGATGGTTTTTGCATGGTTCAGCCATTTCAACTACCCTGAAAAACATGAATTAGTCAAGTTGCCAACGAGCATATCGTGATCCGCAGGTCTTGTTAGAGCACTAGCAAAAGCTCCAAGCAGCGCAAGGTCCAATGAAGTAATCTAGTAAACCATCTCTAAGTAGTTCTACTTTCAAACTACCGGCTGGATCTCACATGAATCATGATGAACCATCACTTTTCAGTGCTCATCACGGTACCATGACAGTCACCACAGTAACAATTTGATCAGCAGCTTATTTCGGCTATGAACCAGCTTATGATTGGGTTGTCATCGCGAGCTCATGGATGTTGCTGACTGACCAATCTCAGCCATGGAGGACTCCGTGGTAACTGCTCCAAGATGCGACCACCCACTCGAACGAATTGGCTCAGGAACCTCCTCAGAGCCGGAGCTGAATTACAAGGAGAGTTGACAATATGAACGCAACGTTAAATGTTCAAGAATTGGTTGGTGGTCAACATGGTTGGTTGATAGTTGACAAGGTCAAGTGTTCATTGTTACAGCAATTTTGCTACGTTTGATGAGTTAGAGGAAGAGTCGGGTGACCAGTTGGGTAGACGCCTCATGTGCGCACGCAAGAAACCCTTCGGATTTTACCTCATCTGCGCACACAGATTCATCTCATCTGCGCACACAGGCATGAACACATGGACTGATGACCTTCGTTTTGACTGGAGCATTACACGGACACATGGGATGGGTGGGGTGGGGTGGGTGGGTGGGACTGATGGCATTCGTGTTGCTTGCAACATGACACAGACACATGGGATGGGCGGGGCGGGACGGGGGGGGTAGGG
>VSDK01009908.1:230403-263885 GCA_009767595.1 Symbiodinium kawagutii
TGGGGTGGGTTGGGTGGGGCTGACGACATTTGAGTTGACTGCAACATGACACAGACACATGGGACAGGTTGCAGTAGGGTTTTGTCTAATGATACTGCTGATCGTAGTGAGCCTTTCTTTGTTGCTGACAGCATCAACAGTACAGAAGACACTATTCTGCGTGCACAGATGAGAAAATTCCCGCGTGCACAAGTGACTCGCGTGCACAAATGAGAAATTTCCCGCGTGGTCACATATGAGAAAAATCTCGCGTGCACAGATGAGGCCTCTTCCATGGGTGATGAGATGGGTGATGAGATAAGTGATGAGACAAGTAATTTTCTTGCTCGGCATTGTTTGACAAATTAACAAGTTGATGGGCGAGGTAATGGCGACGATGCTGAACTCACGGGCAATGAATCTCAATGTCAATTAACGGTTGACTGTAAATATGCGTACAATAACCAGCTTGTGAACAGCGAAAACTGTGTGATGGCTTTTGGAATGGAGGTCCGTGCTGCCACATAAGGCATCATCTTTGCAAGTCCGCCTGGGGAATGCTTGCCAAGTCTACATGGCGACCATGAGACTGCCGACCCTTGGTCTCAAACTGCATTGCCCAACTAACCTGCAACAAACGTTCGGCCGCCAAACAATGTTCAGCCGCAAAACATTAATTCATTGGTTTAATCCCCCTCCCCTTGGGGTGCTGTTTCGCTGGTTAGGTTGCCTTGTTTTGGTTGTCTGGTTGTCTGCTTTGGTGGTCTGTGGTTTTGGGGTCTGCGGCTGCTTTTCCGCTGTGCTTTCTCCGCCCCGCTGGGTCTGTGTCTTTTGCTTGTGTCCTTCCTCCGTTTTTCTCTCCTTTGGATGTGCTGCCACCCCCTAACGTCCGCAACACTTTTTCTGCTCAAATGAGCGTTGCACCGAAGGAGCTGGGACATTTCTGCCTGTTTCAAGCTGTGTGTGTCCAAACCTGTTTCACAAGCAGGGGGTACAGGATCCCCCCTGATGATTCGACTACATGCCCAGTTCATTGCGCCATGGAGGTTGAGTTGATCCAAGCCCAGAATTTACCAGTAACCATGATCACAGCAGTTATGTGCTCTCATGGTACCCATGGTCACAGTATTATGTGCTCTCATGGTACCCATGATCACAGTATTATGTGCTCTCATGGATCTCAAATTTTACCAGATTTCACTGCCCAGGATCCTCCAGATTTGTTTAACTCCCCTCCCTTTGGGGTGCTGTTTCGCTGGTTAAGTTGCCTTGTTTTGGTTGTCTGCATTGGTGGTCTGTGGTTTTGGGTCTGAGGCTGCTTTTCCGCTGTGCTTTCTCCGCCCCGCTGGGTCTGTGTCTTTTGCTTGTGTCCTTCCTTCGTTTTTCTCTCCTTTGGCTGTGCTGCCTCCCCCCTAACGTCTGCAAGGACCTTTCTGCTCATGTGAGCAGTGCATCAAAAGAGTTGGACACTTCTGTCTGCCTGAGTTCAGGCTTCCTGTGTGTGTGTCCACACCTGTTTGAAGGTTTATTTGATGCATACATTCAGGGGGCCAGGACCCCATGACTGTCTATCCTGGCCAACGAAGACCAGACAGCATAGGGGTGAAAACGTACCTGCTTCAGGTTGAACTGTTGCTCAAGCTGTTCTCATCCATGATTCTAACCGCGAGGCAAGGAGGATAAGCCAACAAGCCTCCCAAGCTGTATTGCAGACATGTCATTTCCAGATTTCCTTCGTCAAAGATCTAACCAGTTGATTAGATTCCAATCATGAGGTAATCATTTCATCTTCACATCATCCTATGCAGCAATGCATTTTCTCAGTGTGTGTCTGGGTGTCTGGGTGTCTGTATGTCTGTCACCAAACATCCTCTTTTCACTACGGAGAAAGCGTTGTGGATGCTGCATCGTTGCTATATTCCATATGCTTATGATAACAATCACCTGAACCATCAACATTTTTTAACGGTCCACAATTAACCACCAACCAACCATCATTTAAGGAACCATTGACCATCCATTGACCATCCATTGAAAACCAATTCCCCATCAATTCACTATGAACTAGCCAGCCACTAAGCACCAATTAATCATCATTCACCCAACCATTGCACGTCCATGGACCATCAATTAGATAACGAACAATTGACAGTCCGTTGATCATCAATCAACCATTCATTAATCATCAGTGAACCAGCAATCAAACACTAGTTAACCATAATTTAACCATCAAAGAACCATTAGTTGACCATCAATTAACCATCAAATTAAGAACCATCAAATGAATAATAATCAGCACATCATAATGTAACTTCGCCAATAGCGATCGATAGGGGATTCTGAGATTCCGGCAAGAATGGGCCTTCCGGGGCAAAACTGACCTCAGCGCAGAAGCGCACCGGTGGAAGGTGATGGAAGATGATGGTCAAACGTCCGTTCAATGATGTTCAATTGTTGACTAAATGGTGGTTTCTCAAAATAGGGAGCCCAAAATGGTTGGTTTACTATTAATAAATGGGTAATAAACTGGATGATTTAGGGGTACCCCTATTTTGAGAAAGCACCAAATGATGGTTCATTGGTCTTTGCTTGATGGTTGATAATGGTTGGTGATGGTCTATACCAAGAATGAGCGTTGATGTTAGTATAACTCACATTCTTGATGGTTCTTGGTAAACAACAGCGGCTTTCAATGGCTAAAGTAATCATGATATCATTAATATTCATTAATGATTTGCTGTGGGATCAACAATTATCATGACGGGTATGTACCAACGATACTGGTCAGTCATGATGCAAGCAGTGCATTGTTTGATTTAAAGATCCAATGAATCGGGCTCGAATCAAAACATGCCTGACATTGCCAAGCAATGTCTACGTCGGACTGCCTGAAGTGATTTTCTCAAGCAATCAATCAACCACTTCCTGATTTGTGGACACCACTTCGCTCACCTGAAGTGACCCTGAAGAACATCACCAGTCCCAAATTTGTGCTTTCACGGATATGGTCCTGGTGGTTTCTTGGAATTGGGGTACCCCGAAATGATCCAATGTTATTGGCCATTTGTATATTATAGTAGTAAACCAACCATTTTGGGGTCCCCTAGTTTGAGAAACCACTGGATAGCTCCAAATTGGGTGCTGACAGTACCACAACATTTGTACATTTTTTTTTGGCGAACCATCCCATGCAGCTGCTAATCTTCAGAACCGCATAGGACAAAGAATGACGACTTGTTATGCACAGGCATGCCAGCAAGAAGAACAGTAACCGTTATAAGAAGTCCTATGAAATAGTCTTACTATGTGCTACTGCTACTACTGCTACTGCTACTACTGCTACTGCTACTACTGCTACTGCTAGTACTACTGCTACCAGCTTGCTGGTGGTATGACTACCAGCAGTGGGACAGTAGCACCAAATGCATAGTCCCATCCTGCGAAGTGAATATATTGTTAAGAAGTGAACAAATATGTGGATGCTAGCACCTCTGTTAGATATATTGTCAAGAAGTGATGTTCCCCTGTCATGAACAGCAAAAACAACACATCACCTATCAAAAGAAAGCCGTAGCTACCGGCATCACCCCAAGGTAACAAACATGACCCGAAGCGCCAGGAATGCTTTTGTATTTCCATTGTTTTGGAGACCAGCTGGTCAATGAAGGGACTCCCAACTCAGTCGAGAGACCCGTGATGGCAAACCATGCCACCCTTCACTCTTCACTTTGGGTTTGGCGGTGATCTTCTGCAAGAGGCTGGCAGCAGCCTGGGCAAGGCACCCCACAGGCAGCGGGTCAGTGAATATACGTTGTCCCAACAAATGCAGAATGTACAACACATAGCATGTGTAAAGAAATATAAATATATACACATACATATCTGTTTAACATTTCCATAAACAAGTGTGTATATACTTGCATAACCATTTGTTCCTGTAGGTGAATATACAAAGACATACGCATCATGCAAACTCTCTTTGCCAACTTTATGGGCAACGAATTATATTCATGCATCAAGTGGAGCCAAATGCACCATGTCCTTGCGTCCGTGTACACAGCTGCCATCTCCCATTCCAAGTATCTTAAAGAATGTCAGCTCATTACCTTGCAATGTTACCGGATGAGCCATTGGCAACATCTTCTGCTTCATGTCCCCAATAGGATTAACTTTTTGCGTTAGACCAATGGTTGATAAATCATTCATGATCAAATTTAATGCAAAAAACCTACAGCGCCCAGTAAGGGTCGCTTCCACTGTCCTTCCAGCTTATTCAACTGCTCCCCATGGCGCCGTCACCTTGGTGATGGGCAAAGCCAAACGTGATGTTTGTTGGTGAAAATTCAACATTTAACAAACAGTTGCTGTATCTACCAACAATCCCCGAGTATGGTAGATCAAAAGAGTTTAAGATCATGTAATTAACAAACTAGACAAATTCTTATACATACATAGTGTATATATATGGTCTTGTGTTCCGTGTTGGTACCCCCCCATGGTATGGTCCCCCGCAACCCCAATTCCATTCTATTTACAGCATTTGGGAGTCTTACTCTCACATCCGTACGCTATTTGCAGCATTTTGGAGCCTGATCCTCCCATTTGCATGCTATTTGCAGCATTTGGAGGTTTTACGTACCACGTACATACTTATCAACTACATCTAGACTACCTATATAGTATCTATGTACTATCTATATCCATATGCTCACCTACCTACCCTCTTAGTTACTACCTATCTACTACCTTATGCTACCTATGTACTTGTTATAACTACTGATGTACTACCTATATACTAGCAATACACTACTCATACACTACCCATTTACTCCCTGTAAACCCACCTATTTACCCACTTGTTACATAACTACGTATGTACTACCTATATATTAGCTATACTCCCTATGTACTACTTATATACTATCTATCTATCTATCTATCTATCTATCTATCTATCTATCTATATATATATATATAGATACAATACTAATGTACTACCTATATACTAGCTATACATTCTTAATATAGGTCCTAAATACAGTACTTATAGATACTCATATATACTTATGTGCGAACTATACACTACTTAGCTACCACCACCACACCCCACCACCACCACACCACGGGGGGGGGGGGGGGTATATGCCACCTACATGGCGGGACCATGACCATGACCGGGGGAGGCGGGGGTTGCAACACTGGACCACACATATAATTATGATGTTTACCAGGAGAGTCATATGTCTACCGGGAAAGTTATACTTTGGTTCAGATTCTTGTTTATATGACCTACCACGAAACTTTCCACCAGTTATAGTTATATAGTTATGGCCAATATCTCTTCGAGAGTCATACATCTATGGTTATATAATTATAGATAGTTACAGGATATATTACAACCAAAAGTCATAAGTAGTCATATAGTTATTACTAAGTTTATACCTCTATAGTTACAGAAAGTTATCCCCCTCGTTAAGTAATCACAACTTCTTGGGCCTTGATATCCGTGGTTCGTGGCTCGACCCTCAGCTCTTCGCCTCTGGGAAATCGCGAAGGAGTTTGGCAATTTCCTGAGGCTCCCCAGGTCAGGTCTCTGGTTGGCCAACCGCTTTCAGTATCAACCGCCTGCTGCAAGGGATAACAGTGGTTAACAAAGATTGATTTGCAAGATTTTGCAAGATTGATAGCTAAAAGAGATTGTATTAACAGCAATATAACAGCTATTATTAATAGCTATTAACAGCTATTCAATTCTATTCCTATGGTCTGTAGCGATATATTGACGGGGTGGTACTGGCGATATAGTTTTATAAGTGCTAGTAAGTTGCCATAAACTATGCGCAACCATCCTTGTGAACAAAAAAGGTTTGTCAACCCGGTTCATCTTCAATGGTGTTTCTCAACTAAACGCTAGACAACTAGTTCACAAGCGCTATACTTATAATTGTTAGTACATCCCCTGATTGTTGTGGTGATTCAACCAATGTATCGTAAGGTTAAAACCAACAGCTGCTCGTCTTCATGGATTGCTCTTCCCAAAATTAACGCCAACCACTTTCCAAAGCTTTGGAATATGGACACCTCAAACAAACATGGCAAAGAGATGAAAAAGCCAAAATGAGTGGCTCTACTATTGGCAATCATTTTGGAATGATTCGCGAATCATAATATCCAATTATACTGTTACTGTGATTCGACAACATTCCAAAATGATTGCCAAGAGCCAAACGTAGCATGATGAATTGAGCAGCCGTGATGACCCTCCCGCAACTGCTCAAGTAGTACTGGAATTATGATCCACAAATCAGGATAGTCAACTGATGTCTCAGGATGAAACGATCCTCTTCGGAAGTTGTTGGGGGTACCGCAGACTGTTCGATGGTTTCTTAGCCATGCTTCCCTCTCAATCAACAGGAACCCTGGACACACCACCAACCCATGCAGCCACAAGGTGAAATACCCCATGGTGTAAATCACCCTTTTCAAGCCATCGTGAACCGATATACTGTACTGAACTAACCAATCCTCAAACGAATTGAAACATAATACTGTAAGTAAACACATGTATGTACAAACAAATATAGGCACAAGTACCAAAAATCGAAAGACAAACAAAAAAGACACCAACCTGCCAGCAGCAGCATAAGTGGCTCGCACTGATGGCTGTATAACTCATGCCGTACCATGCCCCATGCTGACGCGCCTGGCTAGAGATCTTGTCCGAAAGGACCTGCGCAACGCAGAGTCGCAACTCACACATCGCGCGGAGAGTGGCTTCCAACAAGGCCGTTGAAACCAGTGAAGTAGCAGCCCTAGGTAGCCCCGCGTGCTGGTTTCAAGCAAGTTGAGTTTGCCACTCAATTGGGAACACTGCCTTTACTTACGCCATTTCCGTTGCGCAGCTTTATGACATAAATGCTACGTATCGTTTTACTACCAGTACCTTTGAGCTATGTACAATCTATGATGTCGCGGGGCCGCTGTTCCAACACCCTCGAAGCGCGGCCTCAGAGATGGTTTGATTGTCACCTTCACCTCAGCGTGGACTGAGCTGCGGTGAAGATTGACCAGCTGAGTATTGGCTGGTAGATATAGGGGTAACCTATACTATGTAGTCATAGGTTTGACAAATTATGGTAACCAATATAAGTTTTGGCTATTTCCTCAAGGCATAGGAGTCAGTCCAAACCATCCAAGATCATGAAAAAATATTATTGTACTAAACTAAACCGTTCATTTTTTGGGGTTCCCAATTTCAAGAAACCACCATGCATGTGGAGGTGGTTGATTCTGGTGATAAATATGGCAAATATCTGGTGAACCAGCCAAGAAATAGTGATCGTGGTGATCTACTCTACCAGTGATTCATCATAATGATATTGGTGGTTGGTACCAGTACAGTAGCACATAATATGATGTACTATGACTCTTCGCCGCCTCATTATTGTATTCGGTGATGGTTGTTGGCCTACTTAGTGTTTTCTGAACATTATGTCTGACATTATACTAACATTGAAAATTGCCATTCTTGAGGTAAATCTAGAGATTTGGATCTTGTGATATTGCTCACCATCACAAATGAGCATTGGAAATGGCCTAGGTCCTAGGCAAACCATCAACCATAGTAGAGCCATAGACCCTTTCTGTAAAAGACTGACCTCTCACTGCGTCTTCTGGAACAGGGCTGCAAAACAATCAACATTGCCAAAGGGGCATACATATGCACCCGTCAATCGAGACCATCATCTAACTATTGAAACTCAAGAAGGTCATGAAGAAAAGAAGCGTCAGAAAAGGACAATTACAATGCACTGCCAAGTACTTCTCAGCCGGCAATGAGGATGGTTTCTAGTCCTATGATCAGCGGCGTTTCTCAAAGGTAAGCGCACAGCGTCTAACATGGTGCACCCAACTTTTTTCACGTGCCATGCTACACATCGAAAATAAACAATGTACAACAACAATAGACCAACTAACAACAATCCAACCCATGACACTGTGGAAATCATATCTATCATCTGTTCAACGGCTCCTGGGGGCCGCTCCTGGCCTGCCCAACACCAGCAATCCATTTGCTACTCGTAAACCTGACATGTCCTGGCGACCTGGTTGTGGAGAGAGACTGGGAGCTAACCCCCGGGTCAGTGCTATGTCTACATCCGTGTCTCTAAAAAATATGCAACAAAGATGGCAATTATAAATAGACGTAAACATATACATGTTTCATTGAACATTCATTGTATAACATGAAAGAGGATATAAAATCGATATAAGGTAATATAAACATATGAAATGTATCTATATATATATATATAATGTACAAAGATAGTTGGATGGAGTGAGATTGCGGGTCCTGCTCAAAAGTATGGACTCCCAAATTGCCAACAATGACGAGTTCTTTTTATGGTGTCTATTCCCTACCCCACAACTTTGTGGCTTCCGCAGCAGCAGCAGCAACCCATGTGAAAAATACCAACCAACCAACCCACCGGCCGACCGACGGTGTAAATCTTCAGGTCAGCTATCAGCGTGTCTCGGCAACCCCGCGAGGAGCTAGGTCCGCAGCTAGGTTCGACATGAACTTAGGGATGCATTCCTCGGCGCGTGGCCCCATCAAATTTCTGGGTACCTCCTTGATGCGAACTGTTGAGGCAACTGGGGTCGCTGATACTCCAAATTGGCACCACAAGAAACCCTCATCTTCTAGCCACCATGTGAGAGGATCGGTCTTAGTTTCCAGGCCAATTACTGATAGTAGGATGGTGAAGCCTGGTTGTCATGGGCCCATGCATGGGCCATAGGTAGTTTTCCATCATGAAACAATGCCAAACAGTTTTCAAGCATGTCAATCTCCTAGAATCACATCATCCATCGTCAAAATATGCAGACAAGAAGCAAACAACAACATGTCTGACAATGATTTTCATGGAGATGCAATCGTTCAACACTTCATCATAACAAACCAAGCGAGAACAAACAAGCTTCACAAAATCCGGCAGTTCAGTGATTGCCACCGCCCGATGCATAGATGGAGATTCATTGTTTCTATATACGCGGTGGGAATAGTTACAATGCGTGACTTTGAAATAGCCGCCATTGAACTCAACATCGGATAAGGGAGGGTGTTCCTTTCTATGCATGTCTCCACCAAAATTGTTTCGTAATTCCTCCAGATGAAAACTGAAATCAACCTCTGATTTTGACCGAAATTTGGGTACTTTGCCCAAGCTTTATCTAGGCTGGGATGATATGGGATGATCAACACCGCCAACGCACAGTTGTGAAATGATGTATGTCACCAGGAGGTATCCATATCCAAAGGTATATCTAAGTAGTATATTATCATTCTGATGTTTTTGAGTGGCTCGAGCATGACGGTCCAAAGAACTATTTTTGACACGACCTTTGGGTACCCTCAAACAATACACCCCATCCACGCGAAATTGCAGGTAGTGCCTGCAGGGTAGCTGGCAAGAGGGGTTACCCGGACCAGATGATGGTGAACCAATCCTCAACATCTACCAAGAACCACCATGAACTGTCATTGAGGATGGTGTCAAACCTTGTTAGCCATCATGAGCCATCGCTATCAATTTTGAAGCAACATCTCTATGCATTGGCTGGGCCACTATTCACCACGCCAGTTATGGACAAACTTGTAAATGCATGGGAAGCCCCAAACAGGGCCAGTGAGCCGACCTTGTCTGTACATTGATTTTTGGGCTATGCCATGTCTGTTTGTGTTTCTGTAAACCGATCTAGCTAACTAACCAATCCCATCGATTTATCTGTCTATCGATTTTGTCTACATGTGGATGTACAATGCACACAAGTACGAATGTCTATGTCAATAACGCTTGGCCCCCCTGCCGGCGCACAGTGGATGAAAACGCGCAAGCTGCTGAAACCTGGAAGCTGTCGGCATATTACTTGCTACTGGACAAGTTTCAAGGACAACAAACACTTACACTCCGGCAAACTTACCTCGTTGTGTGGAAAATCCATCATTTATATAATAGTTTTACCATGTTTTACCTGTAAAAGTCGTAATCTTTAGCTTTCAGTTTAGTTTGCCAGAGGGTAAACCCGCACACAGCCCCACACCAAGTACAACGGCGGCATGGGATTCACCATGTCCCCGGAAAGATTCATTTTGACCTGCTTGGTGGCACCTTGTGGCGCCCGTCTGGGGTGCACCAAAGACATCATACCGTGGGACCCGCCCGCCTTGCTGCTCGAATCCTGGTTGATGAATGATAGATAAAAGTGATTAGAATCATATCAAACCAATTTCCAAAATTGATTAAATATGAGTTCATAAGGTTGATTACCAAAATGATTCAATTAGTGTGGATTGGTAATGTGTCAATTGTTTGTTACTTGCCCTGGCTAAGCTGTCGCGAATTACATCATCGTAGAGGGAATTCATTGACCGTGGCTTGTGTTTACTAGCCATGTTGGCTAAGAATGCTCAGTGCTGGCTAACAATGATGAGAATAAGATTATGATATTGATGCGGGTGAAAATCTGGAGCACCCAGTGTTTCGCTACCGTTCTGAACGGACAGCCCCAACGAGTCGTGCCGGGACAGCGAGGATATTTCTGACCTACCGATGTTTCACCCTTCTTCATTTGATATGGTAGGTATTCAATATTTTAACATTTTATATAGTAGTTAGTTGATCATAAGTTTCATGCTGTTCAATTGATATCCCGGTTGATCTACTACGTCACCACCGTCTACAATGATGCGACCTGCCAAATGGTTGCAATCCCACCGACTCTCGGAATGACTCACTTCAAGAAACAGCAAAGTGTTATGCATCATGTGAGTTGGCAATGGACCTGCGCTATAATTGAGAACAAAATATTGAGAATGAACTATTCTTGTTCCTATCTCGTTGGTGTTACAATCGATTCCAAACACATTAATTCCTGAATCGGATAATTAATCATCCTCAAGTATGGTCGAAAAGTCAAATATATACTGGGTATGTAAGTCTTTTCTGCCAAATCCCCAATAATGCCCATTGGTCCTTGGTGATTCTCCAATGAGAGATTCATCTTGATGACTCCCGCCAGTTTTCCACCAGCTGAGAAAGCGTACTATTCGGTGCAGCATCTGCCAGTGCTTCCTGCCAGGCAGTGGATTTCAGGAACGCAACGCGTGAATCTTCGAAACTATCCCGGGACCACCCCTGCTGTTTCTTGGGATCACCGTTAACAATTTCTAACCATCCTTTCCATCGTCAACTTTGGAACCATTGCAATGGAACCATTGCAAAATTATTAATCATTGAAAACAATGTCTATCAGTTTGTCAGTGGCCACTCCTGGTAGTTCCTGCAGGCTCCCTTTGAAAGAGATATATGGATACCCCTGGCTCATTAGCTCCCTCCCAGCTAAGAGCCAGACATGATTGTGTGCCGAAAATTATGGTTGATATCTTTCCAGAGCTAATGATTCCTGCATTTCAGATTTAAGTGGTTTTTCCACACACCTGCAACTGGTACTCAGCCCGGTGAGTTGCCCCTCGCCACAACCCCCCCCATTTTTTTTCGCCCTGACCTTGTCCATCTTGCGCTTCCTTGGCGTGGCTCAGAAGGCCCCAGTTCGGCTCAGCTATGTGACCTGTACATATGGCGAGTTGGGTCAATATTAACCATCAATAATGGTGGATAATAACCAAGGGAACTACAGGGAAAAAGATGGTTAATAATGGTACACCGGTCCAAAGTGTATGATAAACAGCTCCTCATCGCCATGGTAATTGCATTCCGCCAGCATCTTTGCGTAAGACGACATTAAATATGCTCGGCCCGAAAGGAACTTTGCACGCAAAAGCTAGCCTTGCTACGTGACATGAGTTTTTCTCAATGTCAGTGGTGCATGCCAGATGTCCATTCCTCCCCAGAAGGTGAAAGCGGTTGGATGGGGAGGAGGAAGGTGAAGCTTGAGTGATTGTGCCAACGGCCCACGATTCTTTTGGTCATTCATGAATGAATTCTAACCATGACGCTTGCAATCGGCCAGCACTTTTGCGCAAGACCACATAAAATATGTTCTGCAAAAATGAACAAATTCTAAGGATCATCACCAACAGCCATACATCAAAGGCCGTGTTGCCCAACATTGCCCAACATATTCCCATCCACCATCATGAGCCCACCTACTCACCAGTGGCAAAACATGGTCTGGGTTTCACCCTGGACCGTCAGCATACGCTGAAACCACGCCAAGCCGATGGAACTAAAACAGATGCGTTTTGTTGTCCCAAGTTCCAAATAGATATTGAGATATGAATATATATATATATACATATATGTACATATATATGTATACTACATGCAGATATACTTGGGATAGTGGTAGATTCTATCCCCTCAAATGGCGGTCCCGATCCCTGGCAATACGGTTTGACCATGTTCCCGCATATTAGGTATCTATTCATTCACGAAGTCATCTGTTGCCGGGACACCCAAAGACCCCTTCACCCCATGGCTTGCTCTCTGGCGAGGCTAGGAACCTGATGCCAATCTCCAGCGGTGTCAACTGGCACTCCTTGCGACTTGAGTCCGTATAGTCGACGTCCTCAACAGGTTGTTGGGTTAGGCCCATGATGGCACCACCACCGCAACCACGGCACCAAGTCTTGGAGTGAAGCAAAAGCTCATTGGGTGATGATTTGTGATGCAATGAATGGCCTTGAACCATGGCTGGCGGAAACTGCTTTGGTATATTACTGTATATATATATATATATTCATTTATAGTCGGGAGAGGGGGATCAAAAAACAAATTGGGATGCCTCCAAAAAAAATGAGGACGGAGGATCAAAAAAAACATGGGATGCATCAAGAAAAAAATGATTTCCCAAAACAGAAGGAAAAACAACATTCATGAGGACGAAGGGTATCAAGAAAAAAATGCCAGAGATCACAAAAAAATGAGTTTCCATGACAGAAGTAACAGGGTGCAGCTTCAATTTGAGACAGTTCCGGTGATCATGTGGGACCAAATAAGGCCTCTGGGTGTCAGAGCAAGAAGAGAATTTCAATGGATGTGAGTTTCTGAGATTGCTCTGAGACATGTAGAACTTGTTGCTACTTCCGAGGCCCAAATACTTAAGATTCTGTACAGTAGTCGGCAAAGTGTTCCGAGGCGGCGCAGAAAAACACGTGTGATCAGCCATGGCCTTGTAGGTTTTGATCTTTCCATTCACCAAAAGTGCTTGACAGTGTATCCACCAGTATTAGTCACTCCGCACGCTGCCAGTGTCATCAACACCATGGGTCCCGAAATGGTGGAGGATGGTCATCACCGGTTTCAAGCCGACATAGTTGTCATCGTCTTGGTTGATTACTAGATATTCAAAACAAATCCAATACGCACACCACTGGCTTTTCAAACATATTGATCTATTGCTATCTATTCGTAGTGATTTGAATAAACCCTTTTTCAAGCGCAATTCCAATATTCTCAATCGATCACACATTTTTGCAGATCCAGGATGTTCCAGGGATGATCCATGATTATTGTAACCCCACCCATCGTTTCCCATGGGCGGTTTCTCAAAATAGGGCTACCCCCAAATCATCCAATATTGACCATTTAGAGAAATAAGCCAACCATTTTTGGGTCCCCCATTTCAAGAACCTCCTCATTGTTTACCATTGTTTCCCAGTTGGCTCAGGAGTCACAGTTCACAACTATTCGAATCCAAGGCTGAGCTGTCGCCCCAAGCAGTTCTCAACTTTGGCGCCAACGGGCCGTCCTCCTGGTCGTTCAAGCCCAACAGCTCTTTGGCCTGAACCACCATCAATCAACGGAGATCAACTGGTTGCCTTCTGTTGAGTGTAGCGTTGGCTTTTCAATTGGCTGAACACGTGGGGGGGTTCGTTGGGTAAGTGGGGTCTTGCCAACTGTAAACCTGAACGGTCAACCCAGCAACGCTAGTGCAGAGATGATCTTAACAACTTTGTATTCAAATATTTGCCAGCTATATGGCCAACCTTCAAAATAGAGTCTCTATGTGTATACATATATTATACATGTATTGTAAATAATATATATATATACATATTAAATAATATATATATATATATTTTATATACACATATTCTCAAGCCCCCAGCAAGGCCACCAACTCATTATTTTAAATCAAAGTAAACGTTGATATTCCAGTCTTTTCCACTTGTTTTGATTCCTGCCTCCACTAGTCTATCATACTTCAACAATCATTTTTAGATATGATATTCACCCTTATTACACTATAGTTATCATCACTACTGCTACTTCTACAGTATTCCCATCCAGTCAATCAACATAAGTCAAAGTTTATATTGTTAACTCTCTCTGAAGCTGTTCACCCTGACTCCAGCCAAGACAACCAGCATTCCATTGCACTGCCTGTATAAGATTGTGAGCTAAAGATCATGTTTTTCATTGCCCCCCGTCTGCAAAGCCCCAGTTCAAGGTCGGCTAATATCTAGGATTGTCGCATCGATAAAGATCTTATATTTGAAAAGCAACGTACCCATTCCGAATTCTCCACGGTTTACAAGGAGGCATTGTAAAAAGTGATTGGATAGTAAGTAATAGTCGTAGGCTGGGCACTGGCCCAAAGTCAGAGCACTTGACCAAAAGTAAGAGCATGGGAGGGAAATCGCATTGGCGCAGGCGATTGCGCGAAAGTCGGTACCAGTAAATGTATTATTCAGTATAGTAAATTGAATGGTCAAAATTGTAGTAAAATTCATTTAGAACCGCCAATGGAGGATCATTGACTTCAATCAAGTGGAGTCGTAGTACACGTTTCCAATGTATCGACCTCCACCTGTCCAACTGTTGGAGTAGTAATTGTAGAAGTAATAGTACTACTCAATAGTAGTAGTGGCAGTAGTAGTGGCAGTAGTAGTGGCAGTAGTAGCAATAGTCATAGTTGTGGTCGTAGTCGCAGTGGTCGTCGTCGTAGTCATGTTGGTAAAGAGTTGGTGGAATGAACTAATGATAGTTCTAATGGTATTTGGATCATACACAATTATGCTAATCAACTTTTAAGTGATAGTAGTATGAAAAGTGGCAATGATATCATGGTAATATCAATCATATTGAATTACATCAAGATAATGCTCTGTTCAAGTCTTAGTCACCAGCATAGAAAAATAATCATAGTTCAATAATTGCATAGTCAATCATTCCAGGAATAGTACAATTTTGAGAGAAGGAAATCCAATAGTAATGGGAATTGTAGTTAAAGTCGCAAGAATACAAATACATACAAATACTGTTTTACTGTAGATAGAGTGGGTAGTAGAGTGAACTAGTAAAATTTAGTGATACTCTAGTGAAACTGATCTAACTTGACTTAACAACCAAATCGTGGCGATATACTCACCACGATCAAGCATTAGCACATTAATGACACAAATAATGGTAGTACTACTGGTAACAATAATCAAAACAATAACAAAAGCAAATTTGATGGTACCATCACGAATCATACTGCATATGGATTGATGCCCAATCAAAAAGTATTATGCCAATGTAAAAGGGGAGAGGGTGGATCGAGGGTTTTACTGTTTTGACCTTTTGGTTTTATATCAGTTTACACTTTAAAAAAAGAAGCACAAATAAAACTCAAGGACAACCGAAGAAAAAAGAAACACAACTTTTCAGAGAATCTTTGATTTGAAGCCGAAACATTTGTTTTTTCACTTCTTTGTTTCCCGGTTCCCTAGTTGTCCCCCAATTTGTGTGCAATAAAGTTGGATTAAGCACATTATTTTGAATATAGGGCAATTGTATTCTGATGATTTGGGTTAAACAAACCAAAGACCCAAAAAGAAAATAACAACACTGTTAGGACACTTTTTGGTTTGGAGCCAAAAGATGTTGTTTCTACTTTTACTTGAGTTGTTTTGTTCTTTTTGCAGTTGGAGCCTGAAAAACTGAAACAACTTGAGCTTTTTCACTACATTGGAGTTTTCTTAACTGCCCTGAGTTTTTGCCTTTTTATCGTGTTTTCGATCTATTGTCGCTTTAGAATCAAGTCAAACAGCCAAAAAGAGCCTTGAATTGTTGTGCTCTTTTTTGCGGTTTCGAAGTGGTATATTTTTTACAACAACCAAATAGCCTTGCATTTTTTTGTGTTTCAAGTTCTAAGGAAAACCCAAAAAAAACATCTTTTGGCTCCAAACCCAAAATTGTCTGAACAGTTTTAGCTTTTTGTTTTGTGTTTTTTCTCGAGTTTTTACTAGTTGGTTGGTCAAATCTTACTATGGTTTACATTAGGTCAAGGAGGTTTGGGTGCCACATTTCAGCCTCTGATTCTAGCATTACATTATCATTCTGAAAGATTTGAAGGATTGCTACACTTGATTTGCTTATTCAGTATATCGGGTTTTACTAGTATTTATGCGGTTTCAAGATCTATATAGATATTTAGTCGTTAATCGACGACACCGGTGACATTAACGGTGGGCGCATAAAATAGTGGTGAAATCTGGTGAAATTGACATCGATATATATATATATATAATATATATAAAAACTCAAAGCAGAATGGACATGCATATATTACATAAAGTACGGACTCAGCGATTCGAACGCAAGCGACTTAGTGACAATGCACTCAATCTAGCTTCTACAAATAGTGCAATCATCTCAATATAGTGATATGACAACTCAAGTACACATGGGGTTGCCAACCAATAACACAAGTGTCCCCATGCAATTACTGCGGGGACATTATCGTATATCCTTAGCCACACACACACACAAACTGAAGAGTGTCCCATGAGGTTTCCACAGCCATGGCTTGTTCCTCTACCAACCCAACAGGGTCGACGCTGGATATGTTGGGTCCCGAGGCGCAAGAATTTCCTCGGAAGACATCGGAACTTGCTCCCATTGTAGGCCACAGTTTGTCACCGGAATCGGACCATTCAAACGATGGACTCAAATGATGCATGAATGCTGCTGGGCGTGAAATCCCGAACAGCTCCAATGAAGCGATAATCAAGAGACTGGAGATCTATATGCCTCTCTATGGCATCTATGTCTGTCTAGGTGTGCACAGTTTGAATCTTCGAGCTGTGTTACTCTAGACACCAGCATCAGCTATCGTTGCCACAGTAGAAACCATTGGCTGATCGTCTCACTAAATTTGTTGATGCTGAATGATACTGCAAGCCAACAGAATACGAGAACTGTTAGGATAGGATAGGGTGCAACATTTTCCTGCTGGGTGATTTCTCTCTCCCTAGAACAAAAAAGCGAGAGATCCACTTAGCATGTCTTATTCTCCAATTGAGGCTCAAGGGTCTTCTTCCAGGAAGAACGTGTACATCATCGATTGCATGCTCGGTTTTTCTGGCATCGAGAAAGCTTTCGTGTGTGCATGTCCATCAATGATGTATCCTCATGTATCCTGTAAAAGGATTGGATGGGGACTACTGAGTCATTTCCTGAATGCGCTGTTATTCAGCAGACTATGTACTCTAGATGTCATTCTACAGCCCCTTCATGATACCAACACAATGTCTCACTTTTCTCATTCCGTGGCACCTTTTCTGGTACGTTCGACAAGTCCACCAACTCGGGGCGTTCTTCGCCTTTTTCTTCAAACGCCTGTCGCGCAACATGGATCCTGAGAATCCCACCAATGTGTTCCAACATCAAGCCTTGATGTGAAACCAACAAGCAAAGTTTAGTCAAGTTGGTTACATCATGCATTTGCTGGCACTAAACAGTGAATGCTATCCATACATATGTATATATATGTATACGCATATATGATATATATACATATGTATATGTATATATACATGATATAAATGTATATGCAGTAGATGAACCACATATGTATGTAATATATCTATATATGTATATTACATTGAACAATGTTACGTCCAATAGTTTTTTCTCAGCCTGACCTCGCTCCGACCTAACCGGACGGCTGTGCTGCGAGGCGTTGGCGCAAGCACAGGAACGTCACAATTGCCGGATAGTATTAGTGATTGTGCAACCAAAGTGACAATGCTGTCTTGCAGTATCGAATGGTAGCTGTTGCAAGCAGCTGTCTACCATCTTTGTCGAAGCATTTCAATTGTGCAGTGAGTTCGTAAGGGTCTCGTGTTTTACAAAGGGAAGTTGAACTACGTTGCTAATGGTAGATCCATATTAATACACCCCCGAGTTTGCCTGAAATTGCTGGAGATTTACCATCACATAATATCAAATACAGGGTTATGAACTAATGGATCTACTATCAACTATACAGTACCGCCAGTTCGGACAACCTGTAGAGTTTCGAAGCGCAGGCTATTTTCTCAAAATATCTGACCGTGCTCACTGTTTGCTGTTGTCTGATGAGACGATCGAATGTCTTTGTCGGGTTTCCGTTGTTGTGTCTCGAGACCACATGGTACACGGCGGGTCCACATCATCATCTCTCAAACTGGAAGAATATCTCAAATACATACTAAACAAAGCAACAAATCCTGTCAAGACGACAAAAACGCCTCATCCAAATCCATCCCAATGCACTGCCTTGTCCAGAATCAGCTCTTCCACAAGTTTGATGGTGCTCACATTTCCCATTTGGAATGCCAATTGTATACCTGCTGTCCCAGTCAAGGCCCAAAGCCTGTGATCTGACCTGTCAAAGCCTGTGGGCGCCTGTGGGCATGAACCAAGACTTTTTTCAAATACATTGGAAAGAGGCTGTGAAAATGGATATAACTGAACAAATTAGTGATGTAATGGATATAGAAAGTATTTGAGATGCTACATGCATCCATGGATATAGACGAAAGAGGCTGTTAAAAGAGATACCGAAGGTCATGGCTTTGGATGGCCACCATGCCGAACCCCATCGAGTACTCCCAGGGTCTCAAGCAAGAAGAGCAGGAGACATCAGCAGTTTTGAAGTGGCCATTGAGAATAGTTGATGAATTCGGATTGATACTGGCTAGCGGTGATGAATACTGGTGATGGAACGATGATTAATGCTGGTTAATGATGATTGATGATGGTTGAGAATGGTTGAAACTTGTTAATGCATGTTAATTCTGATGGTTAATGGTAGTAATGATAGATCACTGGGCTTGTGTGGCAACCTGGCAGTTTTTGCGGAAGGATTTGTCGAATCGACCTTGTTGCAATCATTTCAGGGCAGTTTCCTGCCAACATGTGAGAAGAGATCAGAAATCAATTCGGAAATCTTAGGGAAAAATGGCCGGTACTGAGATACTCATGGACAACTGGCTCAATAGCCGTCCAGCCATCCCCATCACGAATTGCCTCGACTCGTTGATGGAACAACTGGGCTGCGTTCCAAGTGGCAGGACAAACCATTGCCATTCTTGCTGTTGAGGATATCGGATCCATTGCTGCAAAGGTAGCGAATCAACCTGTGCATGGTGCTCGGAGCTCGATCTGTGGTGTTTCGAAGGGTTGAACCCGGGCCTCAGCAGTAGACATTCTTAACCCTTTCAGAAACAATCTTCTCGTTTCAATCTGAGTAAGTCTGTCACATTAGATATAAAATAATATAAACACACAAGTGACACTACAATTTCATAATATAACTCTCATGTATCAATAAAAACCATATTGCTCGTAAGCTACCCTACTCATGGCTCAATCTGACAATATATATTCTTACGTGGTTCAACGTAGGAACCGTCGAAAACCCGAGTCCATTTGCATTGGAACCCTGAACCTTAACTTGGAGAGATCCAGCCGTTCAGAATGCGGGATGTGGGAAGCTTGCGAACAGCTGGAGGTTTTTGATCACCTTTGAAAAGTGCTTGATCTGATGTTGCCATTGGAAGAAAGAAGAGGTGCAGCGATTGCGTGCCACCCAAGGCACGCAAGTATACATCCTTGGTTCCCATTACCGGTTTCATCCTTGGTTATACCCCTGGATTTATGAGCTATGGTCGACATTTGCAAGCCATTCCCCAAACGGATTCAGTGTATAAATTACGACAATCCCCAAGACCGAATTCGATGACCGTCAGCAGGCGAGAGAAGGTGGCCACAATAAACTTAGATCATTGGTATATGGCTGGGGTCGATACCCCGTACCCCAGCTGTTCGCGTCCTGTATTGTTGCTCAGTGATCCTCTTGCTTGTAGGCACAACCAGTCTGCACCATGCTGTTGTCGTTTGTATGGCCATCATCTGATCAAAAAGAAGATGATGCAGGATATCGATAGTGCAATATCGTCTGGCTATAGCCAATGTCAATGACTTGTTAGTATCAACTTCCACCACTTCGCAATGACTAGGGTACAAGTAGTATCAAGCATCGTTGGATGCTGCCAACTGGTTGTATCTCCAATCACTATTGAAATATATTCAATGCTGCCAAAATAGTTACTTGGCAATGCTTCGCTACATAATTGGTTGGTAGAACCAGGGTCACCGATGTTAACCCACGTAGCATCGTCTGGTACCCCTATGCAACTTGGGATCGTCACCAATCAAGATCGGCTGTCTTTGCCATACTAGTAATAGCTCAATGGGCACAATTGTTATCCTTATCATGGTTTCTCCTGTATTGATAACTGGCATCCCCGTTGAGTATCAATCAAAAATAGGTTATATAAATGACACTTAACAAGTTAGCAGCCGCTAACAATAGGAAACTCCTACGTGAACGACTGAGTAACCAATGTCACGACAGGTTATGCAACCGTTGACATTCCACTTAAGTGACCACCATTAGAATACTGGTCATCAACATACATCCCAGCTAACCATTGTATCAGCTGGCCAGTATTTACAATATCTATACTAAAACATAACGTGGATGGTGTTTAATTATCAAAACAGGTAACTCATACAAAAAAGCAAGGTGAGAACTAAACATGTGCTTTTGGTATATAACAATAACAAGGTTAAATAACAAGGTTAAAACTGCTGAGGTTATACAACGAGGTGAGAACAAAAATAACCTCAGCAGCTTTTAATCATCTGGCTATGGGTTTTGTACCCCTGGTTCCCTATAGTTTTGTTGGTGAACTTATCCGCCATGAAATTGGTTGGTTAATTGCTTGACCCATAACCATCAGCTGGTTGTAATGCAGCACCGCACCGCTGCAACTGCTCCGCTGCTCCGCGCTATGAACCACCGGGCCCCCGTTGTGAACCACCGCTCGAATCGCCCAGTTGCTTCCCGTCACAGTGTGGAGCTCCACCGCGCCCCTCCTGCGAACGCAAAACTTTGGTGCGCAAGGATCCGTTGATGTCAAAAAAATGGCGGTTGGTTTATGTGGGTTGATTTTTGAGATCCGTTGGATCACCAAAACCTGGCCTGTGGATTTCCTATTGCTTGATCTTTTACAGATGGTTTTATTTTATAGATCCGTTGGATGATTGTGGATGGTTTGGGAAGCCCCCTATCTTGAGAAACCACCAGAAAATAGATAATAATGAGAATAGTACCGGGTACGAAACTGGGGCGGAAGTTTCCAACTTATAGTTGCCTACAAAAGGAGTCTGCTCCGACGTTGGCAAACCATGACCTGGGTAGACCACCGCTGCGCCGAAAAAACAACCAAATCTGTATCTGAAGCTCAGGAACAAACAGTGACTCAAGTTGAAAGAGTTCTGAAACTGCGTATTGCTCCTTCCGGATTCTTATTTCAAGAGCCCCAGAGCGGCTTGCAATAAAACCCCATGAGCCAGGCACGATAATAACCTATCCAGACCAACTAAGCACGGTCTGTAACATTGCTCAACTTACCTGCAGATATCGAGCCGAAGGCAGGAGGTCGGCGACCAACGAGGAAAACAACTCTCACTTTGGCTCCTTAAAAATCGCTGCTTGCAGTACATCGTAGTTCGGCTCTCCTGCTCGCGTCACCTTGCCTGGCGGAGATTTGCACGCCCAAAAACTCTGTGTCAACAGCAATTCATATGGGGGATATGAATATATATATATATATGCACAACTAGGAATATACCAACTATACGGGTATAGGATTATAGGAACATCAAAAAATTAAAGAATGAACATATATATATATACACATGTAAATATACAAACATATAAATAAATATATATATATATACACATGTAAATATACAAACATATAAATATATATATATATATATACAAATAAATACAATATATATATGTAAATATATATATATATATTTGAATGAAAACGTATATTCATATATGATAGAGTATATAAAAATGAATATCCCAACTATATATATATACGTATATTTATAGGGATAAAAAAGGGGATACTAACCAACATAAAAAAAACAATGTACAAATCATATGGGTGTTTCCTCAAATAGGGCACCCCCAAGTTATGAATGATGTGTTCAAAAAAAAGAGGATGATTAGGGGGTACCCCTATTTTCATAAACCACCATACATACATACGTGCATACGTACATATACACATATATTGAAATAAATATATGTATATATAAATATATATATATATATATATATATTAAAAGCAAATTAAATAAACACATACATATAATAACCCCCTTTATGGGGGGAGTGGGGGGGGTTTCAAAGCTGGAATATTCCAAATCAGGGGGTGGTCCTCCTCCCCCCAAATTCCATGTATACACCTGGCACGCGAAACTCAAATGGATTTTTTCAGCCCCCATAGCTCGGCTATTTCATGTTCCCCTTGTTCAATCCATCTGCTATCGCAAATTTGCTGGTATGGGCTTTGATATGAACATCCATAGGGGGCAGGTACGAAGCCATTTACATGCATTTATGGGATCTTAATATGATTTGAATGTAGATGTTAAGGTGATTCTACAGATATAAACATATATATATATATACATATATGTAAAATACGATAACAAATCCTTTTCATCCAGGGGACTATCTTGTATCAGTGATCGTATCAAAGGAAATCATTTCATGTTGTCCAATTAGTTGGGCATGAAATAGTGACGATATTCAGGGGGTAATCTCGGATGGCAATGTCGATGGTGCTCGTATTGTCATTTGCAAGAACATTGTAATCAACAGTCACTATCACTTTTGGCACCTCTTTTTGACAACGGATACAAAGGGTAATATTATGTGACATTTAGCCAGCCAGAGACTGGAATACAAAAAATCTTTATTTTCTCATTTTGTTTGCGTTTTTTTGCATTGTCGTTTTGCGTTTTCCGCTTGTTCGCGTTTTTTTGCGTTTGTTTTTCGTTTTTTTGCGCTTTGTTTTTGCGTTTTATCTGCGTTTTCTTTTTGCGTTTTGCGTTTTTACGTGCTTTTTTGCATTTTATTTGCGGTTTGCTTTTTGTGTTTTGCGTTTTTACGCGTTTTTTTTGGCGTTTTATTTGATTTGTTTGTTTGTTTGTTTGTTTGTTTGTTTGTTTGTTTGTTTGTTTGTTTGTTTGTTTGTTTGTTTGTTTGTTTGTTTGTTTGTTTGTTTTTGCGTTTCTCTTGCGTTTTGATCCTGCCCAAAAACACATGAGCGAGCGGCAAAACCTCAATTTAAAATTGTGGAATATCTCAATTGTTATCGTTTTTGGGAGTTCACTATATCGTTTCCCAATGTTTTGTTACGTTATCGTTTTTGGGAGTTCACTATATCATACTATATCGTTTTACAGGTCCCGGAGCCATTTCTGAAGATATTCCAGCCGAAGACTAAAGTTAACTACGGAGAGTTTAGCCTTTCTCTCACATCTACCGCGGAATGCAAAAATGGACTGCAAAAAATGCGTCTAGAATCAACCCCTGTCGGTGGCTCGGAATGTCATACGGTTGATACCACTACAGACCACTACTACCATTTTGGGGTCACACCCTGTATTCTTACCTAAACCCGAAGGCAAGGCTCTGAGCGGTGGAGGGTGCGGTAGGGGGGGACGCTATGAAGGTACGATGTGGCAAAGCATAGGAACACTGGTGCAGGAAAGCACAGAAAACCGGGACGATGGTCCATCTGCACTGCACCAGTTTCAAAACAAAAAACATAGCAAAGCCGATGAAATTTGCTATGTTTTTTGCTTATTTTGCCATGTTCTTTGTGTATTTCCTATGTTTTTCTGTTGAAAACGGGTACGGTCGACTGGGTACACTGGTGCAGAAAAATGGTACAATGGTGCAGTGGTGCAGCGCAAGCACCTAGCCATGTACCTATCGCACCTACCATCGAACCTAGCAATGCACTTACCGCACGCGGCACTGCACCCATCGATCGCACCTGGTTAGCGATCCCATGCCCCCATCCCCAGTACTGCCCGCACCCTGCGAACATATCCCTTCAGACAGCTATGGTTGCATTGCCTTTAAATTTAGATAACTGTATTCCCAACAGCAGGATGCTTTGGGGTTTCAATCTCTAGAAGCAGGGGGTGGTGCAACCATCTTCGGAGAAAATTCTCGGCGGACACGGGTTCAGGTTCCCAAGTTCCCAAGCAAGGTTCCCAAGCCAAACCCCCAAGCAAGGTTCCCAAAGGGAGGTTCCCAAAGTGAGTTTCCGGGAAGCTTGAAGCTTGGTCCCGAACTTTCCCTGACGCAAGTGAAGCTCCGGGAACTTTAGAACCTTGGGACCAAAGTTTCTCTGACGAGGTTCCCAAATGAGGATCCAGAGCAAAGTTCCCAAGTCAGGTTGTCAAGTGAAGTTGCCAAGCAAGGTTCCCAGGTCAAGTTGTCAAGTGAGGTTCCAAAATGAGGTTCCCAAGTCAAGTTGCCAAGCAAAGTTCCCAAATGAGGTTCCCAAGTGAAATTGCCACGCAAGGTTCCCAAGTCAGGGTGTCAAGTCAGGTTCCCCAAGTGAAGTTGCCAAGCAGTGTTCCCAGGTCAGGTTGTCAAGTGAGGTTCCAAAATGAGGTTCCCAAGTCAAGTTGCCAAGCAAAGTTCCCAAATGAGGTTCCCAAGTGAAATTGCCACGCAAGGTTCCCAAGTCAGGGTGTCAAATCAGGTTCCCCAAGTGAAGTTGCCAAGCAGGGTTCCCAGGTCAGGTTGTCAAGTGAGGTTCCAAAATGAGGTTCCCAAGTCAAGTTGCCAAGCAAAGTTCCCAAATGAGGTTCCCAAGTGAAATTGCCACGCAAGGTTCCCAAGTCAGGGTGTCAAGTCAGGTTCCCAAGTGAAGTTGCCAAGCAGGGTTCCCAGGTCAGGTTGTCAAGTGAGGTTCCAAAAGGAGATTCCCAAGTCAGGTTGCCAAGCAAAGTTCCCAAATGAGGTTTCCAAGTGAAGTTGCCAAGCAATTTTCCCAAGTCAGGTTTTCAAGTGAGGTTCCTGAGCAAAGTTCTCAAATGAGGTTCCCAAGTAAGATTCCCAAGTGAGGTTTCCAAGTGAGGTTCCCAAGTGAGGTTGCCAAACAAAGTTCCCAAGTCAGGTTCCCAAGTGAAATTCACAAGTGAAATTCCCACGTGACGTGCCTCCAACCTTAGAACCTTGGTTCCAAAGTTTCTTGAGCAAGGTCGCCAAATGACGTTCCCAATTGAGGTTCCCAAGTCAGGTTATCAAGCGACGTTCTCAAGTGAGGTTTCCAAGTGAAGTTGCCAAGTAAGGTTCCCAAGCAAGGCTCCCGAGCATGGCTCCCAAGTGAAGTTGCCAAGTGAAGTTTCGGAAGCTTGGAAGCTTGGTTTCGAAGTTTCGCTAACAAGGTTTCCAGGTGAGGTTCCCAAGTGAGGTTCCCAAGTGAGGTTCCCAAGTGAGGTTCCCAAGTGAGGTTCCCAAGTGCGGTTGCATGCAAAATTCCCAAGTGAAGGTTCCCAAGCAAGGTTTTTCAGCCAGGTTCCCAAGTGAGATTCCCAAGTGAGGTTTCTAAGTGAAGTTCCCAAGTGAGGTTGCCACGAAAAGTTCTCAAGGCAAGTTGCCAAGTGAGGTTGCCAAGCACAGTTTCCAAGTCATGTTCCCAACTGAGGTTGCCAGCCGAGGTTCCCAACTCAGGTTCTCAAGTGAGGTTCCTAAGCAAAGTTCCCAAGTAAGGAAGGTTCCCCAGCGAGGTTCCGACAAAAAAGGTTGCCAAGTGAGGTTCCGCAAACCTTGCATCCTTGGTTTCGTTCTTTTTCAAACAAGGTTCACAAACGAGGTTCCCATACGAGGTTCCCATACGAGGTTCCCATGTGAGGTTCCCATGTGAGGTTCCCAAGCAAAGATCCCGTTCCCACGGGAGGTTCCCAACGTTGCCAAGGTTCCCAAGCCAGGTTGCCAAGCCAGGTTGCCAAGCCAGGTTGCCAAGCCAGGTTCCCCACTGAGGGTCTCAATTCACGTCTCCAGGTGATGAGGTTCCCAAGCGACATTCCCTAGCGTTCCCAGGTGAGGTTCCCAATTGCCGTTTTGTTTGGCTAGCATTCGTGCTCGAAGGATAGAGACACACCGATTTCAAGCTCTGTGCAGTCGCGGCTCTGTTGGTAGTTTCAAACCGAGCGAGCAAACACCCCCAAAGCAATATCACGGAAAAACCCAACAGTGCTAGGTAGATCATCGGCAATGAGGTTGATAATTGCCGATGGTTGATGAGATGGTCTAACCACGACAAAGGGGTTGCACGACTGTGCGGCAAAACATATTATGACTGAGGCATCGCAGCAGAGGGACTGCCCTGTTCCGTCCGCTTGCAAGGTTGAATTGAGCAGCCACGATTACTGCTAGACGCACGGACCCACAAAAGACATATGAAAAATACATAACTTACATATCTCAATTACAATTATTGTTGGCAAATAAGGAGGACTAACAGGGATCTACAACCAATCATCATGGTCTGAGTTCATCAGATCGGCTACTCCTAGAGGTTTGTATGGCTGGGCTCGCGATCATATGTGATCGTCATTTTGTCTCCGACTCTGCTCGTCCAAGTCCAGTCAAAGCTCTGATTTCACAACTGGCCCCTGAGAGGCAATTCAGCATAGACATTGAGCCAAAGATACTGTCCCAGCATGATCGCTACGGGGTGCAGCAGCAGCAGCATGTTTGCATTTAGCAGCTACCCTTGCTGGCCGCGGGTCAAGAGCCACGTGCCCCTGGCTGTGAACCAATCTCAAAGCCATGTTCAGTTGGTCGAACTGATGGGATCTACCATGCAATGGTTGGATGTGACCAGGTCCCACTGTAGAGCCATCGCCAAGCGCAAGGGGCTACCCTCGTCATCCGCCAATGGTTGGATTCCAAGGACTCTCCAGCGCAGATGACCTTCGTTTGAATCTGCTTGGCTGTTGACTACCCAGGGAGCAACCATCAAGGCTAACCTCTGGAGACGGCCAAGTGTTTTTTTTGCTTCTCAGGCAACCGTTGAAGCACTCGGTGCGGCTTAGGTCATGGAACCCCCGATCCCAACAGCGGGAACCCGGTTCCGCTGAGCCGAGGTGCTGTTGATATCTGCATTCTTCTTCAGCAATGCATCCACCTCATCCAGGTTGATCAGCTGATGGCTAAGCTGCAGGTTTCATTAGATCGCTAATGGTTAAGCTGGTAATAATGGATGGGTAGTGACAGGGGATAACAAGCAGCAATGAGAAACATCATTCCGAATGATGATACCCAAACATTGCTGAAAATGATGACACTGGTGCCAGATCAGCGCCAGCTGTCAGGATCTTGTTTATGGTGAGTTGATGGTAGATTAACAATTCATAGTGGTTAAGAGTGGCTGAGACCCAGCTGGCCATAACCATAACCAGCCGACTTATAACTAACGATCAATTCGTTGATTGATGGGTAGCTGATGATATGAAGGATGGCAGGCTCTCAAAGTTCTTTAATTATTGAACATTATCACTGTTGACGCTTATAAGTGCTGACCGTCAATAAAAACACCACCCATACTCGACGATCATTTGCGATCATCTACCTTCGTTGACCAACATTAATCATTCACAGTACCATTGTCAGATAACAATCTTTAACAATCAAGCAGGGAAAACCAACGTAGATGGGAACCGTCTGACTGCACCCGGGTGTCCTTGCCAGAACGGGTCTTGCTGGAACAGGGACGCGACCTTCCAGATCCCCGCAATGGTGACAAATTGAGGGCATTTCTTCTCCACTAGCCCACTTGTACTGAAAGCATTGCCATGATGTCTCATCAAGTGGTTCTCCATGTGTTATTCTTCCTAGTTGGCAAGTACCTTATAACATGACCAGGGATGACCAGGTTAGGGTCACCGCGAAGCTTAGTTGTGGTTGTCACCGAGTTCTTGGATGAGCCAAAAGGGACGCTTGAAGTAACCAACAAGAGCAGGATAGCAACAGTACTAGGAATGAACAGTGGTCATCGCAACCTAGTCTGTGGTGAATGGTGGGCAATGTTTATCCATCATTAATAGTAATTCAATTTCGATCAATCAACCATCAATTAAACATGACAACTCATCAACAGCTCCATCCAAAGACGCCGCACTTGCGGCCCAGCGACAAGCCCCATGTGACCCCGGCTTGCTGCCAAATGGATGGCTTCTCCCGTGCAGATTTGCTTCTGGCCGACGGCGGGCCAAGGGGATCAATCACATATCGTGATTTTTTATTGCTAGGTGAGCAATAGTAATGGGTTGGTCAATCGCCCATCAAGGTTTAATCATGATGCTTGCTGACAATCATAGATCAATCATCAAACGATGGTTCCTAAAATCAACTAGCGGGATTGGTTGAGCGACGATCGGAAAACCCAGTGTCAGCAATTCCCGCACTTGGTGACAGAACAACTTATGAAGTTCCAAAGTTGCGTGCCGAACCTGTTCATAGGGAAAGCGGCCAATATTGGGGGATTCCTTTATGAACCCAAAAACGAACTTGTGATTATATATCTTAGACATGATGGTGTGATCAAGGATCTTGTGAGAATTCATGCAACGGCAGCACCAAGGCACTGAGAATTTGAGTGCCCATATTTTTGGCGGAGAAAGTCACATGACCCTCTTTGGGCCAGTGATCCTCAGCCTGCTGGTATCGTCACAGCAGCAAGGGATGTCCCCATATCTGTTGGCCCCAGCGAGAATTCGCTAGTCATATCTACCATAACTGCTACTCGCTCAAGTTACGAGACCAGGATAACTCTGCTGCCACTTGAACCCTCGTTGTATCGGTTTGAAACAATCGATGGCCGTCTGGCGGCCGTCTGGTGCCAGGATATGGTTTCCCCCCAATCATTGACCTGTCAAAACTTCTTGAATTGCTCCAGATCAAATCAGCGCTGAAAATCCACCCATTTCCATCGTGATGTGATTTTCGCTGACTGTTGATTCCCATCGTAATCATCATTAGCCATTCTGCATCATTCTGAAGCATCATTAGCCATTATTAGAACTATCACCAACCATATCCAACTACCAAGTTGGTAGTCAGCCATTCCAATTGCCTTCAATGCCATGAGTGACGCAAGTTTTCAGCTGCGCCTCGCCCTTGGGACTCGTGGTGACGTAGGCAAATTCTGCACGCGACAGGCTCAACGACTTGGCTACGAAAAATCTGTGGGTTTTCGTGGGTTTTTCGCAGCTGGAACGAAGCATCAACTGATCAAACTACATGCGCAGGTTTGCTCACCATGGTGTCTTTGTATACATGCGCGTCGTTCAACGGTTGGTATGTAAGAACTGGCCAGCCCTCACTTGATTTTTGCAAAGCAAAAACATTTCACTCATCACAAAAACAAAAAAATAAGGAAACCAAAAAAATGAATACATTAACAAAAAGGAAAAGTACATGAATAGAAAATGAATAAATAGATAAATTGGCAATTGAAAATGAATGAAGCAAAAAAGGAGATTAAAAAAGATGTAGAATAAAAATCAAAATGCAAATATTCAAAGCAGCTGCTCCTTTTTTGCGACTCTGCAAGACCTTCTTAGTCAATAAGGTAAACAAATTAAAGGAAAAAACACAGATTTTTTTTCCCTCTGAGCACACTTAAAGGGAAACCGTCCCTTTCTTGTTTGTACCTACCTTTGACTACCCGGCCAGACCCAAGGTTGAAAAAGGATTAAGTATTAGGAGCCACCCTCCGGCCAAACGGTGAGCCACTGATGACCCCAAAAAGAATTCCTTACACATAATTTGGTGTGCCATTTAACCAAATCTTCTGGGGGTTTGCTGTGAATATGCTGCGCAAAACCTTACACTTTCAATTTCGTAAATGATAGTCTCAGAATCGAAATCCATGTACCCTCTGAGAATCAAATAGTAAAGGAATATGACTATTCTCAACTGGCAAACCATCCAGAAATGGTGGCTTATCCGCTTTGTTAGCTTGCCTAATGGGGGTTTCGGAAGACAAGGGATCCCCAAAAATGGTTCGTTTGCTATTATATTACATGGCTACTAGAAGATGATTTCTGGGGTCCCCTATTTTGAGAAATGCCAAAATAGTTCTTGTCTTCTGAAAACATGTTGGTGAGTCGCGACCCGACTTGCTCTGCAATGCTTCTGACATTGTTTCCACGCAACAACCGTCAGCCATTAACCATCAAAAACCACCAAATACCATCAGCGCTTGATTCTTCTCTTCCTACAGACCGTCTGTGCAATTTGGGGCCCCAGCCACCTGCAAGTTACCGGCGCGGCTCGCCATCACAATGTGGGGCCCAGGGTCAGCTGGACATGGGCCCCAGCTTCTTGTTTCTCGCACTTCCCGGCGTTGAGTGGCTTGTCGTCCGAGGTATGTGCAAGTATGGGTATCTAGATTAAAAAAAAGAAATGCGCAGGTATCAATAAATACATGATATCTATACATATACATGCATGAATAAATATGAATATGTATCTTTGTAAGGAAGAAGGCATGCATAAAAACATTACTATATATAAATAAGCAATTATATATGCATGCTTCTATGGATACGATTATAAACGCAAATGGTTCTATATAAATATACATATGTATATATATATATATTTAGTTATTTTACAGATATCAAAATGGTCTGATAGTTTCATTTATACTCATCTATTTTGTTGTACTTTACATATCACTATCTTACAAGAGTTAAAGACGTAACAATAGCTATAGTTCAAACACTTTAAATCTTAATAATAGATTAGCTATGGCGCAAACACTCCTGTATACATACTCATGCGTGGCAATTAATTGCAGTAATATTTTGCTAGAACCTGCAATAGCTATACTTCCAGGTTGCAATACTTAGCTAGTCGCCCTCAACCCTTCAATGGCTTTACGTCCAGCAAACGTTCGTTGGGAAGTCCTGCTATGCGCACCATATCACCCAGCACAACGCACCCACCCAACCTTGGTAGACGGGGGAGCCTGAAAGCGAACGCAAGCGGATCATGGTGGTTAAAAATGGCTGTCAGAACCGCCTGTGTCTCAGGTCTTTTACATACAATGTTCTAGCTGGATCGAAAAGTTTGCAAGCGCCATAACCGAACAGGTTAGCTAAACAATCTTGCTAGCAACAAACAACACATCAGGAATCAGGATAATCTTGTTTCAGTTTCAGAACCTCGATTTGCAATACCGAATAAAACAACATGATACAATGATACCCTTAAACAGAAAAACATCACATGACCCACAGGACAAATGCATAGGTTTTGAGGCGGTACCCTCTATGAGATGACTGGCTTGATCACACCAGCGCCATCCGGCGCATGGGCCATCTAAGGTATGGATCACACCAGGAATCAACTACGGTACGTGTGTAGGCTGATAATTTGCAATTGGGCTAACAACGCTGGCACCCACTCGGAATATATAATGCTACCTTTGGCTATCAAATGCATTCTGTCTGTATGAAATGTGACCTCGAGAGAACACGCTTCCCAAAAAGTAGGATGCTTTATTGAACCATTCTGAACATTTCTTAGGCAGCAGCAACTATGAGCTCTAAGCGGCTGGATATATATTTGGATGGCTGGTCTGACTGGCCGATGGTCGCATCACTGTCGCCACCGCTGCCATGTCAGCAGAGCCCAGCCGCCCAAATACTCGAATCAAATCAAAGGAAAACACAAATGAAGAACTCAACAGGAAAAAACACACAAACACGGAAAACGAACGAACGAACAAACGGACGAACGAACGAACAAACGAACAAACAAACAAACAAACAAATTACTTTACTTCGAGCGACACAACACGGTAAAATTCACGTAGATACATTGTTGAAATTCGTGTCGCCAGAGATACATACATACATACATACATACATACATACATACATACATACATACATACATACGTACCGTACCGTACCGTACCGTACCGTACCGTACCGTACCGTACCGTACCGTACCGTACCGTACCGTACCGTACCGTACCGTACCGTACCGTACCGTACCGTACCGTACCGTACCAGACCATTATATTACATTACATTACATTACATTACATTACATTACATCACATTACATTACATACATTACATACAATACGTTACATTACATTACATTACATACATTACAAACATTACATACATTACATACATTACATACATTACATACATTTCATACGTTACATAACAAAACATTCATTACATGCATACATTACATGCATTACATTACATACATTCATACATACATACATACATACATACATACATACATACATACATACCATACCGTACCGTACCGTACCGTACCGTACCGTACCGTACCGTACCGTACCGTACCGTAACATACCGTACCGTACCGTACCGTACCGTACCGTACCGTACCGTTACATTACATTACATTACATTACATTACATTACATTACATTACATTACATTACATTACATTACATTACATTACATTACATTACATTACATTACATTACATTACATTACATTACATTACATTACATTACATTACATTACATTACATTACATTACATTACATTACATTACATTACATTACATTACATTACATTACATTACATTACATACATTACATACCATCCATCCATCCATCCATCCATCCATCCATCCATGCATACATACATACATACATACATACATACATACATACATACATACATAACAGACAATACATACAATACATACAATACATACAATACAATACAATACAATACAATACAATACAATACAAGACAAGACAAGACAATACAATACAATACAATACATTACATTACATTACATTACCATACATTACATTACATTACATTGCATTACGTTACATTACATTACATTAAATTACATTGCATTGCATTGCATTACATTGCATTGCATTGCATTGCATTGAAATACATTGCATTGCATTGCGTTGCGTTGCATTGCATTGCATTGCATTGCATTGCATTCCATTCCATTACATGCATTACATTACATACCATCCATACATACATACATACATACATACATACATTACATTACATTGCATTACATTACATTACATTACATTACATTACCATACATTACATTACATTACACTACATTACATTACATTACATTACATTACATTACATACATACATGACATGACATGACATGACATGACATGACATGACATGACATGACATGACATGACATGACATGACATGACATGACATGACATGACATGACATGACATGACATTACATTACATTACATTACATTACAT
>VSDK01009908.1:273001-287650 GCA_009767595.1 Symbiodinium kawagutii
GACCAACCAAACTTGGACCACAGCAAGACGGAGTTCGAGAGGGCTAACAAAGATTAGAAAGAATCATTAAAGATATGAAACGTGGGATCTCAAGCCGAACATGTGTTTACAGGAGAGAGACGCGCCTGAGAAAATTCCGAGGAAGCATGGCAGATCTGGAAACCAGCGCCACAAGCATGAGCCCATCCATAGCACCCAAGCAGGCAAGACTAGCAAAGCTCCTGGAGGCCACAGCAGCAAAGCACATTCCTTGCCATCGCGTCGCAGAAAGAAACCAGGCCAAACGAATCAGAAGCATTTTGCCTCTCATAATTGGATGGGGCCATTTCTGATACCGGAGACATTCAGACTGTAATCAGAACCATTCTCCAAGCCTTACTAGAAGAAATTCTAAGATTTTTGGAAAATCTTTGGAAGATTCTATTCTCACGATGACGAATATTATGAAGGAATAAACCCCATAACAGGTACTCATTGTTGCTGTTAGTCACTCTTCACCGTGGCTACGATCAACCACCCTTGCCGTGGTTGACCTCCGGTCGTCCCGCCTGTTGTTCCACGTGAACTCTTCGTTGCCACTGGGCGCCATGTCAGGGATTGCAACGGACCAGGTACCATGGATGATCGGGGGATCAGCAGGGACAACGATGCGCGGGTTGGATCTATGATAGTACACTGGTAAATCAGGAAGGGTGATCCTCGAATTGTTTGCGTCCCTGTAGAATAGGTGATTTTCTGATACTGATTTATGACAGTCCACCGTAGATTACGTACCAGTTGGTGATTTTCCAGCTGTGTAGCTTACCGGAGTGTAGGGTTCTGGTTTTGCTTTCGAGCGGTCAAGCTGCAAAGACTTGATCCACAATAACCATAGATTTATATATAATCATTACAACCAAATAAATCTATTACAAACGGCAATATAAATAAATGAATAAACAAATAAAACAATATATATAATTATATATATATATAATATATGTAAAACAATGTCTAAGTTTATCACCATAGATTTCCATTTTGTTCACCCTGCGAGGCTTTCTTCCCGCGGGTTGCAGTGTGAGGTTGGCTATGGCCTCCTTCTACAATGCCATTGGGTCAGTGAGGGCAGGTGTTCCAGCACAGCTTTTCTCCCTTCCCAGTAGAGGCAATCCTGCCTGATGCGCAGCCACACTTGTTGAACCTACCCACACGTTAAGAAAATGATTGTCTCCCCATCAGCATCATCAATGATAACCATTCATTGTCAACATTATTTGTCATTGTTTAACCCTTTTAATGTAACTAACCAATAGTTAGTACCAAACTTGATCATAGACTCTCATTGATTCAACATTAATAAGCCATATTTAATTCACCATGAATAGACCACAATTACTTTCCAAAATCAACCACTACTGTGATCTACTGTGATGATACGTACGAATCATCGTCAACAGGCCCATCCGGCAACGATGAGAAGTTTCCAGTGCCACCCAAGTGTCAATCGTTGGAGAGGGTCGAAGTTGTCAACCTGCGCGACGGGAACCGCGAAGAAGGGTAACTGGGGAAGCGAGCTCACTGAGTTTGGGAACCGCATTGGAGTCTTTTGATCGATGCGATTTTGAATGGTTGCTGTTTATTGCAGAGTACTTAGTTTGTATAGGTACTTTTATGGACAATCCAGTGCAGCTAGAAGCCTTACAAAGGGGAGTTCCATTTGGCGGCCATTCCCGTCCCGTGCCAATTAATTGGGTTGTTGGTCGTTGGTTGAATCGAATCCGTTACAAGTGCTTGCTATCCCTAGTGGGTATATGGTGATGGGTCACAACCAACCAACGGCAAAATGAGTAGGTGAACCTCCCAACAACTGGACTATAGTAACTCGTTGTGAAGAGCTGGGGTGCGATGATGCCGCACGTTCACTGGTTGCCAGAGCAGCGAACTTTCATTTTGTGTGTCTTAGTAATTTGTAGAAACACATTTAGTTTTCGTAGTCGGACAAGTGACATCGTCAAACCTGGGTGCTTTCTAACCACTGCCCATCTTACCAACCTTCCTGGTAGCTCCAATCCCCCCATCGAAATTGCACTGCACATGATAATCCACTACACCCACTACACTGTCGTTTACTACCTGCTAGGGGGAGTTGCCGATCATCATGGGGAAGCGAACCACCCACCAGCACAGCCGACAGTCGAATCCCTTCACCGACACTGAGGCGCGCCTCGGGCATTAGCCGGTCCTATTGGGCTGATTGATTGAAATTCGGCCCTGCCACCAAACGGGAAAATGTGTCACAGGTGGGTGCCAACATGTGCAACTTTACAAGAGCATCTTCATAAACCAGTCAAATACCCAAGCCAAAAACTGCTGCCACGGAAAGGTTCTGAATCGTAGCGCTAAGGAAGGACCACCAATTATTTAGGGAACCCGTGCGAGGCGACTATGAAGTTTGAATGCTCCATCCACTGCGTTCAACATGTTCAACCATGGCTATTAATGTATTTAAATGTTCCTTATGAAGTTTCAGTGTTCCATTCAACCATGCCCCCAAAGGAAATGGATTCCATTACCCCTGCTATGCGTAGTTGGGCGAAGCTCGACACAGGCAATGCGTTGACGACTTCGGGGGTCATGGCAAACACACATGCACCCTGACTTGCCCACAAGTGGCCACGTCACCACATGGCAGGGAAGTAAAGCAAAGCGCAACCATCAACCAGGTGGATTCCTGTAGGTTCACAATCTCATTATTAATTTGAGCTATCTATCCATCATTATCCATCTATCTGCATGTTGACTATCGAATTTCAATTGCGAGTATCAATTTAATGCAATCCTTCTGTATGATACAACTACACGAACCTGCAGCAACATCCACCTTTGTCGAGAACAGCTTTGGCCCACATGTTGGTCCCCCTGGACCCATGGCTTATCTCACACTTTGTGCCCCATCATGCACCATCATCAACCCCAGCAAGAAAAAAGCGCCGTCATTACGTGTGGATAAACCGCCAGCCACAGTCAATCATGAACCCGTTCCCAGAAAGAGTACTGGATGTTCTGCATATTTACAAATATAGATAAAAATACATAGACATATGCGCACATACATATGTCATCGTATATATCTGTTGTCTAATCTGATCGAACCTGGATACAAAAAGGGTGTAGTGTAGATCTGCGGTCCTTGAATGACCGTTCTTATCAAACCCACATATTCCGATGTCCTCCTGATGCGAATTGCAATGGCAAGCAATGGTGAATGGTGCCAGTATCGGCTCTGCCTATCGCCTCCGGTCCTCGATATCGCCGTTTCGTCTTTCGCGCCTTTCTGCCAGTTCCAGCCAGGCTCTTCGGGCTGGCCGCAGGGTTGTGGCAATGCTGGGTGTGGTTCAGAAATGGCAAGGAAATGGTTGACATATGATACATGTTGATACTAAACCAGAGATCTGCTCTGCGACAGTAATGCTTGAAAATGGCTGATCATCGCTTACAAAGGTTAAAGCAGTAGTTTGATAATGATTATTGATATATATAAATTTTGGGCACCATGTGTGCTCATCGCCTCAAGTTCATGGCTGGGTCCCAAACACTGGACCAGTTTCACCAAAAGTGACCTTCAACCAGCTTGTGATCAACCAACATAACCAAGCTGACAGGAATCAAGACGCCGCACCGCCTCGATCCAAGGTCCACAAAACGGTCATGACCGTCGCACAAGGGGCGGCACCAACTTTGTTGCTGAGCCAAAGTGGGAAGCTGCGACGAGTCCAAGTTCGCACGACAGTGATGACAAATGTTGCGGTAAACAAGGATAAGGTAAATAGGTTTGTTCATAGCCAGCTAACTAGACTTGGTGTCAACCACTCCAGTTAGTTAAGCAGCAAACTAGCTATCGTTCTTCTCGCTCAAGAGTATCACATGATATGGCAACGTGCTGCCATGATCAAGAGCTGGTCAGAAATCTCACAGGGCATCACCACGTAGCCCCAAAATGATGGCAATTGAGAGTTCATTTCTCCGTCGAGCGATGGGCATGTGAATTCTCCAATTGTCAACGAGTTTTGCCAATCATCAACGTATACTGCTTATAGCGAGCAAATCTTGTAACCAATGGACCATTGGTGTCCCAATGGTCCCACTATTCCGTGCTTCAAAATGCTGGTCACCAGCACTGAGCCGTGGCTATCTGTCTACTCACCGGTCTCTGCCCAAAAAATTGCCTCCATGCCAAGAAACTCGTGATTTGCTGTGGTGATGGTTGCATGTACGTTTCAGTCCCATGTGATTGAAATCGGCAAGCAGTTTGTTGTTGTTCAATGGGTACCTTCAGGTTTTTGGTGCCCTTGACTAGCTCGTTTCATCACAAGTGCGAGCTGGATGGTTTCTGCGATCCACTTGTGACTTGAATACGTGTAATTCACAAGGAGGCCTGGATCAGTCGCAAGTTCAGTGGGGCGAAACCTGACCAACCATTGAAAGATCACCTGTTGAGTGAAATCCAGGTAGGTATAAAATCACAAGGCGGAAAATGGTTGACGGAAAATGACCAGTTTATGGATGCTGGGAAAAAACATAAAAATACCCGGCTGCAAACTTGGCCCTCATTTGTCAACAGCCAAAGGACATGTTCGCCGCGCAGCTGATGTTCGGATCAGCTACGCAGGCTATGCTGTACTCTTTCGCAAGCTGCCTGGCAACTTTTTTGAGATAGAATGCCCATGAATATCCCAAGCACCACAATTTCGGAGTCATGTTCAAAACCACTCACTCCACGGTCATGGTAATAGTCAGTCAATGGTTCAAAACCACACTGTTGGCAATCTCATCTTGGTGATTCGCTCCGCCAAGTCAAAGGGACAACTATATGACTGACAGGCCATGTAAACTGAGCAAAGACATAACCAAGCAAGTAGCATCAAGTAACTTACTAACCAACGAACTGACGAACAAACTAACCAGCTAACTACTGCAACAAAGGAGCTCACCAACGGAACCAAGCAATTAAGAAACAGTGTCCAACAGGACAGTAGCAAACATCCAACTAGGAAACTACTTCAAACATTTCCATGGCATTTCCATGTTGAACCTCTCAGTGGTTAGCCATTGGAAATCTCCGGCGCCAAGCCGCAGTCCCAGCACCCGATCCACCGGCCACCCCCAGCCGCGGAGCCAACCTTCCGGCCGTCCAATCGACGTCGAGGATGTCGAGGGCGCCAAGCGCCGCGTGGGCACTGAAATCGCCATGGCCTGAGGCCGCGGCCACGGCCGCAAAAGGTAAACGGATTTCTTCAGGATGCTATTGTGACCATGAATCATGGGGTCACTTTCAGGATAAGGTACACATATTTCTTGAATATGGAGTTTCTGAAATATGGGGTTTCGGTACCATGAATATTTCTGAAATATGCTACCATAAATTCTGATGGTATTAATACTGACAAGAGTTCCTTCATAAATACATGCATATAAATCCGTATAGAAATATGATATGCCAGTAATGTACGTATAGAAATGTGATATTTCACTATGAAATCATGTTCATTTCATATGGTACAATTCTCTTAGCACAAGATATGACATATATGTATACACATACATGCTGAAATATGATATTTATGAATCTATATTTCAGTATAGGTACCATAGATTCAAGTATTCATTTCATAGATGTCCCTAAATACACCATAAAGATTTACTGTAAGTTTCATATGTAGTGGGCTCTGGCACACACCATGTGTCCAAAAAAATGCACATATGGCACGTGAATCTTGAACCGAAAATGACAAACACCAACACCCATCCAACCAAGTGAGACAGTGGATGACCGTGCCTATGCGGTCGATGACAATGCCCTGACGGGCTGCATGGGTAATATCAACCGGAAACGATGGACGATAGGTCGCCATGGGTGGCCATAGGTGGCCATAGGTGGCCATAGTTGACTATAGCCCACCTGACGGTGTCCATCTCTTTCCACGAACTCGCCCTGCTGTACGCGTCTCGCACTACGAGTACTTGTGTGTCTAAATTCTTGAAAGACGGGGCCGGCGCACCGTCGCAATCCATTTGAATGATTGGGATTAGGTTCGCTAACCAGATTGACAAATTTGAACCAGACTGAATGAAAAATTAGTAACCATTGTTATCCAAGCGTGGGATTGACCAATCATTAACCACTCGTACAATGACAGTAGCCATCATTGATTCACCAAATTGACAATGACCACGGTGTCAATGAGCCGCGAAATGAGTGTTGGTCATAGCAAAGTTACCATCAGCTGCTGATCCACAGCACCGTGCAGCTTCACCAGTTGATCACACTTAATTGGTAAACCATTGAATGAGCAGCAATCCAAGGGTTGGCAACTGTCTAGTGAATAGTTTGATCATATGGGCAATTACAGTAAACTAGACCTTTGGCTGGCAACATCTATATAATGGCAACCATATGATGGTGATTGAATTAATGATTGACAACTGTAGCCCATCACTAAGCAATATCAACCATGACAGCTCTTCAGCCATGATATAGCTGAAGCATGGCTATCATGATAGCCACGATAGTTTGAAAATCACTAGCCACGACTGCGCTGCACGTCCGCCTTGACTCCCGTGCCGATTAGCTTCTCCTGTTTCAAAATAGCTCTGCTGCTGGAGGGTTCATGACGTGTGTGTGTAACCCGTTACAGTATAACAAACGGATCTGAGTGCAACTTCGGTAATTCAGGCCTATCACATCTAACCTGGTCCAACGAAGCTGGGATGTGATAGGGGAACCATCAAGGGACGCTTTGATGTGTACCTGCCAATTGGACATGAGAGAGTTGATCACCGGCAGTTTCGCCTTTGGTTCGATCGCTGCTCTTACTTATGATTGCCATTCGTATCGATTGCGTTGGGATTGCAACCACATGATCTGCCGACTTCCCGCCGCCTCTGAGGATACTTAGGAATAAGGCGAGCTCAAGATCTATCTTTGGTCTGGTTTGAATTCATATCCAGCAGTGTCAGTGTGTGTGTGTGTGTGTCATGGCCGTTGCTACTTGCTGAGAACTTATGCAAATGACTCATCTGAGCAACTGTTCTTATGACTTATCTTGACAACTAACGCTAATAACTAAAGTTGTGAGCTAATTTCAATAACGCAACTTACCGCTGATTTTCATTGCTAGCTGCTTTTAGTGCTTGGCAACTAATAGCTCAAAATCGTAGGAACGCGGGGGGGTGGGGTGGGGTACCACCAGAACTGGTAGCAAAAATGATGACAGTGACGATGACGATGAGGATGGATGGCGACGATGACGATGATTGTGACTTTGATGATGATGATGATGATGATGATGATGATGATGATGATGATGATGATGATGATGATGATGATTATGATGATGAGGGAGAAGGCTGTTAGTGAGGAGGGACCCTGATGCTTCGCGAATGTTCATTACGAACACTAAGAAGGACCAGGCATATGAGGGATACAGCCAAAAGAAGGCACAATATGATGACAATTGACAAATCATATACATAATTGCCCCTGATAGCTACTAGTCACCTTGTGGCAGCGAGAAGGGCGTGGGGCCATGACCATGATGGCGGAGACATAGTGATGATGGTGGCCGTCCAAGTGGATGTGATGCCAACCATGACCTGGCCAGGTTTCGCTGCAAAGCCAAATCAAAGCCTTGGCCAAACTCGATAGAGTGGACTCAGATGCTGAGAAATAGTATAGTTTATTGTAGTTGATCATAGCTTATTATAGTTGATTATAGTTGATTTGACTCGTAATTTACTGCCAATCAGCCATTTCTTGAGCTTAAATCAACTATTCAGTTCTTACTGCCATCAAAGAAAATGCTGGTTTATTGCAGTCTCTCAGCGTCTGTCAGCCATCGATCAGCAATTCATTGCCAACCTTTCTCAACCGTGACAAATCATCAATCAACTATTGTGAACCTGCACCAGCCTTCATTGATCAACATTGGTCAAGAACCATCAAACATTGATCAACAATTGTCAGCGTCAATCATCATGCCTTTTAAATCATTGGTCGACCCTAATCAGCCTCCTCATTAATCGACCACGAGCAACCGAACAATTGACGAAGCATCATTGACCTATATCAGCCTTTGTTATCAACGAATATTGACCAACCATCAGAAATCACTTGTCAATCATTCTCAGCTTTTATAATTATCATTGATCAAGCACAGCCCACCAATCAAGCGTTACGAACTACGATAAACTGATAAATCACCAATTACCCGGTTATATATGACATTCATACCATTATATAACCACTAATTACTGCGTCTTATCATCATCCATGGTCACCAGGGTCTGGACCGCCCCGACGTCGTCAACTTCCACGCCTCCGGTAGCAACTGCAAGCCACGACCCACGTCTAAAGCTTCCTCCTTCTGCGCTGCCTGCGGTTTCGCTATGACTTCGTAGAGTTGGATCCCTGGTCATAACTAGGGTCAACTTATGGTTCACAGTGGCTCATAATGGTTAACCTTTGGTTCATAGTGGTTGATAGCGGTTTGTAGTGGTTGAGGATCATAATCAGAAATACTTGGTAGATTTGTTTAACCTATGGTTCATAGAGATCGCGCTCTTGGTACGTCCAGTCAAGGTCCCTGCCCCTGGATAGTGGAAAATAATGATTCGTAGTGCTTAATGAGTATGGTTACGTATGGTATCCTATGGCTAACTATGGTTAATAGTGGTTAATAGTAATAGTGCTTAATACTGGTTGATATTGGGTTGCACTGGGCATTGGTGGTTGATAGTGACTAATGATGATCAATTGTAATTAATGCTGGCTAGTAGTGATTATTTAATACTGGTCGATAGTTGTTGATTAATGATGGTTAATATAGTCGGTATTGGTTCTCATTAGTGCTTAATAATCATGGTTACCAAACAAATTAGTTACCTATGGTTAAAATGGTTACATATGATCCAGCCGCACCAACGGTATTGGTGATCACCACCACTGTCCGACAACGGGTGAAGCCGCCCAGCAACTTTTGCCTCAAAAGCCTCGGCATCCAGCACCGCAAAGAGAACCCTACGGGGCTCCTGTCCACCACAAACCAAGGGAAGATGAGCCACAGGAACAAGTTCAATAATGGGTAGTTAATGGTGGTTAATAGTGGTTGGAACTGCATGGGTGTTAGGACCAAGTTGGCAGAGAGTGTACATAGGTGAATCTATACGTACCGTATCTACGATAAAATGTTTGGGCAAACCTTGGCAAAGTGCCATATGTCTAGACAAACAATCAGAATGGAATGCCTTGAAGGACCGTCAGAGTGGTCATCTTTGGACATCAACTCCTGTTGTCAATCACTCTTCACGAGAACCACTTTTTTCATAACTGACCATTGCTATAATTAGTATCATTATAGCCATGATTATATCAAACATGATCATAGCCATCATGAGCCATCCGGAGGCACCTTTACCAGGATACGGTCCATCACTCTCTCAGCCACGTCATCATGACCGTTCTGAACCGTAGTGTTGACCTCCAGCAGGCAGCTCAGCACTCAGCGCTCCTTCAAGTCCATGTCATTCACCACACCACCAAGTCCGCAACCAACGATGAGGCCCTGAAGGAGAAGGGATGCGCGGATGACACCATTGATGCTCCCCAATTTGAAGCTATTACCTGAAACCACTGCCACTTAAGTAGACACATACTTTTAACTACTTTTACATATACTTGTGTGAATGGATTTCTTTGGTCGTTTTAAGGGTCTTTTCGACCAGAATCATGTGGATATGTCCATAGTCGGTGCAAGTCTTGCCACTGGGGGCATTGTGTAGCGCCACTCGGCATGGCTGTCCATCCGTGGGCTCCATCAATGGTGGCACCCAGGATCATCCCAAAGCCCTTGCTGGAAGGTTGGAACTTGGCCAACCCCAAGCATTCAAGCACTGCAGCATCCATATGGGGGTTTCTCAAAATAGGGGACCCCAAAGTTATGGTTGGTTTATTAGTGGCTAACAATTGCTAACAATACAATTAACAACAAGGGGATAATAAGCAATCATAGGGGATATACTTACTATAATGGTTGGTTTACTATATATGCATAATATGCATGACTAATACAATGGATGACTTGGGGGTACACCTATGTTGAGAAACACCCATATGGTAGCCTTCAATCGTCTCAATGTCAAACTTGACAAAACCTCGGTGATGATTGGTAAAAACCAATAGCGGCAATGACTTTTCTGATGTTCATTAATGATCATCAGGAATTATGTTCAAGTACGTTTCTATTAACCTGATGATGATTCTTGATGAAAATCAAATACTGATCGTTGGTGATCGCCAACAGAACGCTCGTTAATACTAAAATGGAGTTCTTGAGGAACAGTACTCAACAACTGACAGTTGATGGTGATGTAATGATATATATATATATATCCACCAAACGAATGATATATCATGAGGGTATGTGCCAAAATGGGGTAGCCAATAACACACCAAGAAAATGATCATTATGCTAGGAAACCCATGGTTTTGGGGGTACCACTATTTTGGCACATACTCATGTCATTCATACATCAATTGACAGTTGTCACACTTACTCAGTTACTCATGGTTCACGATACCAACCCGCTGGGGTGCCCCGACACGCGACCACACGGTGACGGTGGCCTCAGCGTGGGGGGCCAGATTTGTAATGGTTTATGCATGGTGGTTTAAAATGGTCATTCAATGGTAATTTCATTGTTATCTAATGGCAAATCGTGGCTAATATTGGCTATTAATAGTCATGAATAGTGATTAATAGTGATTTAATGGTGGCTATAGAATTGTAATCATGGTGATGGCTAGCTGTAGACAATGATGGTCAATGATGGTTGATGGTGGTTAACGATGGTTAATTCATGAGTTAGTAGTGACAGTTGATAGTTGCTGTTTGACGATATCTACTGGCTAATGGTGGTCGATCATGCTTGATAACGTTCAAGAAGGAAGATAGTTGTTAAGCATGGTGGTGGCTGGAAACCAAGGGTGGGTTGTTGCTAGCTGATCAATCATTCATAGTGGTGAACTGATGGTTAATGAAGTCATGGTGGACTGGTGGTTTACAATGATTGATCCTGATAAACAAACGTGCTGTGGTAAAAAGTTGTGGTTAACCATGGTGGCTAATGATGGTTGATGACCATGAGTTCTGATGGTTTAGCAAAGTTGCTGAATGTTGTAGTGATGGTGAATGATTGCAACGCAGGTTGTGACTATGCTTCATGAAAGACAGAACCGGGAAACGTCCAGGGATTTACCACCCCTGTGCTGTGCATCCAGGGATACCATGCATGGAACCAGGGGAAGGTCGTGCCAAATGTGACCTTGCAACAGTTGGCTCCATATCACCAGCCACTTCACCTGAGCTGTGGGGCCCATAGAGTCCCAGGGTCATACGAAACATAAACTGCTTGGTGGTTGAACCACCCCTATGAAAAATATGCTTGTCAACCAACCAGTTGCTAATGATTAATAGGGAAAATAAAGAATGTTTAAAACCACCAGCCAAATAAGTAGTGGTGAGGGCCATCATCAACCATGATTAACCATTGTCACGCATGATCAAAAACAAGTTTAACCACGAGATATCGCAGCCACTATCAACTCCCCGACGGAAAATGCTGATGCTGCACCTGTATGGGGAAATGCATACATGACATGATCATCCAGAATGCTTCGCCACCAACATCACCGGACGGTGATTCTGGCAGCAGGCGCATCCTGGTTCTGTGAGCACTAACCCAGCCATCCTCTCCTTGGTTGGTAAATGCTTGGTTTATCAACCATTCATCAGCCATTAGCCAATCCATCATATAAAGCATTGCTCAACCAATAATCAACCAGTAATCAACCATTATTCACCCATTAGTCAACCATTAATCAACCATCATAATCACAAACCATTAATCACCCATTAATCAACCATTAATCAACCATTCATCCTCCATCAACCGTTCATGACCCGTGAATTCTCCACTGCTGTTCCCCGACTCCCAGCCCAGGGCTGTCGTACGTGGTTCAGCATGCCATGTTCCAACTTGAAGGACCGGGGTTCCAGGCCTCAGCGATGAGTGCTGCATGCTTCGATTGAATGGTGCATGACTGGCGCATGAATAGTGGTTTAATAGTGGCTTAATAGTGGTTTAATAGTGATTTAATAGTGATTTAATAGTGGTTTAATAGTGGCTTGATGGTTTAATAGTGGTTTAATAGCTGGCTATTAAATCTCTTCATAGTGATTAAGAGTGGTTCAATAGTGGTTCAATAGTGGCTAATACTAATCATAGTGATGCTTAACAATGGTCAATGATGGTCAAACACATATTGAATGCTTGATGAATGATTGACTATTGCTTTGATTACTGCTTGATGGTCAGTGAAAGGTCAGTCAAGGTCGATGAATTGCTTGCCAATTGTGAAACGATGGTGAAAAATGTGGTTGTAGTGACATGAGGGTTGATGACCATGATCCTGGCAGGCCATTTGAATGATGGTTGCTGGTTGATGGATTGCTTTTCGGATGCTGCTTTAGCTGGTTGAATGTTTTTTTTCTCAAAATAGGGGTACCTCCTATATATGGCTGGTTTACTACTATAAATAATTTTTCATTTAGGATGATTTAGGGGTACCCCTATTTCAAGAACCGTCCGAATAGTGACTAATTAATGATAGTTTATGATGGTTAAGACGCGTCAATAATGGCTGCAGTGATGGATACAGTAATAATCCTTCATATTGTGTACTGAAAAATCATACCCCATGAAATGCCCCCCAGATGCTTTACATACCAGCTCATAAACATGTACCAGTTTATGCAGTCCAAAACCAGCAGGCTCAGACTTATAAAATGAAAAACCAACATGATTCGGACCATTTCATGGGGTATGAAAAATCAACCATTTGTTTTTTCAGGGTACATGTATGTGAGAACCAACATTTTGAATACATATTAGAATCAAACGTGAACACACACAAGAGATGAAAATAATGCTAAAAAAGATATCCTATCATTAGTCATTATTTATCATTATTAGCTACTGAAAAAATATCCTATTATTAATCATTATTAGCCTCAATTCTCAAAAATAGGGGTACCCCCCAATCATCCATATATAGTAATTTATAGTAATAAACCGACCATAACTTGGGGGTCCTCTATTTCAAGAAACCCCCAATTCTCAAACAGCATCACCCATTACCACAAGACTCATCCTGACTCATTCGCCACGCCTCATCCGTCACCATGACTCCAACCATCGCTTCGCTCCTCCAACCAGGTGCCCCAAGCCGTTCACCACATCGCCACGAACCTGGAACGATCCGAGATGAGTAACGATTGATGGATCGTTCATCGATGGTTGATCCATGGCAAATGGTTAATCAATGGTGAATGGCCAGTTAATAACCAATAATGAATGGTGAATCCATGGTTGACTAATTGCCAACGGTTAATCAATGGTTGAATCAGTGGTTAATGAATGGTGAATGGCCACTTAATAACCAATAATCAATGGGCAATCAAACCTGTACCAAACTATATAATCACCCAAAATCATTCCGAGCAATCCATGTTCTACTCTGGCAACTCACTACTGAGGAGTTTCCGTTGTGTACAAAAACCAAACCGATTCGGGTGCGATTCGGGATAGACCTGGCACAAAACAGGTGCAGCACAGAAAAATAGATGGTGCATCGGTGTTTCTTTCTCTCTCTCTCTCTCTCATTATGTACGCATAAAATATATATATATATATATATATACATATAAAAAAAGACAAAATACAGATAGATCAATAGATAGATATGTAGAAAATAGATACATCCATCCGCATGATGATGCATGATGCATATTGAAACTCCACCGTGGCGTTGGGTCACCAGCGGAACGAGTCCATCCCGCCGAGCGCAGCGTTCGGCCTGTTTGGCGAAGAAGTCGCTCAGGGATTTGGCCTCGGAGCCCCCGGGGCACATGGCCAGGGCCTGGTCTCCTGGGACCCATGGCGATATAACGAGGGCTTAGTTCAATGGTAAATTCATGGGCAATCATGGCTAATTTTTTTATAATGATGATTAATGATGATTAATGATGATTAATGATGGTTAATGATGGTTAATCATGGTCAATGGGAGACAATGATGATTAATGCTTAACTCCATGGGGATATCATTCACCTTGATGTGATTCGCAATGATATAAATTCATGGGTGACAATGGCTAGTTTATTGGTTGATCATGGTTGACAATGATGGTCAATGATTAACTGCATGATGTAACCAGGTTCAATCACCCACAATGAGGAGGTGAACGAACCCCTAAACCATGGTGAATGTCACAAGTTAATATTTGTTCTATTGATAAACAATCAGCAACAATGGTAACATTTACTGACAATCCCATCGGTTGGTTAGTGGGATATACCAACAATAGTTGACAAGGTTGTTAATAATGCTAGTGGGATATACCAACAATATCCGACAAAAACATCTCATCGGTTGGCTAGTGGAATTCCTACTTCATGGAACAGGACTCTGCCTACCAGGTACTACAACCAGCTATGTCCACCCATTGTGATCCATGGCCGCCATGAGGCTAACCCCCCGAGCATCCCCTA
>VSDK01009908.1:287664-305270 GCA_009767595.1 Symbiodinium kawagutii
GGGAAAGAATACCAACTCTCTGGATACCATCATCTATGGACACATCCCATACTAGTCTACATATGGAGGTAGGCAGGTAGGTATGTAGGAAGGTGGGAAGGTAGGTAATTAGGTAAGCATAGCAAGGATAGTAAGTATAGTAAAGTATAGTAAGTATGTCAATATATCTATAATGTTCTTGCAGATCTTAATGACCTGGAAAGTAAACAAAACTCTTGCCTATTTGAAATAGACTCTAGTCACAGATTGTACTGTAAATACAATGCGAACATACATGGGAACCTATTCCCTACCCATACATGAGGTCAACCCCAATACTAAGTGGTTTTCTATCATTTTTTGAAAGGATGGTTGGGGATACCATCTTGGCCATGCAAATGCACAGAAAAGCCTCTATATAAATACCTACTATGGCTGGCTTGTACCCCCTGCAATTCACTGGAAAACGACAGTCAGCCATAACGTCACCATCGACTAACCACTTCTTATCCTGGCATTGTGCAAACATTGGTGCTTGCTGAACGCCGATGGCTCACAGTGGGTACCAGTCATTGAGCGGCCTGAGATAAAGAGGCAAACCTGGCAAAGCAGGCAAGCCTCTGTTAACCATCTTTAAGCGTCAATCAACCATCAACTAACAAATAAGCTATCAAATAGCATTAACTTCTGACTATCACCATTATCAAGCCTCAGTTCACCACTATTAACCCTCACCACGATACAACTGGCATGAACCATCAGCTGACCCTCTTTTCACCATTGATGGATGTCCCAACTGTCGCTGGTCAGGAGGTGGTTTCTCAAAACTGGGGGTAGCCCTAATTAATCCTTTCTGAACCATTTATCGTGCTAAACCATCCATTATAATTGGTATATCTCCTATTATTACCTATTTTCCCATGGTTAATCACCATTATTAACCATTTATAGTGCTGAACTTGCTAAAATAGCCATTTACAGTTGAGCCATAAGTGGATTGTTTAACCATTTATAGTACTAAACTTACTCAACAATCCATTTTATAACCCATCCATAAACAATTATAAAATGGATTAACCATTAATTATCAATTAATTAACCACCATTAATGATTTATTATGATTAACCATCGTTTTATAAACTTACCAAACAATCCATTCATAACCCATCCATACCTTGGGGGGTTTGCGTCATGGCTTGGGAACCACCCCGCTGCAATGGCCGTCAGGTGCCGCTGAGTCGCTCGGGGTCGTTCCCGGCGTGTGTACAGCTGATCCAAGACTTCCATGGACAGCTTGGCACGGGCCACCTGAAACGGGGACGAGTTTCGCCGGAAGGATGGACAGGATTATCCATTTATGAGGTTTTTGGGAGTTGTTTAATGGATTTATAGGTGTTTTTTAGATGTTTTAAGGATTTAACATTGATTATATATGTTTTTTTCCTTTTTTCGGGGTTATCACCAATGATAGTGGTAACAAGATGGAAGGATAACCAACAATGAGGATTAAACAACTACTAGATGGTGGTTTCCAAAACATGGGAACCAAAAAACAAATAGTTTCCAGGTCTGTACTTAAAGTGGTTTCCAGCTTGCAAATCTGCACCAGCTGGTGGTTGAAACACCTCTACGAAAAAACATGTTTGTCACCCAACCAACCACAGCCGTTAATACATTTTCGAAAAAAAATCAATCAAACCACCGACCAAAAGCTGTTTCAGCATTCGTGTTGGTTGTATTCCCTTATTGTTTCCCATTTTTCAATGATGATTTACCCCTTGAAAACCACCAACCAGTTCATGTTTGATCCATTTTGATCCTATGTGGCAGTGGAGATCACTTGAGGCCAAAAAATCCACAACCCAGCAGATCTGCCGCCTCCTTGACACTGAGGTCCTTGGTTCGTTCCAACTGACAACCTGCAGTGGCAGATCCCGGCCTGCCATGGCGACGATAGATGGAGAACCAAAGAAATGACAGAGAGTAGTACCCCTTAAGTAAGTTATACTTACATATACTTACCCTAGTTATGACCTAAGTTATGTAAGTAGGGCGTGCCACTCTGTAGTTGTTAAATGAAACATGTTGCGAATGTAGTTCATACATGGAGCACATGGTTATTTGTCGTTAAAAAGCGCTTAATAAATAGCTAATAATGACCAACCGCAAGCCAAATTAACCGATGCTTCACTCAACAGCTTGCCTCTGCTTAGGAGGTGCCAGAACCCGTCATGCCTGGTCGCCCCCAAACGCAGTGCAGCTCATCATGCTAAGCACTCCCCTGCTCTACCCAGATACTTCATGGTGCTGGTACATCCATCAACTTGTTTATCTACAGAATGACCCGGTCTTGTAGGTAAAGGCACCATACATGGAGCATCTGGTTTAGTTTCTCCACAATTATGGCAAGAACCAGCGGTCTCCCATGAAATTATGCGCAGCAATATATCACAACGATTGGTCATTGCCATATATTGCCATTTGTTCTTGCCATGATTTTCTATGAATCTGCTTTCATTTCAAAAAAAAACAACTTCCAATCGATGAACATGCCCAAACTTGATAATCCCCAAGGTAGACAATCAGTGAAAACCAAAAATGATTACTTCCTGCGTAGCCACGCGACTCATGAATCGTGCGACTGTCCAGCAACCAAAATCGACCCTGGAAGTTGCAACTAATATGGTGACACACGACATGGCGAGTTTCCCAGCTTGCACTATTTCTGCGCTCAGATGGCCCTTGCGGAAACATCAATGTTTGGGATTTGGAGGTTAACGGACCCCAAGCCGCCATAACATTTAAGGTATTCCGATAAGTGAGCCGCCATGGAAATGAACACACCCATTTCGCCGCGACAGTCGTACCCCTGATTAGCGAAAACCTGAGCAAGTTAGACCCTGGATTTGAAGTTTATCTTATACTCCCCCATTAGTCGGTTGATTCATAGTGACCCCTAGCCATATTTGGTATATCCCATAGTCTTGTTGGATATTCTTGTTAAACATTTGCCAGCTCATTAACCACTAGTTATTAACCATTTGGTTGGTTGATTCATATTGACCCACAAGCATATGATGGTTTCTAAAAGTAGGGGTACTCCCAAATCATCCATTACTAAGAGTTTACATTACATAACGAACTCTAACTGGTAAACTTTGGGGCTCGCTATGGCTTGAGAAACGACCATATGGTACGAAACTCTGGCACTGTTGCCCCGACGCGTGCGCCAGGGTACTGGCTCTTTGTGCAGCTCTGAAGGCCAAATCACCACTGTGACCTGTGGTACCTGGGCCGGTGGACCGCCAGCAGGTTGAGCCATGGGAAAAAATAACGACCGAAGGGAGAAGGTGCAGAATCGTTCATAATGTTTGATATTACTTCTTCCATGGCAATCACCCATTACATGATTGATCATGTGATGCTTGATGAATCATGGTTAAGTTCATGGTTGAAGTGCTTGATGGTTGACTAGGCTTATGGTTTGTTCAAATAGCATGATTTGCTTCCATACATAGCGAAAAATGCTTGGTCTATGGTATTGTCCAGGGGAGCTCGGAGACTAAGAGACCCTTTTTTCAACAGATCGTTTCAGCAGATTGTGTTAGAGACTAACTAAGAGACTAACCCAGATTCCAATGTTTGAGTAGCACAGTTGGAGGCCAACTGTGGGTCAACTCTCAGGAATCCGAACCACTTCGAAGAATCAACCAGCCAAGTAGCACCCCAACTCAGTTGGGCGGTGCTGATGGAACACCCTTGAGCCGATGGCACTTGCTGTGATTCTCTCAGACTCGTTGTTGTAGTACTGAATTGCAATCAACCACCCACAAACATATGCAAATAGGATCAAATATGTTTGTCAAATTTGCAAAGCAACGGTGCTATCAACATCAAATATTGATGAAATCTGAGGGGATAAACCAATTGCTGCACACATACAGCCTTGCTTCCTGGTCGTACCATTTTGTCCACCCACACCTGGAACATAACCACATTAGAGCTGGGTTTCTTCTCGGCAGAATTTGGGGTCCTAGAGATCCACAACTGTAGGGAAAATGCCAGCTATGAAATGGCAAATTGGTTGGTAGCTTATTACTATGGATATTCCACTGCAAGTTCTTTTCGTGGTCCCTGTGGTATTCAATCTATCACCCATATTGCGGATCCCAGTTGGTGTTTTTGGGTGGTCCTGTGATGTAAAACGAACCAATCTGATGTCAGAAATTCATGTATGAGTTTGTATCAGTCTGCTTGTACATGAGCTGCCGCAAACATGAGCAAAACATAGCGAAAATCAAAAACACATGGTAGTGGGTCAAAACCCGGTACCTGACACCCCTAGTGAACATCCAAGAAAACTGGTACCAAATTCGAAGGTGGTAGCCATCTTTTTAGATTGCCAATCTAATCAAATGGTACCCAAAAAAATGTTGGCTTTATCACTGTAAATGGTCAATAAAGGATTCTTTGAGGGTAACTTGTGTGTGTTACCTAATAGATCTTATCGTGGTAACAGAAGCAAATCTTGGATGGTACTCGTAGGTATCGCCATGTTTCGCCGGACACATCCGATGGCACCACTTCGGTTTGGTCAGCTACTCTGAGCCGAGCGGCCACAGCCATGCTCGAGCAAGAGAAGGCACACCTGGAGCATGACAGCGTGAGTTTCGAGCACGAAACTGGAGCATGGATCAACGTCATTTGGACATATTTGGACTGGAATTCTGTAGATGTTGGGTGAAGAACAAATCATCGTGACTTTTGATTAGTATTTAGCTATGCTGGATATATAGTAATATTGTTTTGCAAATGATGGGATAGAAACAACGGTTACTTGGTGTTCATGATGCTTCATCACCGTTGAGTAACCATGGCTTACCACCTTTTACTGACAGCTAACAAGCAAGAAATGCAAATGCTTGGTTTCAGCGTTGCACAGTGACAGCAAGCCCTCTGCGGGTTTCCCATGGCCATGGTGAGACCCCTGAGTTGATAGGTGGCTCCCCCTATCAAACATGACCGTCTCTTGATGGTTACAAGTGCACCAGTTGATCATTTTTGAAGGGACTCTTGCGATTTTGTGGTGTCACAGAACTGCAGCAAGTCGGCCGAACCAAGGTATGTGTTACAGTCGATGATCAGAATGCAATATCGTGAAATGGTTCTGCTACGTTAAATTGATTTGATGATTTCTTAAAATACCGAACCCCCCCAAATCATCCGCTACAGTCAGTAACCATTCATAGTTGTACAGTAATAAAGTCAACCAATTTTTTTGGGTTCCCAAACTGGCTTGAGAAACGACCATTTGAATAATTTGAATAGTTTTATTCAAAAAACTATATTTAATTTTTGCGAAATAAAAACAAGTTGCCAAACAAAGCCATGGCATATCCCCCGCATGTCCAAGGACAATCTCGTTGAAAGCCCGGATCATTCTGCAGATCTGCGGAACCGCACCTCCCATTGCTCTTGCAGGGCCGCGTTCGCCAGCACGCTGCGCTCTGCTTCATCACAGGCGTCGGGGTCTGCCTCTGCCTCAACCAGCAGGGGTTCATAATAACAATCATTAAGAATATTCATTAATACCGGGAAGTTCATAAAAAACAGCCATACTTAAGTTGCGACCATCCTTGTCTAACCCCCCCTGCTCCCCCCAGTTCAAAGTTGGTTGTTGCTTCTAGTGCATCGGAGCGTTCAGAAAAAACAGCCATTTCGGTTTAAGGGTCTCAACCATGTAACCACCAACATTGAAGTGGGGGTGGCCAGGGGGGAAGATGTGAGTTCATTGTCTTGGTTGTGTGGCTGTTTTTTCTGAACTTCCCGGTAATAACAATATATTATAAAATAATTGGCTCCAATATGATTGACAATCATGATAATCATGGAGTTCACAATTGTGAAAAAGATTCTCAAAGATTATCAATCGTGCAGGAACCAAATGGAGTTCGCAATTGTGAAGAGATTCTCAAAGATTGTCAATCGTGTAGGAACCAGATGGGCTTCATAATGACAATGGTTGATCAATGGTTAATTTAAGGGAAATGAAATAAGCCACTGTATTGAGCTTGAGACAACTACACTGGGGACCAAGGCGAAAAAGTCAACGGATCTTGATGATTGGGGCTGGTGCGAGCCAATCCCCATGATGCAAATCCAAGTAATGCGAGTAATCCACTCCCATTACTGCTGGTTGTCATCATCATGACCCATGATTATAAAGACTAGTGCTGTCTGTTGCCGCGTAACGAGCATGAACGCGCCTACTGTGATGAATTGTTATTCTTAATCATCACAATGTCCTCCTCTTTCAATGATGCTTTGCTTCGTATACTAATAATAACAAATACAATAACAATAACAATAATCTTAATCATCAATAGTTCTTCCCACAATTGGTTGCTTGTCACCCTCTGGGAAACCAACCTGGCAATGGAACATCCAACATTGATGGCTGATGTTATGGACTACCAGAGGCCACTCCTTGCAGCTCCTACAGGATACCTCTGGCTCCGATTCGCTCCCTCCCCTTGTCTCCATAGCTCGTGGCTACTACGCCCAAACAGTTGGCAAATCACTTCCATGACCCTTGGTCGCACTGTGGTCAACCATTGACCATCAACCATTGGTTAGCCAACCATTCTCAATAGAATCATGAAATAGAACCGTGACCCAACAATTTCATACCAACCATAGAACCATTGTACAGTTTAACAATGGATAACAATTAATTTTCAACATTGATTTTCGCAAAGGAACTCACATTTTCATGTCCGTTTGTTTAGGTACAGTAAAACAATTATAACCATGACCTAATCTGGTTGGTGGTTTCACCCCCTATGAAACATATTAAGCAACCAATTGTTAATAACTAGGGAAAATGCAAAAAGAAATGAATGAAACCACCAACCAGGAATCATCAGTTCAACAAGTATCACCATGACCAAACCATTTATCATCAGTTCAACAAGTATAATAACAGTATAACCATGACCGAACCATCACCTAACCATCACCCAACCAATCCCTTCTCATGAACTGCGGGCCTCCAAGAGGGCTTGTACCACTTCGAGGGCACCAGCAATTGCAGCCCTGGCAGACGAGCAGGTCATGGTATGGGATGGGTGTCTATGCTGACATACGCGTACTGATAAGGGATTATAGTATCAGGATATTATAGTATCCTGATTGTGATAATAACATTTTAGTGGGATTATACTGGTGTAAGGGAATGTTGTCATGGAACTATTGGATTATTTTCATTGGATTAAGAGTTGGTATAAGGCTTATACTCTTTTTCTCAATGGATCGTATTGGCATAATGTATTTATATGATAGCTATGTAAGGCTATATACTGGTCTGCGAAATATGGTGATTATACAGCTCAAAGCGGGCAACGCTACTGGTTGACCAGCAATTCGTGTCCCCGCTGGCTATATCGAATGGAAAACCTCCTACAGCAAGAAAGCTCGACATAGCAACAACATAGCTTCAGTAGCAAGACTTGACAGCTGCAAGCTGCAAAGATGTAACTTGCTGTAACTTGATGTAAGTTGATGTAACTTGATGTAACTTGATGTAACTAGTCATGAATCATCCCAAGCCTTCGCCAAATGCAATAGCTTCAACCATGGATGGTCTGTTCCCAGGCCGCGATCCATGGTCCCATCGCCTGTGCAGCAAGGGTCTCCCGAAAGTGTCCTGCCATCGGAGACCACGTGTTGATGTGCTGTGCGCCATGCGATGTGTAGATGCAACGTTCGGGACGCATGTAGTGGGTATCTCAGCTCTAGGGTATATTTGACGTGTATGTGTGCACGTGCACAGCTTTGCGTATATTCCCATATCTGATAATGTTGTGCGTGCGTGCGTCTCATATTCAAGCATGATATCCCAGGATGCTGCAAACAGCCGACTGAAGGATGGATCCGCATCAAACAAGCCACAATTTCTGTCACATTCTGGCTTGTCAATGGTGGTTAGCAACTCATCAGCAGTCAATGCACAGCCGCCCCTGGCGCGCTCCTCGCCACCACCCGCCAACGTCTTGAGATCCGTCAGCCATGTGGTGTCTGACAGACGGCCAGCATCCAAGGCCTTGACCATGGCTGGTGGCGCTTGAGCTTGGTGGATGACGGTATAGATCCACTGGGAAGCAACGGGGATAGAAACAACAAGAAAGGGGGATAAGCCACAATAATGGGGACATATAACCAGCAATAAAGGGGATATAACCAACAATCATGAGGAGACATGTAATCGGCAATGATGGCGAAAATTGGGGAAATATAATCAGCAATGATGGGGAAACATAATCAGCAATAAAGGGGATATAACTTGTTAAAAGGGAATATGACAACTCAAGGTCAACAACCAGTACTGGTTCGTGAAACAAAGTGAACAACGTGAACCAATGAGGATATAACCAAGCAACAAGACTAAGAAACATGGTGTGGTTGGTTGCTTCGGTGCCTATGATGGCTGGTTCTCAAGCATGTTCAACCAGGATTGATCACAGACCAACCATCACCAAGCATCATCCATTGTGTGTTTGAACTGGCGCACGTGCTACAAACAAATGCTGCCTTGACAATAACTCACACCATTCCAACACACCTGGCATTTTTGGATCTGCAGCCGCCAAAAAACCAGGGGATGACTATTTTGACAAGGAAACAAATCTCAAAAGCTATATACACTTAACTGAACAGTTAAAAAACCCAGGTGATTTTGACAAGAAAAAAATGCTCAATTAAAAGATATATAGCTCACCATGTTTGGAAAAAAAAGATCTCAAAAGCTACACTTACCGGTTTGTCCAAACATGAAGGGGCGACACTCCACGGAGCACACCAGGGCTCGGACGAAGCACAGCTGATTGCAGCCCACGCGCCTGGAACAGAGGCGTGTCGGCGTGTCCATCACCATCTGCCCTCTGGCAATCTAAGATGGCAATGGAAGCGTCATTTTTTTCTAGAATCCCCTGGGAAACCAGCTATAAATGGTGGATTTTCCATTGCCAGGTACGTTCACCAGAGTGGATCTGCGTTGCTCATTCCCATCAGTATCATGATCGCCGCCCCTGCCGCAAGAACATAAAGGAATGGGGAGGTGATATTCCTTTGCCCAGGTTTCTGTAGATGTGCAGCAGGGGATGTTGTTGGGATATGAATATATCATTTTATGGGTTTTAACCCCCATAACCATGCTTGATAAGCACTTACTAACTGGGGACGCACATCCAAGCAGTTTCCAGGTTACCCCTTTCCAGTCTGCCAAAGCACATGTTCACAGCATGAGGCTCATGAGCCATGCAAACATTTGGGATTGATCATCCTCCAACAAAAGAACGATCATGACAGTTATATAACCTCGAACAAGATGGGAATACATATGGTACTGATATATACGCTTTTTTTCTTTTTATATAAATCTGTATACATGTATATACATAAAAACGAGTCCATAGTAGTATACAACAGGTGGATAACCAACACGAAGGGGTCACCATGACCTTCAACTATCGTCGGGGCCACTCCGAAAGGGGATAGATGACAATCCCCTGAGGCTCGGCATGGCAGTAGATCTGCAGCAGGGCAGTGTAGGGTGGTGTCAGTAAACTGGGAAGGTTCGGTTCTGGAAAAGATGTATGGGTGGGTCATCAGTCATAATAGAGAAAAATCTTTTGAGGATGTTCACCAGGAGTAGAGGGTATTGACCCGCAGTCATCCGCAGTCATGTAGTCAAAATGAATGAGCTCTCCGAAAATGGCTTTGCTCCGACAAACTGGCAGATTTGAGATGTATGCATCATGCAGCATACCGCTATCATCAGAATCGTAGACGTATACAGTACATTGATTATATAATGTGAATGTACAATCAGTTCATGAATATATCATGTAAAATCACATACTTGCCATTACATGTTGGTGTATTATGTACACGTCCCTCGGAATCCTCTCGGACCATCGCATCCTGTTCATTCGGCAAAACAACTATTGAAGGGTACCTATTAACTGCTACTAACCATTATTGAACACTATTAACCATTTCTAACCATTCATCAACCATGGTTAAATCACTGCCCTTGTAGAGCTTGTGGTGCGAGCGCGTGGCAGGTGAGATGGATATCCAACGATTCGCCATGCTAAGGCAGAGCAATCTCATCTCCGCGTGCCGTTGTTCCTGTTGGTTGGTTGCATCATGTTGCATCTCTGGTATCGTTGGGTTCTAATCACCATAAAGCCATAAATCACCATAAAGCCATAAACCATCATAAATATCCACACATCAAGATATAAATCATCAATCATATATATATATATAATTATAATATATATATATATTTATATTTATATAGATTATTCACTATAAATCACCACAAAATACCATAAATCGATAAATCACCGATGATCACCATGAATTACCATCAATTATCTTCTCTCTTCATGAAAACCATGCACCATTGTGCCACCCGCTGCTCTTTCGCGGTCTCAACCATCCTCAGTTCAACATGCCGATGGAGACGAGAGTTGAAAGCAACCAAACTATGGGTATCAACACGATACTATGTGTGTACCTAAATTCACTTAGACAAGGGAATTTCCTTTTCCAAGGGCAGTTTCTAGGAATGTGCGCTATATTTTCATATAACTACATCCCCCAGAGGCATCACCTGGCGGCTGAATCTTTTGCAAGACTTTATTCAAAGCGCCCAAAACCGAACGGCTTTCCGGGCTGGTCTGGGTCTGACAGTGGAAATTCCACCGAAAGTCAGATTTCCCACTGCCTTGGGGGTACCTCTGGTGCATCTCACAATGAAAACAACGGTGCTTGCACAAAAAACAGTTTTGGAGGGCACCCCCGGAGAAACAGATCACCCGAATGGGTTGAAGGTTCTCTGAAGCTGTGAGCTGAAGTCTTGCTGCTTGCGTCTAAGTCATAAACTTTCTATCATGAACTCCTTCCTATCATCCATGAACTTGTCAACAATAAATCCAATGAACTTTCTATCATCTATCATCCAAGCATAGGCAATGAACCAAAGAACCAACTTCTGTCGGGCACTGCCAGTGGTCTCACTCTGGCAGTCCCATGACGCTCTGGCGGATGCTTCACCCTGCCAAGCGCCACGACTCCGGCAGTGGCCGCCGGCTTCGCCAGTGGCTATTCCGGAGACTTCGATTCGTGTCAGGGATCAGCAAGGTCCATGGAGCCCAACGAGTAAGGCCCATGGATTGGTATGTAAGTTGCTTGGTGATTCCGTCAAATGCGCCCAGGTTTCCAATCATTAATACATACAGAAACATGTAAGATTCCGATTTGCAAATGTTCACAGTGATAAATTGTGCAATCAACGACACCACTTGTGGAAGAAGTGACAATACAAATGCAAGGTAGAAATTAGACACCTTCTTCAAAAGGTCGGTTTAACTAGCGCCCAGAGCCATCATTGATAATCAATCATCACAATTCATCACACCCATAGGGTTGATATCGCCATCACAACATTGTTACAACCATGGGCCATGAGAAAAAGCATCTTGTAACCCGCAATGGCCAAGTTCGCCATTGCGATGCTCATCGAGATGAGGCTGGAGCGAGGCTGGAGGTATGAGGTGCTTCCAGTAGCCGATTTTGTTAGCACCCCCAAGCGAAACAAATTTAATTGCTAATGATTCGTAGTGGTTCAGGTGAGTCATGCTTCACAAGTGGTAGAATTGCAATGGTCAAGGATTGCCTTGCTTAGCTATCTAGCCATTTTAATGGTTGTTTCACCTATTGGTTCGCTAGATACAGACTTTAGGTCTAGACACCCACGTTAGTTCCCCAAATGTTTTCAGCACAAGAGTCATTATTAAGTCCACTGACAACTGCAGGGTAAAGGAAGAACAAAAATGAAAACACACCATTGGGAATGGGCATCGAAAACAGGTACACAATCAATTTCTGACTTGTCGGTATCCCACGAAAATACAGTTTTCAGATCTGATCATGATGGGGGCAGTTGAATTAGTTGAACCAAGTTGAGCCCCCTGTAATCACCAGCTGCGTGAAGTCACCATCCATTGTCGAAAATCTCAACATGCGCCGTGCCCGGATCAAAACTTCCGTGCGGTGCCGTCGAGGCAAAGACGTCACTGGAACTTCGCACCGCTACAGTTGAACCATGACGGATATGGCATGAGGCAGCCTTGGTATAAACCAGTCAGTGGTGTTCGGCTTCCCATGTGGCACCAGTTGTGATCTAGTTGTGACTAACAGAACTGGAGTTCCACATCGCCACGGGGGTCACTATCATGTGCCCATGGTCCTGAAATTGCCAAGCAAAACTGACAACGGAATGGTAAGCGGAATAGTCCTCAGTTGTTTGCACCCCCATGGTAGTGCTGCTAGTGCTAGTGGTACAAAGGCTACATGGCAGTCCCGCTTCTGCCGAGTCGGCCTGACATTGGCCATTTGACCTGATCCCTGCTCTCTTCAAGCCTGTACACATGCGTGTTGGCATCAGACAAATCATTCAATAAATACACACCTTGGCCAATCATCAAGCGAAGTTTTGAGATGTAGCTTCTCAACAAAAATAATGATTACTTGCAATATCTTGCAATAGTTAATCATCGGATGTGTGGCGCGAAGACGCATCATCACCATGCTAGCATGTTTAATCTGAAACTTGAGGCCAGGGGTAGGTGCCAAAGCTATCATGGCAAAAAAAAGAGAACAAAAGAAAACTTAGGTGGTGAGAGACATGAATGATATTGAATAATTAAATGTTGGTTTGGTTGGTGGCCAGGGGAAATCGAGCCCACATAGAGGGGACACAATTGATATCACTCGTTGTGACTCTTGGAGTGTCCCGGCCAATTCCTCGCAGCAACAGCTGGGTGTTTCTCAAGTGAGAATCCCCAGTCGTCATCATCCATGATTACCCATCCATGATGATAAACAAATGATGGTGTCCCACAAAAAACGAATATAACGATATACCAATTCTTAACCTGCTTGAAATGATAAACAAACCATAACCTCGGGGTGCCCACATTTTAAGAAACCACCACTTCAGCTAGCTTTCGTGATGGCCACGAGAAACTTCACAAAACATATAATGACGTAATACGAATGATCAGCGTCATCATCAAATTCAACATCCAGATCGATCACGCAAACTGGAGCATAATCCTCAAAAATCTATCACAAATGGGTGTGGGCAAAGCAAACAATCCCCAAACATGGAACCAAAACCATGCTGTGATTTGGATACTATTGCAAGAAATCCCACCGTAGCAAAGCAACAAGTTTCACACATTCCATCATAGCAAAGCACAAAGTCCCACAAAAACAATCTTTTAGGTTACTTCCGATGATCTTCCAATCATTTTCTGAGACTTTTTTCAGTGGCTGGATCCGGAAAAAAACATGGGGGATGCAAAGCTGACCCAGCACTTGACCCATCCCCGCCAAAGCTGACCCAGCACTTCCACAAAGCGGATCTCCACCTGGAAACTTCAAGCTGCAAACGAGCAACTCCGAAGGCGGAGACCACAACAGGAGGACGTTTAAACGCCGATTCTCACCTCACGCGCAGGATCTTCAGTGACGGTTTACAAATGTTCTCAGGACAGCGGTTAGTCCCAGGGAAAAAGCGATCGCAGAATCAGCAAACTCGAATTCCACGGGCTTTATCGTTGGGGTGTACCTCCGAGTGGTGGGAGACCCGCAACCATCGGGAAAAAAACAGCGAAACTAACCTCCTGGGAGAAAAACGGATGTAATCATTTCTTGGTTTCTGCTTGTGGGTTTCTGTTTTTTTCTCACCGTCCCCGAGCCACAATCGCTGGGCTCCGGCGTGCAAACCGCCCAAAGGGACACCTCGAGGGACCTGCCTATTTTCTTTTTGGAGCTCGAGAGTCAGTTGGGTGTTTCTCAAGCCATAGGGCTACCCCTAGTTATGATCTAATCTTAAAAATTGAGTAATAAACCAACCCTATCCACCATAACTTTGGCGTCCCCAATCCCAAGTCTTTGAGAACCCCCAAGTTGGTGAAAGAAGTTGATGGCTGGAGACTGCCAAGTCCAAGCCACCCCATGGCTGTTGGTGACCCAGCTTGCATCCATGATCCCCATGAAGCATCACCAACCATTACCAACCACAAAGAACAGGCGCTGTCATGTGGAACCTGGCATGATAACAGCTGGTTGTCATGAAAGTTGCATGGTTGTAGCTCCAGTTTGTTGGAGCCACTGGAGCCACAGTCATGCCATGAGGGCTTTCCAACATAGATCCCGACCTTATTGGATCGTCCCATCACACATGAGATTCTCGATTCATCACGGGTGCCACCCAGCCACCAGTTATCATCAAACGGACGTGGTCACAAACCATTCTGGTTGTTCAAAGGAGTTCGATCCTGCCATGAACAGTTTGTGGTGAATGTCCCAAAAGCAACAGCTGCTGTAAACGGCCTGTTGCCAGAAACAACCAGGCGACGGCAAACTTGGATTGTGTCCAGGTCGATTGCAAAGTCCTGAAACTCAATATGGGTCTACCATAGAATCTAAAAAAATGTTGGCTTCTCTATAGGATGATTGGTTTGGATATTCGGAGCTCCCCTCCTTATTGTTGGACAAACCCACATATGGAATGCTCGCAACTCCCCCAAAAAGTACAAACATGACAGCATTTCTCCGATTGCAAGGGGCAATGTTGGATCCAGCATTCTACAACTTGAGAGTGCAGGAAAGTTACCGTAGCCATACAACACCTATGCTGTTTGGTAGGGCCTTCCAAACTATCAAAAGGAAATTCTCCGCCGCAAAATGCCGCAAGCATCTAAAATAGCCGCAGGAACTGTCAGATAGAAACCCTGATGCAGTTGCTTGGATCCAACTTCTTATGGCTGGGGGGGGCCGGGTCGCCACGGGTCCAAAATCAACAACTCCTCACCAGGTGAGTGTGCTGCGCATGCCTGCCGGTATCGTGATGATTCAATCAAAAAAACAACCAGCCAACCAGCGCTGTTGTTTCCCTACCCTGTTGCGCTAGTCTGTATCCAATAACTTTTCTTCAGTCTTTACTGTTGGACTTTCATATTATCTATTGGCTAGTCACTAGCACGAGAAACCAACCATCCAACCAACCAACCAAGCATCCAAGCAACCTTCCATCCAACCTTCCAACCTTCCATACATCCATCCATCCAAGCATCCAAGCACCCAAGCACCCAAGCATCCAAGCATCCAACCAACCGAACTCGACCAACCAAACTCAACCAATCCTCCAAGTGGCACTGTGCAAGCTGCGGCTCTTGGGGGGCAGATTGTCGGGCAAATGGTCTGAATCATGGTCCTGGCGACTGGCCGGACTGGCTGACCGGAATTGCAATACTGGAGACCGTAAAATGGCGAATGATGGTGGTTAATGTTGTTTAAAACTAGTTAATTAGCGATGGTTGATGCTGGCTAAAGTGATGGATGCCCATCATGGCCGCGTTGCTTCACCCACAAAGATTAGCAAGGGTTAAATGGAGACCAATCACGCTTGTGATAATTCACTCACAGTTGTGATGAAAGTGAACCGGTCGTTCAACGGCGCGCAAGCAGCACTTTTGAAGCCTCAGGCGTGGAGACCATGATGACAGTTTTACCCTGGGATAAACAAGTAGATGTGGAATGTTGGCCAACCACATGGCAAAACATTGCAGCTGAGTGATGTTCGTCAATGATGGCTTGATCATGCTCAATAATAATCAAAAAGGCTGAAACATCGTTGATGAATGTTGAAGATGATCAATCAGTATTGGCTAATGATGGTTTAATCATGTGGCTTAACAAAGGCCAAGCAAGGGTTTGGCTGGTGCTAAAGCTGATGAAAGAATCAGGTGAGGCGCTTCGTGGTCATGGCCATCCAAATTTCCTCCGATCTGATCGAGTCATTTTCCTACGGCCAGCAACTGTGGTGGTACACTGGAGACGTGATCCGGAGAGGGTGGACGAGGTTGGAATTCGAAGCCCGAAAACCGAAAGCCGAAAGCCGAAAACCGAAAACCGAAAAACGAAAGCCGAAAACCGAAAGCCGAAAACCGAAAACCGAAAAACGAAAGCCGAAAACCGAAAGCCGAAAACCGAAAACCGAAAAACGAAAGCCGAAAACCGAAAGCCGAAAACCGAAAACCGAAAAACGAAAGCCGAAAACCGAAAGGCGAAAACCGAAAACCGAAAAACGAAAGCCGAAAGCCGAAAACCGAAAGCCGAAAACCGAAAAACGAAAGCCGAAAGCCGAAAACCGAAAGCGGAAAACCGAAAGCAACTCGGAACAATCCGAAAACTGAAAACCCTGAAAACATAAGCACTTCCCCAAAATCCCAAAACAAAAGCACCGATATAGTTAAAAGCATAAACCTGAACATCCCTAAAGCTGCAAACTGTACAGCCATCAACTCTTGAACCATGAACCTAAAAATGTCTAAAAACATACAGCCTAAACACTGAGACCATGCCCAAAGAGCCTAAAACCCAAAACCCTAAAACCATGAACCTAAACGCATAAAATCCAAAAACCCTAAAATCCTAAAAACATTCTCTAAAACCATACACCCTAAAACCCTACAACATCCTAAAACCATAAACCCTAAAACCCTGAACCTAAAAACTCGAACCATCAAGCGTAAATTCAAAGACCCAAACCACAAACGGAAAACTACAACCTAAAACCACAAACCCTGAAACGCTAAAACAATTAATCGCAACACGGTTATAAACCTCAACCCTAAAGCCATGAACCCTAAACCATCAACCCTAAAACCCTAAACCTTAATGAAACCTTAAAAACATGAACCTTAAAACTATAAATTTCAAAACAAAAACCTTGAAAAGATCTTGAAACCATACACCCAAACAATCCTATAATACAAAAAACAATGACTAAAACATTTAAAGCCATAAACCATAAAACCTGAAAGCTGAAACACTAAAGACCAAACCCCGACAACGAAACCCGAAAGGCGAGCATGAAACTCGAAACCCAAACCCGAAAACCGCAGGCCAGAAACCCAAAACCAAAAACCGTAAACCGAGAGCCAAAAGCCGAAAGCCCAAAGCCGAAAACCGAAAACCGCAAACCGAAAACCGAAAACCGAAAGCCGAAAGCCGAAAGCGGAAAACGGAAAGCCGAAAGCCGAAAGCGGAAAAACGAAAGCCGAAAACCGAAAAACCGTAAACCGAAAGCCGAAAAGCGAAAGCCGAAAGCCGAAAACCGAAAACAGAAACCGAATCAAAGCCGATCTCTGTGGATCAGGACTCATTCACTGCCACTATTGACCATTGTGAACACATACTAGAATTAACCACCCTCATTGAGCGCCTACGAATCATCAGACCCTACATACACGGGGGATCACGGGGGTTTCTCAAAATAGGGGACCCGAAAAATGGATACTTTATTGCTGTCAAAGATTAGTAAAGGATGGCTTAGGGGTACCCCCATTTTCAAACACATCTACATATAAATAAACATATATATATATATATATATATAGATATATATATATATATTAAACATATATATATATATACCTTGGGGTGTGACCGTCATATGGTTTCTTTACGGAGCATTTTTGCA
>VSDK01009909.1:0-37531 GCA_009767595.1 Symbiodinium kawagutii
GGCCTCAGCAACAGGAAGACTGTCAAGGGGCTTGCGCCAGAGCAAGCGCAACAACCAGATCCTTCACAAACATCTCTGCAGTGGGTGAGACCTGCTAAGAATGTCTTGGCAAGATGCGCCGCCCGGCAAGATTCCAACAGAGTTGTTTCGCGTGCTCTGGATGTTTTTTCAGTGCGGATTTGCCAGGGCCGCCCGCACCGTGAAATGCAGAGCCGCGCTTATATGGAATCGGGAGAAATCTCCAGTTCTGGCATGTTGTTGTCCGCATGTTGAGCGCATTCTGCGGCCATTTTCATCCATCTTCGGCGCGTGTTGGACCCATCCTGGCGTATCTTGGCCCCAATGTTGGCCCCATGTTGGCCCCACGTTGGCCCCATGTTGGCCCCATGTTGGCCCCATGTTGGCCGCATGTTGGCCCCACGTTGGCCCCATGTTGGCCCCATGTTGGCCCCACGTTGGCCCCACGTGAATGTTGGCCCCATGGTGGCCCCTCTTCGGCACGTTGTTAGCCCGATGCTGAGCCATATTGGCATGGTTTTGGGCCAGGCACTCCGAAAAAGTGAGGTTTCAAAAAACGTCAGAACAGGGTTGTCGAGACAAAAAAAGTGGCGAAACCGGACCCAGCGAAAGTTCTGCCACTTTTTTTGTGGACCGGTGCTTGGGGCTGTTGGCCAGGATGTTGGACACAGGTTCGCGCATGTTCAGACCAGTGTTGGAGCACGGACCCTACGTTGCGCACGTCATTGCTGGATCCGGTTGCGCTGGCCATCAAAGCCATTCTCACCGCATGGGACCCGGCTTGGGGTTGAGGTTGGCCCCATATTAGGATTATGTTGTAGTTGTGTTGGCCTGAAAAATGAGGGCCTGCAGTGTCAATCTTGCCGGCACATGATGTCGCAAAAAAAGTATGTAAACAGGTGTGTTTAAGCACAAAATGTTGTCAAAGAGGGCAGTGGGGGCATGTGGGAACCATTGTGGGCGCAGCTTGGCACAGGTGCGGCGAGTGTCAGAGCCTGTGAACCCTATGTCAGGCCGCTCCTGCCAGATGTTGGGGCATCTTGTCCCCACATTGGGGCCATCATGGCCCCTCTTCAGCGCATGATGTGTCCATCTTGGCCCGTCGTGGGCCATCTTGATGCCGGCCTCACGTTGGCTTCATGTTGAGCCCAGGTTGGGCCCAGGCTGGCATGATGTTGGAACAAGCTCGCCGAAAAATCATGATCCAAAAAATTCAAAAACAGCAGACTCTAGACCCAGCTAAAACTGCACTTGCACATTGCTGATGGCTTAGCAAATCCCTCCCCCGCACCTTCTGCGCGGATATTTTTTTGTTTTGATTTTTTTGCATGGCATTTCTGAAATCAGCCCTAACAAACTTTTAAATTGGTCGTTTGTATGGCCCTTTCTGGCATTATATTCTTGTAAGGTGCTCTTGGGGTGGAATGAGAAACACATTCTTGGGGTTTTACTTGTGGAAAATCATTAGCGGTTCGCTGGGTAGGATTTTTTGGGAACATAGTGTCACAGGGATATTTTTGAAAAAACTATTATGGGACATTTTTTTGTGAGACGCCCGTGCAAAGCACTTTTGTGGAGACATGTTTGCCACGCCTCGTAGTAGATACCCTGAGTGTTGCATTTTTTTAATGGGATATTCTTGAAAGACATTCTTGCTATTACATTTTTATAGGGCAATCATAGCGCTCCTTCGGGGCACTTCCCCAGGAGTTTCTTAGTACGACTCGGCGGGATAAACAGGTTACTCATCGAAACGCCACGGGCTATTATGGCTCGGCATCTTATCGTTCAAATTTGTTCTGTGTGACGCTCGATAAACATTCTGGGCATGACGCCCCCGCAAGGCGGTTAGCAATTTTGTGGTGTGATGGCGGTCAGGGCCTGGGAAGTTTTCATTGTCGCATTTTTGAGGCCATCCCGAAGCAGGCGGCCCTTCGCCAGAGCCTGTCGGCCGCCCCGCGCGCTTTTCCGATGCCGCTGGTGGGCGCCCCAAGAGAAGCGAGAGATCCAAACATAGAAATCAAAACTTTTAGGTGAACTTTTGAATGGGTTTTCTTTCACAGAATTAGCGGTGGAATGTTTTAGTGATGGTCATCAGCTGAAACCGAACTGAATTTTAAATTTTCGAAGGTATCACATGGAAAACCGAAAAATCAAATATGGATAAGGTGTATGTAGCACTGCGGCTGCTGCAAAGCCTTTCTTCACAGCAGCCAGTAGCAAGACAAGAGAGACGGAAAACGTGGGTAGGGAAGTGCTACTTATTTGGTTTTCTTTCCCGGCCAAGAGAACGAAACGGCAGGCGTTCAGGCGCCTAGATATTTTCTTCATGTTATCCTTTGGTGATTTTAGATTTTCTGCTGGTGTTTTCGTCTGCTGATGGGTTTTGTGTTTGCGAAGATTTTCTGTCATTGCACACCCCTTGGATTCAGTCATGTAAAGATGTCCAGTTCCCATTCAGTTGTGCACAAATCGAGATGAAGTGTACCATTCATGGATGAACAGTTGCGTGTGAAAGCACATGGACCCACGAGGCCTTTCGGCTTAGGAAAAAGGCTGTAGCGCTCGCACGGTAGCCGAGCACTGAAACCTGTGTTTCCTACCGAGCTACCTAGTGCCATTGCGTCCCTTGCCTGTGAGGATCTTACTGCTGGCTTTGATTGGGAGCTGCGTTGTGTATCTGCTGTATACTGTTCAGTGATTGGTACATACAGGATTGGCAGTGTGTACGACCCTGGAACCTTTCGAGCAGGATTCTTCAGCAGAGCTTGGATTGCAGTGATTTCAGCGGCAGTGCACTTCATTTGCTTGTGATAAGAGTGGCCTTTCTTGCAGGCAATTTCATAGTGAAACCATGACTTCGTTTGACCCCGCAATCTTTCAGGCAGCGATCCTTGAAGTGGCAGAGGCAACAAAGGCTGCCACGAATGTCGCGACCCAAGCACTCCAGAGTGTTCAGCAGCAACAAGCGTTTTCAAATGCACCTGCTTCTAGCCAGTCTTCAGTGAGAGCAGATAGAGTGGATTGGTCAAAGTTGATTTCCAAACCTGCACATTTTGACTACAAAACCACTGAAGAAGAGATCAGGGCATTCCGTGATTGGAGTTGGCAGCTTGTTCAATACCTAACTGCAATTGACCAGAGTTTCGAGGGTGAACTGAAGATGATTTTCGATGACCCTTCAACAGCTTTGGACATGGCAACTGCTGGACAGGATACAAAACATCGTAGTGGCAAACTGTATGGTTTGTTCGCTTCGCTGGTGAGGAACAAGGCTTTGAACATTGTTCGGAGTGTCAAAGTGGGCGATGGATACGAAGCATTGAGACAGATGATATTAGCATTGAGGCCTAGCAACAACAATCGAGGACTTGCGCTTTTGACTGCACTTACGAGTTGGGCACCATTCCAGATGAACCAACCCCTTCAACCACAGTTACTCAAACTGGAAGAGGTCATGGAGGAAGCCAGACGTGCTGGTACAACGATTCCGGATGATCTCAAACAGGCTGTGTTACTGAAGGCGGCTTTCTGTCGAGGAGAGTGCAAAGTACAGTGATTTGCAGGAGGCAGCAGCAGAAGTGGTCAGGTCTCATCTTGCCGGATGATACAGGTGATCCCATGGAAGTTGACAGGTTGAAAGGCAAGAAAGGAAAGGGAAAGAACAAAGGACAGGATGGCAAAGGTTCCTTTCAGAAAGGAAAAGGAAAAGGGAAGTCGAACTCAAAGGGCAAGGACTTTTCAAAGGGCACGAAAGGGAAAGGAAAGGACAAAGGAAAGTTTGGTGGGAAGCAAGATAATCCTTCCAAGGGCAAAGGTGGCAGATGCCACATATGCGACAAACCAGGGCACTATGCTCGTGACTGCTGGCAAAACGTTCGAAATGTTTCCAATGATGGACAAACTTTGGAGACGCAGTCAAATCCTGGTACTTCAAGCATTGCTGGTTCAGCGAGCTCAAGTACTGGGAAGGCTACAGCTACACCTGTAGCGCCACAAGGACAACAACGTGTGGCCCGGATTCAGGAGCATGACTATGATTCTGGACAGGACTTGGTGTTTGATCTTCGAGGACCAGGAGCTTCAGGTTCACTGCGAGTTGTGCATTTCATTGGTGATGAGGTAAACCACGGCTCGGTTCGAACTGTCTTGAATTCAGATGGCAATGATGATGACGAAAACAGTTGGAACATCTTGTTGGACTCAGGTGCAGATGCCTCGATTTTCCCAGCAACTCTTGCACATGTTGGATATGATTCATGTCAGGCGCCGACGAAACTGCAGGACGCCCAGGGAAAAAGCATCCCCATTCATGGCATGAAGGATGTTGAGATCCAGCTAGTTGACCAGGCTGGCAGGAGAGTTCTGATTCGTGAGACAGTTGCTGTGAGTGATCGAATCACCCAACCAATCCTTTGTTTTGGCAAGATGATGGAAAACGGTTGGGGAATCAAGGGAAGTGAGCAGACTTTGGTGCATCCAATGTCAGGTGTCAGTGTCCCAGTTGAAATGCAGAACAGATCAATGTCAGTGCGTGGCTGGATTCGAGTTACAAGTGAAACAGATGCAAAACCTGATTGCGTGTGTGTTGTGACTGCAGAAGTGTTTGATGACTTTGACAGCATGGCATTTGGTTGGCAGTTCAATGAGGATGGAACTGGTCGAGGCAAGCACATTGCAGACTGCTTTCAGGATCCTTCGATTGCGTTACCTTCGATGCATGGAGCCAAGTATCGCACCACGCTTGTCAAAGATGGACAACAGGTTGGTCTTGACTATCATTACCAACTCTGACAAGGCACCGCGCCTTATGGGATTTCGACTTTTGGATGGCCCGGGTGATATTCCTCGGAATGAAGCTAGTCTTATGGAGCCTGAGATTGATGAAGCTCCCATTGCTCCAGAGGATGAAGCCATTGATGACTTCGAAGGTGCTGACATTCCAGCCAGGGATGACATGCCACAGGAACAACCGGCAGGACGTGTGGTTGATGCTCCACCTCACGCAGGCATCACTGTGAATGGTGTTGAAATCTTCAGGAATTCAACATTGGCAACCATGAGGACTGCTTGTGAATTTTACAACATTGCCAAGTCTGGAGGTAAGCAGAGGTGCTTCCAGAGGCTCATGGATTTTCAGAAGAATCTGGAGTTGCAGGCAATCACAGGTGCTGCGCGTGAGGCTGAACGAAACTTGCTGAGGGAGCCCAACGCCCAGGCCCTTGCTGAATTGCCTTCATTAGATGAACAGAGAAAACATGCACTCACTCACCTCCCTTACAAGAGTTGGTGCGAATCATGTCTCAGCCACAGAGCCCGTGCAAACCCTCACCTGAGAGATAACTCTTCTCGTGACTCTGGAACTCCCGCAGTGAGTTTTGACTTCGCTTACACGAAGGCTGCCGAGGATGGGCAACAGGTGAGAGATGTGGAATCAGTTTGTGCATTGGTGGTTGTGGACAGTGCAACTGGTTTTCTTTCAGCGATTCCAGTGTCAAAGAAAAGCCAATTCGAGATGATGGTGCGTGAGTTGCTGAGTTTCATACAATCACTTGGCCATGCAGAGTAGTTTCACTTATACGATGAACTGCCCGAGGACAGCGCACCTTCACTTGGCCATGCAGAAGTGGTGTTGCGAAGCGACAACGAGCCGTCATTGAAGCAGCTACAGGCCATGACAATGAGGGCCAGGCAGGCCTTGGGGCTTCCAACGAGGGTAGCGTCACCTGCTGCATACAGCCATGGAAACTCGCTCTGTGAAAACGCTGTTCAAAGGATCAGGGATTCGGCTGGCTCTTTGATTTACAATGTTCAAAGCAAGCTGGGGATTACACTGGCTACAACACACGGTCTTTGGACATGGGCTCTGCGACACAGTGCTTGGTTGTTGAACAGATTCAATCCCATCAGAGGAGCAACAGCATTTGAACTGGTCTACAACAAAACGTACCGTGGTAGGCTGTGCGAGTTTGGCGAACCAGTCTATGGCTATGCAAAGACAGCTATGAAGGGCAACCCCAAATGGCAGCGAATGTTGTTTCTGGGAAAGGTTGAAGCGCAGGACACCTTTGTGCTCTATACTGGAACGCAGGTGGTTTTGTCTCGGAGCATACGGCGAATCTCCACTGACTGGAAGTCACATATGGCTTTTATGTTCATTTCAATGCACCTACTTGGAATTTCAAGGTTGGGTACGGTGGCAGAGTGATTCCTACCAAGGCCAAGCCGGAAGCAAAGTCAGTGAGCTTCAGTGCACCTCGACAACCGATCTTGGCATCTGGTTTCGTAGACGAAGAGGCCGAAGCTGTGAGACAGAAAGCTCAGGAGGAGCAGAGGGAAGAGCGAGAACTTGAAGCCATGGCAGGACACGACCCAAAGTTCTCAAAGGATGCTCTTGCACCAATGGTGACCATGGAACCCTTAGGTCAACTCTCACTCGAAGAGATTGAGGCCAAGATAGATGAGCAGGAAGAGGACCTTGAGATTGTGAATGATGGTTCCCTTGCTCCTTCAACTCCAGTTCAAGCACCACTTGACCTCCCAGCGACACCTCGAGGTTCCCCGACGACCCGCACTCATGAGCCAGGAGGAGACCAAGACCATGAGTCCAAGAAGGCCAAGACTGATGGTGCAGCAAAGAAGCCACGACTTGAGAGAATCAAGTTTGAGCGTGAGAAAATGGTGAGAGCTGTGAAGTTTGCAGATGAAAGCTTCTACACCATGGATGAGTATGAGCATGAGTTACTCCTCGAGGACAACGAGGAAGATTCTCTATGGTGCGGTGAAGATGAGCTTGAATTCTCAGAGGTTCCCCATGAACTGTGGTCGACTTTTCCAATCGATAAGCAGCCTCCGGAACCAGACGCTTGGGTGGATCGATTGGCTGACCAGGTTGAGATTGAGAGGCTCAGAAAGATGCAGGTCATTGAACACCTCAGCGACTATGAGGGTGAGATTGAAGGTACCCTCACGGTAAAGTCGGTGTATGACTGGCGGCTGAAAACGAAGACAGAAGTGGTCGATGGAAGCCCAGTCGAATGCAAGAGGAGGACGAGACGAAGTCGACTTGTTGCACGCGAGTTCAACAATTCAAAGCGTGATGACACGTTCTCTCCTGCAACTGGATGCCATACAACAAACCTGGTACCACTCTTGTACCTTTCGAGGCTGAATCAAGTGTTGGATGATGACAGGGACATCCAACCTTATGGAGTGACACTTGCAGCGTTGGATATCAAGGATGCCTTCCTCCAGGTTCCTCAAGAGAAGGCCTTCAGGATCAAGCTGGGGCAGCAGCACTTTGCTGTACTGAAGAACCTGCCAGGACAGCGATTGGGAGCCAAGCAGTGGTATTGGTATTTTCGCAGGTATGCTACAGACAAGCTTGGATTCGAGTGGAGTGCAGAGCAACCTTGTCTGGCGCGTTCAGGACCCAATGTTTTCATGCTGCATGTGGATGACTTGCTGTTCTGTGGGGAGACTAGTTTCTGGAAAGAGAAATTTCTTCCAATCCTTCAAGAGAAGTTCAACGTGAGTTACAGTGTGTTGGAAGGTGAACTTTCAAGCATTACATTTCTTCGTAGAAAGATTGTGCGACTTCAGGATGGATTGATGATTGTTCCTGGAACTTCCACAGAAGGTGTTGTCTCCAATTTCGAGCGCATGTTTGGCAGGGCACGGCAGCAGAAGGTACCATGTGATGCTGGCATTCAACTTGAGGACAAAAGCCAGGAACTCAGCTTTGCAGATGCGAGGAATTACAAAAGCGTGATTGACCAGCTTTTGTACTTGGCAAGAGACGGAGTTGACTTGATGTTCTGCGTGAAGGAACTTTCAGGCTTCATGGCGAAACCTACAGTGTGTGCTTTGCAAAGGCCCCGGAAACTTGTTGGCTATCTCAAGACAACAGGGGACATTGGTGTGAAGTTGGTGTTCCCATGGGTCTGGAAAGCTGAAACAGGGAGCCGAGAAATTTTGGTTGCTTGAAACATTCACAGATGCTGACTGGAGTAGTTACCGAAGCCACAGGAAGTCAACATCATGTGCAGTTCATTTCTTGAACGGGAGCCTGGTATATGGTACATCACGGACACAGCGTGTGGTGAGCCTATCTTCATGTGAATCAGAATTGCACTCAATGGTCAGTGGATGTTGTGATGCTATTTTCATCAAACGTTGCATGGCTTTCATTTCGCAGGCTTCCATTGAACACTGGCAGTTTACTGACAACAGTGCAGCCAGGCAGCTGCCCACTCGTCAAGGAGTAGGGAGAGTGAGGCATCTCTCCGGAAAGCTGTTGTGGATCCAGGATCTTGTGCTGCAGAAGGAATTGTCGGTTGGCCAGGTAGCGACCCAATGGAACTTCAGTGATGTTGGAACAAAGGCATTGAAACAGTCCCGTATGGAGTTGATGCTGCATGGAGTGGGAGCCAATGATCCACAGACGCTACAGATGCTGGGTCAAGATGAGTACGATGCTGCGGTTGCTAAAGGTTCTCCTCAGAAGCTGAAGCAACTTTTGAAAGCAATCATGCAGATGACAATGCTGGTAGGCCTTGAGCCTGTGGGTGTGTCAGGTGCCGGCCCTGAGCCCACTTGCTCTCCAGGAGTGACGCAGGATGCTTCAGTGTGGAATACAACAGGCACCGTTCTCCTTGCTGTATTGCTTGTGATGTTGGTGATTGCAGTGATCTATGGATGGAGGAAGATCACTAAACTTCATCAGACCTCAACCATTGCTGGAATCAGGTGGCAGGACTTGACTCTTTTGCAGGCGACATTCGTGACAGGTTGGAAACCCACATGAGTGAGGAGCAGCTGCGTTACGAGGATTTGGGGAATGAGTTGTCGATGGCAACAGACTACTCTGAAGGAATCCATTTTGGATTGATCGAACAGGGTGGCTTCGTTCGATGGATGCAAGGCTTGACTATGGAACAACGTTCTTCCATGAAAAACATCGAGAGAGCAAACCTGGTATCATTCAATGTGATGGGTGCTGATCAGTATCTGCGTTTGGTCAGGCAAAGAGCGGTGGCGCACTCAGCTGAAACCACTGACAATGGCGGTGACCCTGCGGATGTGGATACCTCACAGGAAGGTGAGGAAGAAGAGCCGAATGCAGAGGATCCAGTTGTCTCAAACGCTCCAGAGGACATTGAGACGATGACCGAACTTCTGGACATGCTCAAAGCAGAACTCCAACGAATGTTGGAATTGGGAGAGTACCACAATGGTGCTTTGACTCAAGCAGTCATCCTGGCTGTGCTTGATGGCATCCGTGACGGTGCAACCTTTGAGATCAGAGCTGAGATCAAGAGGAAGTGTTGGGCCTTGTTCACCACTTTGAAGACAAGGGCGTTGCGTAGTGGTCGAAACGACGAGAGAGCTGAATACTTCGGCATGATCGCAGACACCATGTCCACGATTCAAAGAACCTGATGATGATGAGGCAGTGACTTTGCAGCCACGAGAGCTGGAAAATCGCAGGGTAGAGCTTGAAAAGCTCAGAGACCTTTTCATCGCTCTAAGGAGGAGTGCGAAGATTTTCTGTCATTGCACACCCCTTGGATTCAGTCATGTAAAGATGTCCAGTTTCCATTCAGTTGCGCACAAATCGAGATGAAGTGTACCATTCATGGATGAACAGTTGCATGTGAAAGCACATGGACCCACGAGGCCTTTCGGCCTAGGAAAAAGGCTGTAGCGCTCGCAGTGTTGGTTATCTTCTCAGCTGGTTTTTCTCTCCGCGGAGAATACTTTTTCGCTGGTGTTTTCTCTGCTGGTGGTGTTTCTTTCGCCAGTGTTCTCTGGTGTCTTGCGGTGTTTTTTGGCTTCTACCTGGCAAAACAGTGCCCGTTCAAACGCAACAAACCGTTGCCACCAAGACAAGAAAATCAACGATTTCTACCGGTCGCAAATTTTCAAACTGGCCCAAGTCTTTCGCGAATTTGAATTGGAAACGTGTTCCGCCAACAGCTGCATGCATTTTTTGAACACAGCGGCTTTGAAGTACTTGTCAATGCCGCCGCTAGGGCATGTTCACCGTAACCTTTGTCCACTGAGGTGCAAAGACCACAGCGGGTCTCATCCGGGCTTGGAGGTGGGGCGGGTGCAGCGAAGGGTCAAGACCGTGCTTTCCTGCAGCCCAACGTCAAAGGTTCCCAAGTTTATGCCAGTGGGACAATGATCATCCCTTGTTCGGGAGGGCCGCGTTGTAGATCTATGCGCGAGCAAAATGCCTTCGATGTTGGCAGAGGAACATTTAGACAGTTTCAGTTTTTCGTTAGTCGAAAAATCGTGAGTTTGCCAGTGGTTTGATTGCTAATTACTTTGGGCAGAGTGAATCCAGTAGAACTCTTTCATCATCTTTTAGGTTGAAAGGTATGGGTCTGAACCAGCAGCCCGTTTGGAGAAATCATTTTGTAGTGAAGGCCCAACGTTCTGTTTTTGTGGTGCCCGGCCAAGATCATGCCGACACTGCCAACGTCTCTTCGAGATGAAGAAATCAAAAGCTTTGATTTTCGAGTCCTCGATGCTACGGACCGTTTTTGATTCATGGTTATGAATACCATTGTTTATCACGAACCATCACTTCCCACCATTGAGCATCATTGACCTTTAAAAACCATGATCATGAAGCATCACGTTATCAACCATCATCCATTCTGAAACATCATCAGATTATCATTTGCCATAATCAGCCATATGGTGGTTTCTCAAGTCATAGGGGTACCCCCAAATCATCCATTGTTAACCATTTATAGTAATAAACCAACCATTTTTTGGGGTCCCCTATGGCTTGAGAAACCACCATAATCATGACAATAAACCAACCATCAACCCCCACAAAGCCCATGGGATAGCTCCTGGTGCCACCAGCAAGGTCTGTCAGCCCAGCCGTTGCTGGGATAGTCTCCGCGCGTAGGCGGAGGTGTGGCACGTGGGCCATACGGCTGAATGATGGTGAATGATGGTTACTGGTGCAACCAACCATGGCTAAAATTGTGGTTAATCATGGGGGATGATAAGTAGCAACATGTTCAAACAACTACTGGCTAATGGTTTCAACCATTTTCTTATTTTCCCTGGAAGGTGTTAACAAATGGTTGGTTGACTGATATTTTTCATAAGGGTTGAAACCACCAACCAGATTATGACGGCTAACGGTTGACGAAGGTTGACGGTGCACCAACAATGAATGAACCGCTGTAAAATCATAGTGCATCACTATGTAACATATGTAACCTTAGGGCTGATGGTGAATCGCGATGAGGCTCTATGATGTGAATCACCATGGTTCTGGTGTTGAATGTATCAAACGCTTGCCATGATATGGGAGGTGTTACCTTTAACGTATGGCGGTCATCATCGATCCACCAACACTCAAATGTCAATTGTGATTTGGTTCCTTTGATCCATTGCCAATGAAATTAGGAACGCTGCGTATGTTTGGTGTACATACCACCAATGTGTGGTGTTGGTGTTCACAATATATGATATATGCAAGCACGGTCGTTTGCTTTCTTGGCCCGTCTACCTCACTTTGGTAGCTTGCTGCATTATTGGTTTCGCCGCTGGCCATCAGATTGCAACGCAGCAGAGCGCTGCAAGAAATAACAAGAGTGATCGAAATCTGAAAGAACCTTAAAAAAATACGAAATGATCTATGTCTATCAATGGCTTGCTTCCACATCTCATTGCCCCACCCATTTCCCAGACTCTGAGGGGGAAAATCTCCTTTGTGGTCGGTTCGCAGCTGGCAGTTGCGAAGTGGTATCCCCTGAGTACTTAGATAAGCTAAGAGACAATTGGACATGACAATTGGTATGGTATTAGCTGGTATGCTAGCAATAGAAGATAGTTATATAAGTTATATATCTCAATAGTAAGCTAACAGAACTCAATATCATTGAGGTATGACCTCTGCTGGATAGAAGTATTAAGTACGGTTGAATTGTCTACAACTCAACGGATACTGCGGGGGGACTACGACTCCAGATCAGTGAGCTGAAATGAAGCTCCAAGTCGTGATGAGAAGTTGCCTCCGAGAGAAACCTTCGGCGATGGCTGCAGTCCAATGCTCACAGGACTTAGCAAGCTTAGCCAAGACTCAGCAGCCACTTATCATACTTTCGATCCGCCGTGATTTTCTTCCATGTGTTTTGGGAATGCGAGATTTGAGCCACCTGCGTATAACCATGGGCGTTCACCGTTTTTCGGTGCGCAGTCCTGCTTTGGAGTGGGGAGCTTCTGAATTGCTGAGCAATTTGTTCATTCCTTCGGATGGTGACAGACTTGAACACTGGGAAAGGTCATGTTCACGGCTGAATATTTCTTTGAAGATCTCCTAAATCATTCTTTTTAACATCCCAACACAGACCTACGGCCAGATGCAGCACGTCATATGTTTGTGCCGCTAGCCGTTCGCAACTTGTTTGTGACTGACCGGTGGTGTGACGTTCGATGGCTCAAGGGGCAGAAAATCCATGCCCCGGTAGGACGAAGTCTTGGTTTTTTGTGGTTAGTGCCCAGCAGGTGGATATTTTCGGGCCAATGTGATGATGGTCCATGAATTGTCGTGATTCCATGTTTTGTCCTAAAAAGACGGCCACTTTAATACGTTCTTAGCATATCTTAGCTTACAGGGCAAGATTATTGAGTGGGACTGGTTAGATTAGTTCACCTTGAAATATCTTGTAAGGTGCCACAGTAGACTTTGAAGTATCACCTTGGTGTCGTTGGTGGTGCATTTGGAATCAGGATTATTTCCATTGTCAAATGGACCATCACTGCTTCTGCGATACACCACAAGGATGCTTGTTCAGACGGAATCCCGTGCCTCAACAAGCTTAGTTTCGGGCTTGACAACACGCTACAATCAAAAACAAATCAGAAAAGCACCACTGGATCGACCAAGATGGCAACATCAGCTTGTGCTAGATCCCCAAGTTTCCTTGTGTGCCATGGTCAAACCTATTGGGAATTCCCTTCATTGTATAATGACCTGCCCTTTCACCAGCTGTCGGATTAGCTGATCCTGCACTAGGAGGCTGTTCAGCGTTCCGGCGAGGCATACATCAGCATGGCCAAAGGCAGTGCCAATCATATGATATGGCGAGCTGGGTCAATTAACCAACCAATTTCATAGGGGATAATCACCCACAATAATAGGGAAAACAGCCTGGTTAATGATAGGGGAACCAGGGGTACAGGGTTTTGACCCACTGCTATTTTGCCAGTGCTTCAGCAGCCAACATTTCCAAGTCAGTGATATGATATTCGTTTGCCACCATTCACTGTGACATGAGGGACATTAAGCTAATGATTAAGAAAACTGCAACGGATGCTATGGCACCAGTAATACACATAGGGCCAACAACGATGATACACAACTGGGACAATCATCATGATACACTACACCAATGGCAATACATATTTTGAAAGAACGGTGATGAAGCTAACCGGTGATGGCAAGTGTAACGAACAGTGATAAGTCTAGTATCCATTGACTATAGGTTGTTCCCTGCTCTCATATTTCCGTACTCTGGGATTTTCCATTGTCGAAATCTTTGATCTTTGTATTGCCTAGCAATGCTGAGACTTGGTAAGAACCGGTGTTGACCTCTTTGGTTTTCTAGTGTTTTTTGGTTAGAATTTCCAAAAATCACTTCCAATCTCCAAGAAATACCATTATCTAATCATATGACCCCATCGACTTCTACAATACCAGCCGTTTCTCTAGTGCAATCTCTGAAACCATTGACTTGTACTAAACAATTCTAATCTCAGGTTTTTTTTACACAACTAAAAAACTAAAAAACCTGAACAACCCTCAAAATCTCCAAGAAAACCCACTGAAACACCTCCAATGGCCCTTCCTCACCATGACGGGTGGCGGAACACATGTCTCCAGCAGCGCTCCGTGGCGTGGCGAAGGGAGGCGATGGATGGGTGTTGTCCATGGGGGCTACCCCCAAAAAAGTGGTCATTTATAGTGGGTAAGCCACCAATCAGCTGGGGATTTCTAGGGATACAAAGCAGCCAGGGGTCGAAGTCGACATTGCTTGGCAGATTGCAATGACTAGCCCCGTTTTGCGTGAAGAGGTGGTGCAAACGACCTTCGACCATTGCGATTGCTCCATGTTGAGAAGGTTTTTGAAGGTAGCTGAAACCAACAACCTGATAGAGTGCTTCTTTTGTTCCCTGGTGGCTGGCAATAGTCACAATCCATGTGCTCAGAATTCTTATTGCCCAAGCATTGAAAGGGGAGATCACATCAGGGTTTCCGCCATTTCTCAATGCAAGTTGATGGCATGTACCAAAACCAAAATCAATATGCAGGTGCCACAGAAGATACACGCAGATAAGCAGAGACACATGTGCATATCAACATAGATAAAATATCCATCCTAGTCAACTCATCCATCATGCCATCCATCCATCCAGCCATGCCATGCCATGCCATGCATCTATCGATCTGCCCATCTCCCGAGGTTTCGGGCGCCGGTGGCTGCCGTAAGGATCAGACCATGGTTGGCCAACGAGGTCGGGCGCCGTTGGCCATGGCTCTCCTGGTTGGTTCGTTGGGTGGTTGACGTGTTTGAGTCACCAGCAGTCAGAAGGATGGTGGTTAATAGTGGTGAATTTGGTTGGCATGAGTGGTTAACAATGGTTAATTTGGTTAGGATGGGTGGTTGATAATGGTTAGTTGGGTGGTTAATAATGGTGAAGAATAGGGGGAAACCAACCAACAATGATGGTTAAGCAGCTACCAATCAAGGTTAGTGATTAGTGGTTGGTTAATGATAGTAAAACTAATGGTTAACAAGGGTTAGGAATGGTCAAACCAATGATTAATGGTTGATAATGATTGGGAAAATCACCGACAATGATTGTTAAACAGCTACAATCCGGTGGTTTCTCGAGTAGGAGACCCCCCAGTTCATTATCCAGAGTATTAACCATTAGAAGTAAACTAACCATAACTTTCGGGGTACTCTTATTTTGAGACACCACCATAACAGGATACATTCAACAGTGATACTTGGATAACCAAGTACAAGTGCATGGTTGGTCAGTTGCTTGCAAAGTTGGGTTGGTTGGGCTTGGTGATCCTTCTGCACATGCGTTTTCTCTTCTTTATTGCACATGCGTCTGCAAAATGTTGATCAATGCGCCCAAATGATCAGGTTCATGCTGTTGAGTTGCACGCCATGTTTTTTTGACACACCGAAAATGGAAAGCCGCAAAGATCTACCATTTAATGAGTTCTGGTGTTGAACATCCACTCTGGCTACGGGATTTTGAAAAGACGCATCTATGATGATACGAACCTCAACAATTTGGGGTGGTAGTTCGGTCCGTGTCCTTTTTTTTCTGAGTGGGACAAAATATGTCAATGTGTTGCAAAGGAATAAGGACCGACGGAACCATATGTGCTGGCTTGCACTTCTGTTGGGAAGTTGTGGTGAACTATATAGAAGATTCTACCCTTGATCGAACTGGTATCATGGGATGGAGCCTTGGGCATTCTTAAATTGACATTTGCTGGGAGCTGCTGTAGTTGATATTCATGACATTCGATTTGTGTATGCATATACATATATATCGGTATAGTATGGTCAAGAGCCCCACTTCCGAAGCAGTTAACACGAACGTTTAGGGGGCGTTGTGATACGATGACAACTTCAATGATGCCATGACAACTTCTATGATACGATGACAACTTCTGTATACGATGACAACCTCAATGAAACGTGGCCACTGTAGCAAAACCCTGTAAAGGGCTCTTGAACAAACAATACCCATGTACTATATATATAAATAGTAAAATGTATATAAATGAAGAAATAGATCGATAAGTAGATAAATAGATACATTAATTTGAACAATAAATAGATGCATGAACAATAGAGAAACGAAGAAATAAATGGACAAATACATGGACAAATAAATACGTTAAATCAATGAATGAATAAACAAGTAAATATATCAGTAAATGCTATACATAAATACATAAATAGATAAACATATTCATATTTAGATCACGATGCACCTGCAAAGCTTAGTACAACATATTCACCATGTCATATTGTTTATGTTCATGTGTAAACCCATAAGTACGTGATGTATAGATACATGGCAATGGGTCAAATCACCCTCAGTCCCCCTGGTTCCCCTATCATTAACCAGGCTGTTTTCCCTATTATCATTATTTTTGTTATTCTTATTATTCTTATTATCATTATTGTTGGTGATTATCCCCCATGATTTTTTGTTAATACTGACCCATAGCCGGCAACGTCCACTGCTTCCCTGCCCCGACCCCCAAAGGAGTGTGAGCAAGGCTGTCCAAGACACGAGCGCCATGCTATGGCCATACCAAATTGACTACTGCTGCCAATGTACAAAAGTGGATCTTGAAGAAGATCTAGTATACATGGTTCCGTACTGCAAACGTATTATACTTGTTGTGCCTTACGTTGTCTAGCTCGGTGCGCACAATTCCGATATTTCGCCAACAAAGATAGGTTGATCCGCTCTTCATGGGGAGAATCATCAACCAGTGGAACATGAAGTGACACGTAAGAAGTTGGAATATGGATCTTATCAACCATCTTGGAACCATTTGCCTGAGTGTTTCTACCAAGGACGTGAAAGTCATACAAAGTCTGCATCGTGATGTCTGCGTGTGTTAAAATTGGACGTTGAGACAGTCCACTCTGAGGTCTACCTCCTTTAAAATTCAAAAGGGTCTTGCACTTGGTCAATGACCATCTGAAAGGAAAAACTTCAGTTTCATTGGCAAAATAAGAGATTGCTCGAATGGCATACCTGAAATTATTGACTTGTTGCATCAGTGGATTGTCTCTTAGCAAAACGCTACCGACTGCTCTTTGAAAAATAAGCTGGTTCTTATATGAGCCTGTGCATGTTGGCGTTCTAATACTGACCCATAGCCATATAAACAATTGCTTGGTGGTCTCAACCCCTATGAAAAATATTAATCAACCAACCAATTGTCAATAACTACTAGGGAAAATAAGAAATGTTTGAAGCCACCAACCAGTTAAAGCCTTGACCCATATCATTAACCATTGTTTTCCCTATTATTCTTGGTGACTATCCCCATGAACGTTGGTTAGTTAAAGCCTTGACCCAGCTCGCCACATCTGCATCTGCACCTGTGCCTTCAGGATGCTTCGGTGGAGACTGTGGCGACCCCGACCGGCGTCACCTCGCCGGTGCGAGCTGTTGGGGGAAGATGAAGCAGCGGTGGCGAAACAAGGAGCAAGAACGGGGATTGATAGTGGTTCATGACGGGTTGATAGTGGTTGATAGTGGTTGATAGTGGTTGATGGTGGTTGATGGTGGTTGATGGTGGTTGATGGTGGTTGATGGTGATCAATAGTAGTCACTACTGGTTGATTGGAGATGAAATCGGACGATTATTACTGGTTGATGATGGCAAATGTGCTCCGAGTGGTTCATAGCAGTCATTGATGGCGAAGAATGGTCAAGAATGAACGCAATGGTCAACGATGGTCACTGCTAGGGGGTGATTACTAACATCCATGGGTTGAGGCGTCGTTGATGTGGCCCGATGTCTATTCATGGCACCATACTTCACCTGGCAAGTACCCTCTGGCAAACTAGGCTGGAAGATAAAAATCACAAATTTTATAGCCAAGACCAGCATAAATGGTGGGATTTTCGACTGAAAATGGTGGTTTCAGTGGTTTCTCAAATCTGCGAACCCCCAACGTTATTTTTTTTTCTCCTGTAAACGGTTCACAAAGGATCATAACTGGGGTATCCGTATTTTAAGAAGCCCTGAAATGGCACATCTTGAGATGCTGTTTCCTGTTGGAACTCAACCATGGATGGATGTACCAATGTGCAGCGAGAGTTTGATGGTCCGGGGTGCCTGAGTTGTGTCATGCCAAGCACCGGGATGAGCGGCGAGGCAAAAGCACTACAGGAAACAGGGAACGGGTTGTCAATACAGGAAATCACTACAAAATACCCTGTGCCTGTCCATAAATACGGGTATTTTTTCCCACCCTTCCGAGGCTTTTGATTATTTCAAGCCCAAAACTTTTGATCATTTCAAGCCCAAAACCATCTTTTGGTCATTTTTCTTTGTAAAAAAGAAGCATTTGCAGCAAGGAATCCATGTTCTGTCACTGGAGATTCAACTAGAAACAATGATTTCAGAGCGAAAAGCCATTGGTTTCCATAAGGGGTTACACCACAGCCATGGACATCCCACAACCACCACGAGACTCCGGTCGTAGGCCGTGGAAGTGCGTGCGCAGGTGTTGCGGGTTGCTGGGAGAATGGATGATGGTAGCGGATGGGTGTAGCATGGTGGACAAACCGATGTGGTAACAAGCCGTTTGTCACCCATGATGATGCTTAACCGTTCTAAGCAGCAATGTGAACCATCATGTGATGATGGATAGCTAATTAAACCATAATGATGGTTATAGAGTTGTTGATGGTTTGACTAGCCATTCATCATGGTTATTAATGGCGTTGACCACGATTATAAACAACCAATCATTATTGGCCATTAGTAATCAAGCACTCATTATTAAACATCGTGGATTGCGGTTACTGTAACAATGATGCTGAATTGTCATGGCCAATAACGGTTCTACCTAATATGATGGTGAACAATGGTGCTTAGTGAGTGATGCCTACGGATAGCAATAGCCTATGGGGGGCCTCGCTTTGCAGGTATGACTCGTTTTCAGAGAAGACAAATGGTGTACCCTCCGGTAAACTAACCTGGCAATGGATTTTGACCATATTTTATAGTGAAACCCGGACCCTGGGAAAACACCAATAAATCATGGATTTTCCATTGCCAGGTGAGCTTACTAGAGGGTAACTAGATTTGACGTTGGTGCTTTGGCATAACAGTTGGATGGCACATGAATGTAACGGCCGATAATGTTGCTCAGTGGTGGGACAATCATCATTCACAACAACTAATCATGGCCATAACCTGATATGATGGCTACTACTGGTGGTTAATTGCTGGTCATTGACTGGTTGTTCAATGGTTCTTTGCAGCTTATCGTGTTTATTTCATGGTTCATCATGGTGATTCGTAGTGATTCGATGTGGTAAGGTGGTGACTGCTGGTCGAAGATCTCACGCTGACTGTGTGAGCTTGGTTGGACCCCAGCAACTGGCAATTCCCTTGAGGTGGTGCAAGGTGTTCAAGGTACCCAAGGGATTGAAGGCATCTAAACGGCGAGCTCACGGGGTAACAAAAGATGGTCTTCTTCACTTCACTTAGGGTCTTCGTTGGGTTTGCTGGTTGGCTGATTGGCTGATTGGCTGATTGGTTATATAGTTGGTTGGTCGGTTGATTGGTTAGTTGGTTGGCTGGCAAAGTGGTATGTTGAAAAGCACAGTGGTAGGAGAACCAGGGACTCCATCATAACACCTTTGGAAAGGCAAACGACTGAAATGGTGATATATCATGTCGGGGTTAGCGATCTGCCTGGCTTGGAAGTAGTCATGGCATTCCGTGAGAGAGTCCCTCTGAAATTTGATAGATGGCTGTGGGTCAACATTAACCAACCAATTTCATAGGGGATAATGAGCAACCAAAGTATAGGGAAAACAATGGTTAATGATAGGGGAAGCAGGGGTACTGGGTTTTGAGCCATAGCCAGATGGGAAAGGGGCAGATGCGTGTTGGTTTGGCTTTCTGCTCATTTGCGGATGCATTCCCGATCTTGCTAAGCAACCTAAACCTGGATTTTTCTTTGGCGCACCTCGCATTCTGCTTGAAATGGAGTTGGATGTGTTGATCTTGTAGAGCTTGAAGAGAACCAGCCGCAATGATTCAACCTGCTTGCCAGGGAGAGAAGTGCCTCTATCCTTCGCACTTCGTGTTTTCGCCCAATCATCCGCAGGTGGGGTAGTGTGTAGCTTGGGTCATCAGATCCAAGCGTCGTATGGGAACATGCCACCAGAAAGATGACAAACATTGGTGGTAGTTTTGTTCATCATGCTGGTAGGAAACTTACATCCAAATGGCAAACGTAACAGGACTCAGGGTTGCAGCTGTGGAAAGCCAAGGGGTGGAGCTGCTATTCAGATAAAGTTCATGTCATGTTCCTCAGGTCAACAGCAACGAGGGACCCATCCTTGCAACAGAGCTGCCAGTTTTGGGGCAAGCCGGAGCTCTGAACCCAGCTTGTAAATGCTTGTACTATGGGTTTCGCAGCCCCACAAGCTTTAATCCTGCGGCCCCACTCTCGATGGACATGTTACATGTTGTTTTTTTCTTGGCATCCGGGCGTTGCTAGCAAAGCAATGGGTAGTCCGGTATGCGGTCAACCAGAACCAATTATCATTGACCGTGATGATTTGTTGCGAAAACCGGCAGGCTTTTGCAGGTTTTGGAGTCTTGCATACACATGCCTCATTGGTCTTCCAGTCTTTTTGCTAGCCACTCGCCATCACGGACAACATTTGTTGACCATTTAGCAACCACGAATCAACCATTTAGTAAGAATTTGATATTTAACCGTCAATTATATAACATGACTTCACCATGAATTGACCATTGGGATATGAACGATTTGGTTATCAGCCAGGAAGTGACCATCATTAATGAAACATTGATATCCAGTCACCGTTAAAAGGCTTATCATCAGTTGATGATCATTAAATTAGGTGACCACTACGAAAATCAATCGACCTACTGGACCATTAATATGCTTCTTCACCAGCACTCTCTGCAGTTCTGCCCGAAAAAGAAAGGCCTCGGTCTACAAGGAACTCATGACCGACATCATTGGTGAGGTGGCACCTCGCAGTCTTGCTGGGTGAGATTGGGTGCCGAAATGGTTTCTGTTTCATGTTTCTCTTTGATGATTGGGGGCACCCACCATTTGTGGATACAGAGATGAGGCAACAACGTGTGGCTTCTCTGTGTCGTTTCGAGGCTGGCTATCAGAATCAACGGACTACAGCATTCAGGTACTGAAACTCCTTGGTGAAACGTTCTGCAAGCCATGGGCCACGCCAGGGATCTACAGCAGAACACCCAGCGCATCACAGAAATTCAGCATGTTCCTCGTGGTCACCAGGCCATCGCCTCTGGTCGTGGTGGCTCCATCGTGGCCTGTGGACCTGTGGGCAGTGGGAAGAGTTTGGGATCTCAGAGGGCGTCGGCATAGGATGAAGGCTGGTGGGATCAGGAGATCACTGGCAGTGGCTCAGTTTCGATGGGATTTTTTTGGATTTTTTTTGGGGATGAACGAAGGTTTTTTGGGGTCTTTTTCGGGAGATCAATCGGTACTAGCTGATGATTTGGTATGGGAATCAACTAGTTATCAATCAATGTTTTTTTGATAAGATGAAGAATCACTAGTTGGGAATCTCAGAGAACCAGCAATGCGTGTCTGGGATGAACTACAAACACCATTTGGATTAGTGTCTTTGGGCCGGAAACAATCACCAGTTGGGAACTTCATTGGCAGAAACACTGGTTTTGTGTGGCAAATTGACTCATGGAGAGCCAGCAAGCTGATGCCAAATCCTGACCCCCGCACGAGGTCACACCCTGCTGGGTTACGGTGGTGCCCTCAGAAAGGGCAGCCTGGCAATGGAAGAAACCTTGTGGAACGAGATAGAAGCGAGAATATCCAGAGTTGCTTGGCCAGGGTACTTGTAAATAGCTGCATTGGGTAGATTAGACTTGGATGGTGAATGAAATGGATGAAGCTGGTGTTGCAAGATAGGATCACAAAATTGTGATCCGATCCCTCTTCCAGTTTCAATCATTTTCAATCCCTAGTCAACTATGATTTCAACATATTTTTGCCCGTTTTAATCTTCAGTTTCATGATTCACAATCCATTAACTATGTAGTAACCATCAAGAATCCATCATCAATGATTGGCTATCCAGGAACCATCATTGACCATCCATCAATTATCCATCAACAATCATTAACTGGCTTATCAACCATTGTTTAAGCATCATTAGCCATTAATAACCATCATTAGCCATCATCATTAACCTGACATTCTCAGCTTCAGTACAGGTTGACATGCACACCATAGCTGATCCCACGTGGCCATGACGGCACAAGCGTGGAGGGATAGTGCACTCGTAGCCTTGAGCAGTGAGCCCCCGGAAAAGCCATGTGCTAGTTGATCCAGGCTCCACTACGGTTGTTGTGGCATTGGTAGCGACACTGGTCTAGTGGCGCTTTGCCGGCGCGCTTGCTGCTTTCAATGTTCAACGATGAGCTCTTTGATCGTATGCGCGCAGCCTTCAATGATGATGATGATGTGAACGATGCTGATGACCCCGAATCCCATGACCATGAGGTTTCTGAGGAAGAAGCTCCCACCTATGACAGTGTGATAGACCCTGACGCCGCCGCAGGTTCTCCAGCGGTGTCACTTCATGCCTCCGATGCAGCCCCGGCCCAGGATGATGTGAAGCACTCCAGCCTTGGCAGCAGCAGTTCTCTTCGTCGAAGACGAGGTTCGCGAGGCGGTGTTTCTGTGAAGTCTGGGTTGGGATCCAAGCAGCAGCAACCACGGTGGCGCAGCGGACAAGTTCCAGCTCCACCTTCCTTTGATGGAGACATAGATGCTGACCCGTATTGTCTTAGACATTATCGTCGTCGTCTATGGCGCTGGGTTCGTATCACTCGTGAGTTTCTGCCCCCCAATGAACAAGCTCTTCGAGCTCGTGAACAGCTCAAGGGCGAAGCTGAAGTAGAAATGGAAGAGGTGGATGACAGTCGGTTTGACTGTGCCAATGGGATCGAGGTTCTGCTGAAGGACTTGGAGACTTCATTTGGCGAGAAAGAGTTGTTTCGCCAAGGAGGAGTCATTCGCGAGTTCGAGAACATCGGCAGAACCCAGGGTGAATCTGTGCATGCTTTCGTGCGCAGATTTCGCCTCACCGAGAGAAAGCTCCAAGACAACAAGGTCCCAGAATACCCTGAAGAAGCTCGTGTCATCAAACTCCTTGATGGACTCAGACTTGATGACCGTGCCACAGCTAGTTTGTTGCTAGCTGCGGGAAACCAATACAACATGAAACTGATCTTGGATGCGATTCGTGTTCAATACCCTGCTGGAATGACCATCACTGGTTTGCCTCACCGTGACCCCAAGTCCAACAAGGGTAAGGGCCGTAATCAACGAAAGTGGTCTGCTTGGAATGCCTATGCCGATCCCTGGTTCTACACCGATGATGATGATGGACAGTACTGGGATTGGGACTATGAGGTTGACCCCAACGAGACCCTTGACTATGAGTACCCCCCTGACTATGACGTGTTGCTGGGCAATGCCAATGCAGATGCTGAACTGCCTTGGGATGATGGCGACTATGACGAGGAAGATGCCGATGAGTCGGCAACGGCTGCGGCTTCGTCTGAGCAAGCCACCGCAGATGGGACAACCGCAGCTACCCTTGAAGCCTGCGTCCAAGCTCTGACTGTGACAAGCCGTCGACTTGCTGAGATCACCAAGGCCAGAGGTTTCTTCCAGAAGGGCGACAAGAAGGGTGACAAGGGCAAAGGCAAGTCCAAAGGACAGGGCATCAAGGGCAAGGGCAAGTCAGCTGGCAAGTCCGCTCCTTCCTTTCAGAAGGGCAAGTCGAAGTCGAAAGGGAAGGGTCGCGGAAAGCCAAGTCCTACTCCGTCAAAGACCAATCTCACACACCAGCAGCAGCGTTGGCTCGCAGACTCTGCGTGCCTTGGATGCGGCAGTCCGAATCACTGGCTCGATAGTTGTCCACTGCACTCGAAGCATTCAGCTCAGATGGTTTCAGCCGGCGTGGTCCTCGATGGCGACGGCAGTGTGGTGCAGAGCTGGACTGTCGACAGTGTGGTCGAAAATGCTTGCGTTTGTTTGCCCCCTCTCTTGTCAGATGAGATCACGGTTGACCATTCACATGCACATCAACATGCAGTATTACCTGGTGATCCCCTGGTTTGTGGCATTCCCCAAAATCCGAAGGTGTTGTTACAATATGCTGGTACCGATGCAGCTCTCATGATTGCCGACACGGGATGTCAAAGACAAGTTGCAGGTAAAACATGGCATGCTAATCGTCAACGTGATGTTCATCCACTACCAGTTCATCATTGTGTAGAACACTGTCGTTTTTCTTTCGGACCCAATGAAGGCATTCCCAGCAGTGATCGTTTTGTTTATCCAGCAGGTATCGGCGGCAAGTTGGTTTCTTTGGGCATCAGCATGGTTGAGGTGGAAGCCCCAGCTTTGTTTTCCAGACCTTCTTTTGCTGCACTTGGGGCAGTGCCAAACATTGTCACGGGTACCATGCACTACATGGCATTGCAAACCACATCTCAACTTTGTTTGTCACCATGTGGACACCTTGCCATTCGCATTGATGAGTGGCCTTCGCATGAGTTTGAGTGGACGACACAGAGCAACCTCACCTCACATCCAGATGCTTGGGCCGATGACGCAGCTGTGTTGGATCCAGTTCGTCTGGTGACATCGTTTGCACCATCGCGGCCACCACCACATGCGTGCAGCTCCCTCGGCCACTTTGGCAGCATGGCTTCGTCGTTGGCGTCGCTTGCTGCAGACGGTGGTGGAGTACGTGGCGAACACTCGTCAGATGGTGCTTCACTACGTGGCGGTGAGCATGCGGCCCAGCCTCAAGGATCGTGTGCTGAAGTTGTTCTTTCCACCGCAGACAGCAACCACAGTGCTGTCGACGGTGTCAGCTCTGGCTTTGCAACAGAACAGCAGCCAGTACCTGAAGAACCCCATGAACTGCGAGCATCCTCAGGGTCTGAGATCCTACGGTGCCGGGGGCCAGAAAGTTCGCATATGCGACGTGTGCGGTTCCAGATGGATCGTGAAGGGCAAGGAGTACCTCAAGGTGCAACCCAAAGCCAGTCCAACGTCAAGCACTCCTTTGTTTCCAAAGGCGTCAGCAAAGGGAAGAGCAAAGGCCAGCTCATCGAGCACGGCAACGAGTGTGGCGGAGGAGGACTACCAGGTCGGTTGGCCTGGCTTTCGGCAATTCTTTCCACCATCATCAGCTCCTTCCTCTATGGCGCCACCAGCTCCCCCGGTCCGACCTTCGAGGAGATCACCACCACTGGATGCAGCCACACGGAAGACAGCTATGCCCAAAAATGCTTATCCACCAACCTTGGCACGAATGCAGGAGATCTATGCCAAGGAGCCCGCCGACTTGACCGAGGAGGAAAGGACCCTGCTTCATCGTCGTTGGGAGGAGATCCAGTTCTACAACATGAGCCACGACGACTTGGAGGAGGAGCCCGAACAACCATGGGACGAGGATTGGCAAGAGGAGGAATGGCAATCACCCGAGATGGAGACCGAGCAGACCGATTTCTGACTTCATCCTTGAAGAGGTCGACTTCCAAACCGTTGTCTCCTTCGCAGCAGTGCTCCTCAAGTATGTCCTCCTCGAAGCAGTGCTCCTTAAGTATGTCTTCTTCGCAGCAGTGCTTCTCAAGTATGACTCCCTCGCAGCAGTGCTCCTCAAGTATGACTCCCTCGCAGCAGTGCTCCTTAAGTATGTCTTCTTCGCAGCAGTGCTCCTCAAGTATGACTTCCTCGCAGCAGTTCTCTTCTATGACGTCCTCGACAAGACCAAGTTCGGCAACCTTGGAGCAGTTTGGTCCTCATAATCCAATGAAGCATGAGGATCTGGGTTCATTTCCTATGCGACAGGGGACTCAGAAGCGGCTGCTGGGCAATTCTCGACAACTTCGTGAACTGCTGCAAGTTGAAGCTGGCGTTTATGAGGCTCGTGTTCGGCAAGCACGAGCACATCGTCACTTCAAGTTCGATGTGGTGGAGATCTATGCTGGCATGGGTAATGTGACAGCTGAAGCTCTTCGTCAAGGCCTTCGTGCGTTGCAACCGGTCGATGCAGTTCATGGAATTCAACTTGATCGTCGACAAGATCACGTGCAACTTCGTCATCTTCTTCGTGAACGTCGACCTTTCTTGGTGCTTTGGGAGATTCGTTGCGATCCTTGGAGCAGCATCAACCACTTGAACTACTCCCAGGAACAATTGGCCGTGTTGCGTGACACCCAGAAGATGGCGATCCAGGAGATGTATGTCACCATCAAGGAGTTGATGAATGAGGGCATCCATTTTCTTTTGGAGAACCCGTGGGGAACGCCATTTTGGGATCAACCCGATGTAGCCCGTATCCGTGCTCTTCCTGGAGTTGAACTTCGGAAAGGAAGCATGTGCAACTTTGGTCTTCGCGGTCGTGAGGGCTACTTGTTGCGCAAGAACACCGGCTGGTGTTCAGATCTTCCTCAAGTACTGGATCGCATTGCTCGTGAATGCAAAGGAGATCACGTACATGAGCAGTGTTTGGGTGGCAATTCCAAACGGGCACAGGTCTACACCAAGCAGTTGGCCCGTGCTATCATTCAAGGTCTGCTCCAGGCCTTATCCGACTCCGGTGATGAACGATTTCTACCAGATGAACCTCGTTTGCAAATGGACTTGTGGACTTGACCACTCCGAGATGGATGAGCTCTCCTCGATGTGGTTGTCCACCACCACACCGAACTTTTCTGTGCTCTATGTGGACATTGTGAGAGATGAAGAATCCTGGCGACCTTTGCTACAAGAAGCCAAGCTGCGTCTGGAAGACAAGGTGCAAGCCTCGGCTGTCATCAAGACGGACACCGGCTTCTTTGAACAAGTTCAAGCACTGGTGCCATGGAAGATCCATCAAGCACAGATTGTGCGTTCACCCAAAGTTCGACGAGCCCCGTATCAACTTTTGTTGAAACACCCGGTGAGTCATCGAGCTGCGATTCTTTGGCTCAATGATGGCCGCATCACCTTCGAGACCGAGGAGGTGAAGGGTGAGATGAACACGGGCAGCAGGTTTTCTACACCTGTGAACTATGGCATTCTCATCTATGGAGAGGCCCCGGAGACCAGCCTTAATGCCGAGGACAACAAACAACCTGAAGCACGACCCAAGCCCAAGCTTGATCCAAGCTCGTCTTCGGCGCCAGCTGACCTTCAACCTGAAGACCAACTACGTGAAGGTCAACCTGGTCACAGGGACATCTCGTTTGATGTCGCAGATGAAGTGGTGCCTCGTTGGGTGAAGACGGTTTTGAAGCGTGTTCACACCAACTTGGGTCATCCCAGCAATGAAGCTTTGGTGCGCTATTTAGCGCAGGCTGGTGCTTCAGGACCTGCTCTTCATGGTGCAAAGCATTTGCGATGTGCCATCTGTGAAAGAACGAAGCCTCCTCATCAGCCACGTCCTGCTAAGACACTGCAGTCTCGCAGGTTCAATGACAGGCTGTTTTTGGATATCGTTTATCTGAAGAACATCTCTGGCGAGACCTTCACCTACCTGAACATGTTGGACGATGCCAGTACCTACCAGGTGCTGGAGCATTTGGAGTCTCGCAGTGAACAGGAGGTGACCAACAAGATCAACAATGGCTGGCTCCGCTATTTCGGCATGCCTGATGCCATGGTGCTAGATGCTGAAGGCGCATTTCGCGGCTTCACCTTTGAGGACTTCACTGCAAAGTGCGGCATCAAGATTCGGGTGGTGCCACCTGACGCTCACTATCAGTTGGGCAAGGCCGAAAGGCACGGGCAAACTATGAAGTGGCTTGTGAGGCGGCTAGTCAATCAATTCGCCGCCATGAGCCTTGATGAAATGAATTTGCTGGTCAATATGGCCCTCTTCGCAAAGAATTCAATGGTGCGAAGAGCAGGTGCCTCTCCGGCACAGTGGGTTTTCGGCCGACAGCCCAAGATACCTGCAGCGCTGATGTCCGAACCAGAGGCAGTTGAGGCAAAGCAGCTGCTGGATCTTAGTGATGCCTTCCGTCAAACTGAAGCAGTTCGCCAGGAAGCTATGAAAGCCTTCATCGACTTCGAGTTTGATGACATGTTGAGGAAGGCGATGTTACGCAAGGGAAGACCCTGGCGTGGGCCACTTGAACCAGGTCAAAAGGTGGTCTACTTCCGGAAGCGAACACTGCAAGATGGCGAGGGCACAGCTGAAGGATACCGTCAAGGGATGATCTTGGCGACCGATCCAGGTCCAACTGGCAGCATTTGGCTTCGCAACTCTCGAGGCAGAGTGGTCCAGGCATCTCGTGAACAAATCCGAGCTGTTGAAGGTGATGAGCTATGGACTCCCAGTATCGAAGATGTGAAGTCGCTTCGGGACACAGAGATCGACCTCAGTCAGAAGCATGCGCTTGCCTTTGATCAACGTGGTCCAGCTCCCACCTTGCAAGCCGACAAGAAAGCACTCGAAGCATTGGATGCCCAAGGACAGCCTCAGATTGAGGACAAGTCGCCAATCATCATTCCCGTGATGCCGGTGAAACGTCCTGCCGAAGAATCTGATGAGGTTAAGGGATCCTCATCGTCATCAAGCCAGAGGGCAAGGGTAGCACCCGAAACTCCTGTGACATATCTTCCTCCAACTCCAGCTGGGTTGCCAGCGCCAACAACACCAGCATTACCTCCCATAGCGGAGGAGCCTCTTGAAGCACAACAACAACAACCAGAGACCTTTGGAGATGAGCCCAATGCGCGAAGCTATTCCAAAGGATCCTCAAGAACCACTGGATCCATGCTCAAACTTCCTGATGAGTTGCCTGCCCTTGAAGACAGAGGCCAGTCTTCATCCGCAGCTGAACCAATGGCTACGACATCACCACGGGGCATCAAGCGAGATGCTCCTGAAGCTGTTGATCAACTTCGTGGTGGTGGCGATGCGAAGACGGCAGTCCCTCGTGAAGAAATGGCTGCCCTTCATGTTTCACAGTTTTGCAACAACATGCTCATGTACTGTAAAGATTGCGGTACACCTGCTCAAGAACTACCACTTGCATCCAAGACCTGTGACAGATGTCTTGGCACCTCGTTCGTTGAGGACCCCAACGAGGTGATGAGTTGGCTTGATGAAAGCCATCAGATTGAGGCCTTTGAGGACAAGACCTCTTTGCACTATCACCCCTACTACAAGCGTTGGATCGATGAGAACATTCACCAAGAACAAGCTCCACTTTCTCTTCCTCGAGAAGAAGACCTGGCAGATGCTCTGGATGCTGAGCTTTATTTGACAGGTGTTGGCCAAGTTCACCGTCACATTCCTGAGTATGTCTATGGGAATCAAAGTGCATGGAGTGTGGCATCCTTCGACCAGGAGTCAAATGAATGGTGCTGGCACTACATCTTTGACGATGCCGAGACGATTGCCAATGACATCAACCAGGACAGCAGCAATGTGGCAGGCCCCAGCATCTACTTGGAACATTGCTTTCCAGGCCATCGACAAGTGCCAGATCTTCGATGCCAACCTGAAGGTCACTTTCTTGCTGCTCAAGCACGATATGGTGCTTACGCTGTCGGTTGGGATGGATCACCAGATGAGACGCAGCCTGCGTTCCTGGAGGACAACTTCCTTCAGGCATATAACCTGCTTTGCTATGATGTTGCGAATGACAGGGCTCATGTGGATGACGAGACGTTGCTGATGATGGAGCCAGACGTCGACCGCATGAAGAAAATGGACATCCACCAGGCCCTGTGGATAGATCATGCCGCTTCAACTGCAGATGCTGGTCAAGTTTTAACCTTGGATGACTCCAGTGATGATGATGCTGGAGAAGATGCCACAGCTGGCCGAGCGGCTAAGCAAGCACTGAGGCGTGAAGTGCCTTGGCGATCCATTCCCCATGATGACCGCCCTGGATTCATTCAAGCAGTTCGTGATGAATGGAGTGAATGGGAGAAGTGGTCCACGTGCAAGCAACGCATCTTGGAAGAGGGTGCCGTTGATCCTTCGTTGATTTTGAAATCACGTGTGGCCTACAAGTGGAAGCCCAAGGACGGTGGTCGATGGTTCAAGCCCAAAGCAAGAATCGTCGTCTTAGGCTTCAATGACCCCCATCTGCCGTTGCTGACCCGAGATTCACCTGTTCTCAGCAGAGCTGGTTTCATGTTGATCATTCAGTGGGCCGCCATGTTCAAGGTGTCTCTCTTCAACGCTGATTGCAAGTCAGCATTTTTGCAGGGATTACCTGACACCGAACGACCTGAACCCATTTTCATGCGGCCTCCCCAAGATGAGATCAGTTTGGAGGCAAATCCAGTTTGGAAGATGAAGCATGTGGTCTATGAGCTATCGGCCCCTGTGTATGGTCAGGCTAATGCTCCTCGCCGGTGGTATCTCTACGTGGTGGACACCATGGTCAAGAAGAGACACTGGCGGCAGCACTCCTTGGACCCATGTTGTTTCTTGTTTGAACACAATGGCCAGATCGTCGCTCTACTAGGACTCCATGTTGACGACATCATCTGCTGCTGTCTGGAGAGCTATATGTGGGTGTTGGATGAGATTCGTGAGTCCTTTGCATGGGGTGGCGAATGGGAGTGCGACGACTTCATTTTTGTCGGTCGTCGAATTCAACGACAAGAAGATGGAGGATTCACCCTTGACCAGACTCACTATGTGGCTGACATCCTGAAGACCAAGGTGACGATGTCCCCTGATGAGCCTTTGCAGGACCATCCTGACCTGGTCACGGAATTTAGATCAGGGATTGGTTCGCTCCAATGGCTTGCCAGCACAACACGTGGAGATTTGTCAGCATACGTGTCGTTGATCCAGCGCAAGCACTCTGAGCTGAAGGTAGCAGATCTCATTGCCATCAACCAGACCCTTAAATACACCAAGGCTACAGCTTCCTCCTTCGTTCGGGTAAACCATATTCCCCAGAACGATGCGATCATTGTGGCGTATGGTGACTCTGGTTTTGCAAACGCACCTGGCAATAAGAGCCAAGGCGGCTATGTGATCACTATGACTACTCGTGATGCTCTCACAGGTAGTGCAGCGGCTTCGCTCTTGGACTGGAAGAGCTATCGACATCAGAGGATGTTGAGGTCTACACTGGCCGCCGAAGCATCAGCACTGGATCGCGCTCAGGACACTGGGAATTTCATGGGTTGCATGTTTTCAGAAATGTTACATGCCAAGTATCGTTCAACATGTGGTACCCCTCAGCTAGAAGTCATTCCAATCACAGACGCTCGCTCTCTCTTTGACGCCGTGCATCGTCTGTCAACGAGCTTTGCAGAGAAGCGTGTCGAGATTGATGTAGCTGGCTTGCGGGAAACCTGTCGTGGACTACGTTGGGTACCCTCTGAAGTCCAACATGCTGATGCTCTGACCAAGATGGCTCCGAAGTTGCGTGATCGATTTCGCAGATGGATGGCAGCTCCTGTAGTGACCTTGGCTGAAAGCCGAAGTGCCACTGAAATCGACGGCTCCGCCAATGAGCCATGGAGGTGTGCAGTCAACAGAAAGTTTGAGCAGTGACATTCTCAGCTTCAGTACAGGTTGACATGCACACCATAGCTGATCCCACGTGGCCATGACGGCACAAGCGTGGAGGGATAGTGCACTCGTAGCCTTGAGCAGTGAGCCCCCGGAAAAGCCATGTGCTAGTTGATCCAGGCTCCACTACGGTTGTTGTGGCATAACCATCATTAACTGGCTTATGAACCATGGTTCACAGTAACCATCATGAACTATCATCATTGACCATCATTAACCATTCTTTGACCATTATCATTAACCATTAATAACAATCAACAACCATCATCATTAACCATCATTAACCATCACTAATCCACCTTGGATTCAAGGACTCTGCACTGTGGCGAAATGCCGCTCGAGGCTCTGACCCGGGGCTGATCCCCCACGCAACGCTGGACATCTTCCGGTCCGTGTGCGGCGGTGGTGGCAGGTTGAAGGCCTTTGGGGTGATGGGATGGTGGGGATGGTGCTTGGGAGAGGGTGGGGTATGCAGCCACTGATTGAATTGATGATGATGATGATGATGATGATCACGAAAGGCGAAGATGGTACTTGTTATTTCAAAATCTCCCACACAGCTCCTTTTCAACTCAAGAATCACAGCATGCAGTGGTGCGTTTGGGGAATTCAATGGAGGTTTTTCAGCCGTTTGACGCCGAAGTACAAACCGCCACTGTGGTGGCAACAAGGGTGGCCCCGCAACCGTGCTGGCAGTGTGGCGGAGGCCGAGTTACTGGCACCCTTGGGGGAGATGCTAATCCCTGGAGTGCCGGTAGCAGAGATGTTTCGGAGCTTCAGATCGCCAGCAGGGTGGGGTGGGAACTACTTGGAACCGGATTTGACTGCCTATGGTGTGCTTAAAGACAAGACTGCTGCCCTGTTTGTTGAGTATGATGGGTATTGGCGGCATGCGGAAAAGGAAGGCATGGAGCGGGACTTGCTGAAAAATGCGGCGCTGTTGGAATTTTCGCCTGCAGGTTCGTTTGTGGTTCGCATCAGTCACAAGGGCAAGCCACAACTAGATGGACAGGTCCTGTCGGTAATCATTGGCACTTGGCGTTCAGGTGATCACGCGTCTCTATCTCAGGCTTTGAAGACTGCTCTAGCACAGGCAGCGCCTAGCCTTCGTTATGTTCTGGATCCAGCTGTGTGCAGACGTTTGGAAAAACAATGTGCCAATGAGCAACCCATTGTGATATCAAGATCTGCTCGGGAATTTCTTGAAGCAGCAGTAGCCCCAGCAGGCAGCAACACAGCGGAAGAGGTTCGAAACTATTTGACTTCTGAGGGCTTTGACCATGTAGACTCTGACCGCATGCAAGAAAGTGCTCTGCCGATTGGCGTCTCCATTCAAAAAACTCTGAAGCCAATGCTGCACTGGATGCAAGACTTAGGGCTGACGAAGAGTCAAACTGCAAAGGCAGTTGCCAGATATCCTTCAATTCTTGCCCTTAGCATTGATCAGAATTTGAAACCCACAGTGCAATGGATGCTAGGCTTAGGGGTGACTAAGAGTCAAGTTGCGAAAACAATTGCCAGATATCCTTCAGTTCTTGGTCTTAGCATCGACAAAAACTTGAGGCCTACAATGCAGTGGATGAGAGACTTGGGGCTGACGAAGAGTCAAGCTGCAAAGGCAGTGGCCAGATGTCCTGCATTTCTCGGCCTTAGCATCGATCAGAACTTGAAACAGAAAGTGCAGTGGATGCAAGACTCAGGGCTGACAAAGAGTCAAACTGCACAGGTTTTGGCCAGATATCCTTCCATTCTTGGCCTAAGCATTGATCAGAACTTGAGACCCACAGTGCAATGGATGCTAGGCTTAGGGCTGACTAAGAGTCAAGTTGTGAAAACAATGGCCAGATGTCCTTCAGTTCTTGGCTTCAGCATCGAACAGAACTTGAAACGAAAAGTACAATGGATGCTAGAGGTGGGGTTGACGAAGACTCAAACTGCAAAGGTAGTAGCCACATGGCCTACAATTCTTGGCCTTAGCATCGATAAGAATTTGAGACCCACAATGCAGTGGATGCAAGACTTGGGGCTGACAAAGAGTCAAACTGCAAAGGTTTTGGCCAGATATTCATCAATCCTTGGCTACAGCATCGATCAGAACTTGAAGCAGAAAGTGCAGTGGATGCAAGACTTAGGGCTTACGAACAGTCAAACTGCACAGGCAGTGGCCAGATATCCTGCATTTCTCGGCCTTAGCATCGATCAGAACTTGAAACAGAAAGTGCAGTGGATGAGAGACTTGGGGCTGACAAAGAGTCAAACTGCACAGGTTTTGGCCAGATATCCTTACATTCTTGGCCTAAGCATTGATCAGAACTTGAAACCCACAGTGAAATGGATGCTAGGCTTAGGGCTGACCGACAGGCAAGTTGCGAAGGCAGTGGCCAGTTTTCCACAGTTGATGGGACTGAGTGTTGACAAAAATCTGACCTGCAAGGCCAAGATTCTGCGTTTGTTTTTGCCAAGTAAAGGTATTGCAGAAGTGACGGCTGAATGGCCGCGCGTTTTTTCTTACAGCCAAGAGCGGCTGAAGAGACGCTTGCATGTTCTCGCCGAACAGGACAGCCTTCCGAAACTGATCAGCGCTATGGTTCTGACCGATAAAGCTTTCTCCAATCGTTTCCTGCCAGGAAAATGCTTGGGGCTTCGCTATTTATCTCCAATCTCAAATCGATGTAAGGTCAGAATTTAACTCTTGAACCGAAACCAGCTTTGCTGACAATTTGCCGCACGCTTTTGTTCATCCTTGTTTTCACTTAAGTTCAGCTCTCATAAAGTGGTACATTTTGAAGACGAACCGTACCACCGAGCTGACACAACCAGTAAGTGGTAGCTGAATTCCCATGTGAATCAGCCAGCTGAGGGTTCTTGAAACTGCTTACTTTCTGCATTGCTTCTCGGTTCGTATTCGTTAAGCATTTCTAACTCCTGAAGGAGGTTGACTTGAGACTAAACACAAACATAAACATAAACTTAAAGATTTACTAAATACCATGAACGAACCATGAACTAACCGTTGGATGGTAGATTCCCCAGCTGGAATGGTAGTTCACAAACGAACAGAATGCTGCATTTGTTTGCCAGGTCTGGTGCTCCTATTTCGAGGCAGAGTTTTTGTGGGTCACCGGACATTGATGGAGAGTAGGTACAGCAAACAGAGCGCTTTCCAACAGATCTAACGGAGGCAGCATCGTGCTTCATCAAGTGCGACAAAATATCGGTTGGATTGTGGGTCAAGAAGAAACGTGTTTGACAGTGTGGCAAAGGCTTGACAATGATTTCCCTCAGTTTACCATGACCTTGTGATGCGATCATGACAATTGATTATTAACAATCGCAGTGGTTAGTTCTTATGAACTCTTGTCATATAGATTTCAATTGACTTCCAAGTTTCCTCGGATCAACGGAAAACCAGTTTCACGGCTAAACTTTGTCATTGTCCAGAACAAATGTTCTACACGTCCACCCTGAAGAGTACGGTCTTCAATGCATCCCGATCAACCGGGACTTCAACCAGGAAATATGATGTCAAGAATGCCAGGCAGATGGGTCTTTCCCATTTAGCTCTCAGTGCAGATAATGGTCACCGCTTCCTTGGTTTCATAGGGGAGCCAAGCATAACATTAACATGCCACAGTTGCAACCGCGAAGTAAAGTGTTGATCAACTGAACTGAAGAATTGCTTGTAGGTTTCTCACCCTGAAATATTTCAGCGGCTGCAAACCTGCGAGTATCGAAGTTAAGGTCAACATTCCCTGTTTTCTTTGCATGTGGGGGGACGATCAGAACTTCGTTTTCGCTAAATCTGGTGCTAATCATTTTGGAGTTCAAAGCACAGACATCAATCAGATCCAACTGGACCCCTTTCGGATAATTCCAGACATGCTAACCCCACCTGCCCACAATTTGTGACAAATTCTCCTAATCTTGCTATTGCTCTCAAATGGATGATCCTTCAGGTTGTTTTGTTCCCACTGACATAGACTGATATAACTTATATAAATATATGATACATTTATACATTTATAAACATGGATAGTTATCGTAACCACAATGACTTGTCCGGGACTGGGATATCTTACATATGCAAATGTTTGCGCTAGGTATCTTATAGTTTTAAGCCAATGGCCCTGACTGTGCTTCCCGCTCCGCAGGTGCACCCAGGTGGTATCATCGACCTACTATCGCCGCTGCCAGATCCACAAGGGGAGGTGACTCAGCTGTGCAGCAGGTGGCGGTTGAAAATGGTGGGGGTGACACTTCCCCGAAACGAAGGGGATAGCTTCATGGATGGTGGTGCATTGACTGTGGAGTATAGAGGTCAATCAGGTGGGTAGATGGTTAGTGATGAAGGTGTCCCATGGTGGATAATCGGATCAATCTTGGTAGCTGGTGGTTGTACCATGTTGAGTAATGATGGCGAATGGAGGTGAAAACGATAAACAGCATCGACAGGGTGATGTTCCAAGCTAAGAATCAGGATTTGGGTATGGTTAAAGCCCTGTATACTCCAAGGCCATTTTCTTGGGTAGGAATCCGACTTTGAGAACTGCTGCTGCCTTGATTTTTCTCGCATGATTATGGAGGAGATATCAACGACCAAAATGAGAGGCGGATGCAACAAAGAAGAACGGAGGAGGTAGAATGAATCATAATTATGACACATATTTCTCCAGCCATGAAGGGGCCCATTGCCCACCAACATTGACGAGTATATATTGAGACAGTGTCGGGGAAAACCATGGGTTTGAGGCGTTCATAGTCATATGGCTGTGGGTCAATCCACAGTACCCCTAGTGAACACCCCTAAATTTGAACAAACTAGTCTTTGTTCGAATGTACACCTACCCATTTGTTGTTCGGCAAATGTTGACGCATATTCATTATATGAGACCGCAGGATACCCTCAAATGTCAGCAGCCATTTGCTTGGACCAGCATCTCCCCAGCACAAGTGCCGTGACTTTCGTTGGATGTCCTTGAGCCACAGCCACTACCCCACTGTCCCAGGACGGATCCAGCGAGGTTCCCTTGGAGGCGGGCCACGCCAGCTGCTGCATGCCACAAGCTGCTAAGACATCCCAGCCCCAACTTGGATGTGCCATATCTGCGAAGGTAACTGGTGAACATTCACCGTGGTTATGAGTAGTTGAAAGGGTTTTAAGTGGGTTTCCAACCATGGTAATTCAACCATTTATAGCTTATGGGCTTATACCTTATACGGTTTGAATATAGCCTATCTTATGGTTTCAATCGTTTTGTTCCCAGGGTTCTAACTCCATCCAACCATTTGTAACCTACCTGACCTAGGCTCATCCTCAGCTGACTCACAGGTGATTTCCCGCTAGCTCCAGGTGGTAGAGCTCCGCGGCTCCAGTGCTCACGTCTGTGGTCTGTTGGAGTGCTATGTGGAAGCCATCACCGAGGTGCCATGGGTGGGACATGGGGCTGGGGCCATGGTGGTACCTACCAGCACCATCCGGCTGTTCACTTCACCCTTGTGAAACCCTGGAAACCACAATAGTAACTTGGGGGGTAAACCATGGGTACCATGGCTTTGGACCAACTCAGGTGGGGTTTACGATGAAAGTAGTGCGGAAATGCAGGGTTGCAGTGTTTTGGGATGTGCCAACTCGCCACATTTGATGCGGGTTCACTGTTGATGGGCCCTATGCGGTTGGCCGTGGTGATGCTTGGGGTTCGCCCAGTAGTCTGATCGGGATGGTTGCAACCTGAGGGTTGAGTAGCAAGTTCACAAGGCTGTCGGACCATCTTTCCAAAACAGTACATGTGATCTCACCTGCGAGCCAATGTGCTCCACTGCAAACAGTTTGTCTAATCACCAGCTAGATCAGGCGAAGCCAAAGATCAACCAGACTTGGAAATGGGCTCTGAAAAAGGTCCAATGGATAGACTGATTTCATTTGAAACATCCCACGCTTTGATTTCCACAGAAAGTTCACCGCTTTCTGCCCACAGGTTCAGGAGCTGGTGGACTATGGCAACAAGCGCCGTGCCGCCATGGAGAAGCTGTGCACGGTGGGGGGGGTTGGCCGGGGGGGGGGGGTGCCAAGCCATGATCCATGTGGAGG